>AP025074.1:11468028-11483572 GCA_036186865.1 Eustoma russellianum | reverse complement strand
TCGTCCGCGCCGACATTCGCAGATATCGTCGCCGGCTCTTCTTCGGCTCAAGCCATCAGCATTTCGCCCAAAACTGTTTCTCGATATAAAGGTATTCCTTTAATCTCGTTTTCAGATTCGGAAATTGATGACCTTGCTGCTCCTTTCAAATATTCACTGGTGGGTACTTTTTGGTATGGGAGACCTCCATTGAAGGTGATTAGAGATGTTTTTGAGAAAATCGGTTTTCATCAAGATCTTCGCATTACTCTTATTGATCAGTCGCATATATTGCTAAATTTTACCAATGAAGCGGATTATTTACGTTGCTTTTATCGACGTACATGGCTTATTTCTGGGTGTCATATGCGTATAACAAAATGGACTGTTGATTTTGATCCATCAACGGATGTGCCGATCGTTCCGGTTTGGATAGCCTTGCCTGGACTTCCAATCCATCTTCATCGCAAAGAGGCATTGTTTGAGATTGTTAAGCCCATAGGCTGTCCAATCAAACTTGATGTTGCAACAAAAGATGGTCTGCGACCTTCGGTTGCACGTGTATGTGTGGAAGTTGATGTTTTGAAGGACTTACCGCCAAAGATCTATCTTCAAGCGAAGGGCCGGTTTATATTACAAACCATAATTTATGAAGACTTGCCTTTGTTTTGTACCTCCTGCAGACGTTTAGGTCATGCAGCTGGGTCATGCACACCGCCATCAGAGTCCGCCATACCACCTCCCCCACCGCCCCCTCCGCGGCGACCACCAGCTCAGCGCTGGACTCCGGTTAAGAAACACCCCACTACACAGCAAAATCTCCCAGACACTACTCCGCCATCTTCGGACACACAAGCTCCTCCGACCTCCATCACTCCAGAGGCAGCTCCTCCGCGATCTCTCGATCCAGCTGTAGCTCCTCTCGCAGATCATCACGACGAGCTGGTGGAGCCTATGCGTGATACTCAGGATTCTGGGGAATTAGGGCATTCATCGGATAATGACTTACCAGAGACAGCTCCTCAAGAGATACCCATGGTTCCAGCAGAGGTTGCCTGCCGCATCCAGCAGCTACCTCCTTCGCCTGACACAGACACTTTAATCTCTCGCCTACAAGATTCCACAGAAGACTTTATACAGGTGGTTCCTCGTAGAAAACGTCGAGCTAAGAAGGATCTTCCTCCACTGCCTCCATCATCCATTCTTACGCGCAGTGCTTCACATGCGATCCAGGGAAGTGACTCTACACTTTTACAATGAATATTATGGTATGGAACATCAGAGGATTTCGGGCCTCCAAGCCACGTTTGCATCAATTAATTCATGATCATCGGTTAAACATAATTATTATTATAGAACCTAAACATACATCAGACACTATTTCTCGTTATGCTTTGGAGTTCGGTTTTTCTAATTCCTATGCATCGACTTCTGAGAGTATTTGGTTTTTCTGGCGTAACTCTCACTTTGAGCTGGTCACAGTGCAGGATGAAGAACAGGTTGTGCATTTTTCTTTGACATATCGGCCTCTACAGTATACTTTTGTGTTGTCGGTAGTATATGGCAATCATACTCCATCTCTACGTCAATCTTTATGGTCTTCTTTGTGCACTTTTTCTGCGAATTCAACATTGCCTTGGGTTCTCGGTGGCGATTTTAATACATTCCGATCTCTATCCGACCACGAAGGTCGTTCGCGACCATCCTTATCTATTTTACAAGATTTCAATGATTGTATAGAGGCATGTGCTTTGATGTCACCACCTTTCCATGGCTCTAGATTCACCTGGTCTGATGGTCGTGGTCTCGGTCGGGTCCGCCGGCGTCTTGATTGGTTGTTCCTGAATACTGATTTCCATGATAAATTTGAAGATATTCAACTTACTCATCTTCCCAGAATTACTTCAGATCATACCCCGCTGTTGCTCAAGTGCCGAAACATTATAGCTACATCTCATCGTTCGTTCCGTTTTTTGGACTCTTGGCTTCTTCATCCAGATTTCTATACTTACATGCGTGATGCGTGGGCTTCATATCCTACAACAGGTGGTATGCATGGCTTCTACACAAAGTTATTTAAATTCAAAAAGGATGTGCAACAATGGAATAAAGATATATTCGGCAATATATTCTCTCGAGTTCAACAGGCTGAAGTTCTCCTTACTCGTGCGGAAGAACGCTGGGACACGCAACCCACAGAGGCCAATCGGATGGAGTATAATCGTGCTAAGGCAGATTTCCTGCAAGCTTCTTCTTATGAGATGCATTTTTGGAAACAAAAGGCGAGAGTTAGATGGTTAAAGGAGGGTGATGCAAATACTCGCTATTATCATACTTTGGTTAAGGGCCGCAGATTACATCTTCGGATTCAACAAATACAAAAAGCGGATGGCATGATTTGCACAGCCTCTGAAGATATCAGCGCAGAAGCTGTGTCCTTTTATACTGCTTTATTTGCACAAGAACCTGTTGTCAACTGTGAGCAAATTATTCGGCACATTCCCATACTTGTCTCTGCAGATGATAACTCTGCCCTAACGCAGCTTCCATTATCAAATGAGATAAAAGATGCAGTTTGGCACTTGGACCCCCATAGTGCATCGGGACCTGATGGTTTTGATGGAAATTTTTATAGATCTTGCTGGCCCATTATTCATAAGGATGTTGTTTTGGCGGTACAGGAATTCTTTCTTGGGGTACCCCAGCCTAGAGTTATGGCTCGCGCATTGATCACTTTGATTCCAAAAAAATCCGCACCGGCCACTTTCAGTGATTATCGTCCAATATGCCTAACTAATTTTATCAGTAAAGTCTGTACCAGAACTGTTGCTAGCCGACTGTGTAAATTATTGCCGCGACTTATCTCTCCAGAGCAGACAGGCTTTTTACCAGGTACTGACATTTCTACGCAGGTTTTACTAGCTCGTGAAATGATCCATATGCTAGACAGAGGTGGCTCACAGTTATGCCTCAAATTGGATATGATGAAGGCATTTGATAGAGTCAGCTGGGAATATTTGGAGCTAATATTCAAAGCGTTCGGTTTTTCGGGATTTTTCACTTGAATAATTTTGAATCACTTGCGGGCTACCACGTTAGCGGTGTTAATTAATGGACAGCCCTCTTCTTACTTTCGGCCACATCGGGGGGTCAAACAAGGAGATCCTTTGTCTCCTTTATTATTTATTTTAGCAGCAGAGGGTTTTAGCAGGGGCTTGAAAGCATTGACAGCAGCAGGACAGTTGCAGCCTTTTCGCTTGGGCCGCGTTCCTTTCACTATTACTCATTTAGCATATGCAGACGACTTATTGATCTTTCTTCGAGGCACTCAGAGAAATCTCCAACGGTTCCACACATTTCTTACGCAATATGAAGCTGCTTCTGGTCAGAAAGTTAACTTTCATAAAAGTAGTATTATTCCTTCTGCTGCAATAACACCACACCAGCGACAGACATTTGCGACTACTCTGGGTATGCGTCTTTCCAATCTTCCATTCCACTATCTTGGCTCTTATTTGCATAAAGGGATTCCACGAGCACATCACTGTGTTACGTTACTCCAACATGTTGATGATAGGCTTCAAGGGTGGCACTCCAAATTATTATCTACTGCAGGCCGCCTAGTCTTGCTTCAATCAGTCATCGCGGCATTACCCATTCACATTATGGCGGGAGGTGGTATACCAAAGTCAGTTATTAAGATCATCCATCGTAAAATGGCCACTTTTTATTGGGGTCCTCGACATCATTGGGTCTCCTGGTCTAAGCTTACTAAACCACAGGTAGAGGGCGGCATAGGACTTCGTGATTTGAATAGTTTGCAACAGGCTTTCTATTGCCGCATCTGGTGGTCATATCATCAGAATGCCACCCTATGGAGCCGATATATGCATGCAAAATATGGACATCGTCGTGATTATCTTCCTCGCTTGCCAGACTCTCCTATTTGGAAAATTATATGTCGGATTCATCCCTTTTGCTTAATATACACTGATCGGCAGAATGATCAGATATCATGGTTGCCGAATCAGCTGGGAGACTTCTCGCTGAAAAGTGCCTATGAGATATGTAGAACTGCATCTCCAAAGCTGCTTTCTGCCTCATTTATTTGGTCGAAACATCATTCTTCGGCTATCAAATTGTTTCTATGGCGTATTTTCAATTCTGCTTTGCCTTTTGAGGATTATCTTGGTCGATACATAATGGCTCGTCCGACACAATGCCCCTTCTGCAAGAGTGAGTCGGCTTCGGTGGATCATGTGTTTTTATATTGTTCTTCTGTGCGCTCGATTTGGTGCTATTTTGCAAGTGAACTACATTGTCCTCTTCCCACCTCAATACAACTTCGTCAGTATCTTCTTTCATGGTGGTATCGCTCGTCCCTCTCCACCCTTATTGGAGTTTATAAAATCGTGATACCAGCGATAATTGTTCATCGTATCTGGTGTGCTTATACTTCCCTGATCTATGGCGACAGCGCACATATCACATATTCTTCTCTTCGGTTCTCTATACAATATGAGATTACTCTGTGGCACAAAAAGATTGCGGGCTCTAAGTTGTCTGTTACATCACGATATATTTTCAGTTGGCTGCCTATTGCTCGGCCTCCTCGTCCTTTGATTGTTCGCTGGATCACGCCGCCCACAGGTAGATTGAAATTAAATGTTGACGCAGCTGCGGGTCGTAGTTACGCAGCTGGAGGCGCAATACTGCATGATCACAGGGGGTCCTGCATTGGAGCACTTTCTTTTCGCCTCCCTTTAAGCACACCCTTCCAAGCAGAGATTCAAGCAGCAGTTTTTAGCCTCTTTTATTTCTTACCGCTCTACCGATCCATCATACTAGAATCGGATTGCTCCCAATTGATAGACCGGTTGACTCGACCATTCATTGTTCATGGTAATCCACATCTTCAATGGCTACAATCACTTGTTCATACACATCGACTCTCTTGCTATCACGTTTATCGCGAGGCGAACCTGCCAGCACATTATTTAGCGCAGCATGCAATGAGCCACCCAGGCACGGAATGTTTTGCCTCGAACACTCTACCTTCATTGGTCCGTGCGGCGGTCGCACTAGATCTGACCTCTGTTAATTTGCTATTTCCATGACTACAGTCTTCCATAAGGATTGGCCAGAGTTCCCTTCTACTGCCTGTTACCTTAGAGTGACAGGCAGGCACGGTATGGTTGCACATACATTACTCTATGCTTCATACTTTATACTCTTACTGTGTAACAAGCCTTTTTGTTTCATGGGAGTGTTTTGGATCTATCATCAACTACATTCCTACTTATCGTGTGTGGACAAAATGAATGGCTCGGTGCATCGCTGCATAGGCCTTTCTATGGCAGGATTTTTACCATTGTCGCCTTGGCCTTCTGGTCAAGGCGACTCGGGTAATCTTTTTCATACTTGGTTCATGTTTCTTCTTTTGGACACTGCTTCTATATTCATGTTCTATTCCTGTTTGTGCGAGATTCAAATCACAATGGCGAGACTTATTCCGGATGTGGGCAATGCATTTTTGGATCTGATAACGTGGCAGGCAATGGCTATTATTTCTTCTTTGTCGCCTTGGCACTTCAACTGCCAAGGTGGCTTTGGTACGTGCTTGCTCTATCAGTCTTTGATTGCTCAGTTTCATGCTTATATTGACCACTATTCTTTTTGGACGCTTTCTAAGGTTTGGATTCTCACGTCTCCTACAAGACACAGACGCGGCCACCTAAGCTCAATCAGCGTTTTACTGTACACGACAACGACATTCAAGGATTTGTACCACAATTTATATTCTCATCATATCAATGACAGTCATATAAATATGTACGTTTTTTCCTTTGCCAAGGTTTTATCCACAAGGGTGGTTTTTCTTGGCAAGGTTTTAATGCGGCATATCATATATGACTGGAGATATGTCATTATTGTTTCATTATTTCACTATTTCGAATACTCTGAAAGTGTAATATGGATTTCCTCCGCCATATGTGAGGCTTTACATGAATAAATAAAATTTTCGTTGAAAAAAAAATCCTCTAAGCTAAGAAAAATCAAAACCTCACCATTCTATCAAGCAACAACCGACCAAAACTCCACCTTTGTAGCCAAAAAAAAGCCGGTCTTGGGGAAGAAAAAAAAGGAATTTCTTTCAATAAGGAAAAAACCTAAATACATATATTACTTATATCCGTTAGGAAAACAGTTATCTATCTATATATATACATATACACAAAATAAATCCTACCCATCCCACCTATGTTGTAGCTAGCCACCACTCCCCTACACAAAGAAGTATTCAGCCAGCCATACTAGGAGGAAAAAAAGAGTGAGTTTTCATCTAATAAAATCTAGGCTGTAAATCGGTATAGTACATATAGATCCAAGTCAGTAACTTACCTGTATTCATTATGCTTTTGTGAAACAGAATTATATATTTTTGTATGAAAATAAGGATCATGCATAAGCAGATTTGATTGCATAAATGGATGCATATATATGTGTATAGCCGTGCATTTATGTGTATATATGGATGTGCATGTGAGTAATTATTTGAAAACGGCCGAATTGTATATAAACTTTTCAAAGGTACTCATGGGCGACTGAAAAGGTATTTTGGTAGGTAATTGATGTATAATTTTTATATGTATATTTTACAAATATATATATACATACAAACATATGTACATATATGTGTATATGTGTGTGTGTGTATGCATGTATTTGAATTGTAAATTTTGTGTGAGATATGTATGATGGCCGAATGGATGGATTTTGGGGGAGGTATTTTTCGGCCAAGGACTGTTTTGGTATAGGTTATGACATAAAATTGATAAGTATATGATTTATAGCCATGATATAAGTATGATTTTATGTGAAATTAATATGAAAATCGATATTTATTTTGGAAGAATTTGATAGTGGTGTAAGTTGGAAATTTGTATGGTTTGATAATGGGAATAGGTTAGAAATTGAAAAGAAGATTTCTGGTGATCAATGCTGGCGGTCAGCAACGGCCGATGCGCCGGCGAATGGCGGCCCATGGAGGCGTGTGAGACGTGTATTTTTGGTGCAGTGTATTAGACATGAATTATGCTTGCTGCCTGAGGTGTTAGATGTGAGAAAATATAAGCGGTGTGTGTTTTAAAGGAAGAATGAGAGGTAGGAAGTGGGTTGAGTTAAATTAGGGTTTCGGGGAGAAGGGGGAGGGTAGGATAAGGAGTGGGGGCCTACGGCGGTGCTTGTGGGCTAGAAATTGAGGGCTGAGGATGTTGGAGTGAGGGGTGAGGTGAGTTGGGTAGTGGGTTGGGGGTAAAAAGGGACTGAGGGAGGAGCGTGTATGTATATACGTATATATGCACATGTATGATTGTGGGGATATATATGTATACAGATGCATGTGAGTGATAGCTACTTGAACATTGGAAATGAGAAAATGAATATCTGGATTTTTATATTTGATATTTGTGATTGGTATTTGATTTGATCGAGTTTGGTATTGTTTGGAAAATATTTGACATTTGACTTTTATTTGGAAAATATTTGGCATTGGAAATATTTTTGGAATATCGAATATTTTTGAAATTATTTTGAAAAAATTGTGCATATTTCGAAATTCATCCTTACAAGAGAAATATATCGGTAAGCCGGGTTGATTCCTATTTTATTGACCGTTGCAGATGTAACTACCTGGCCAGGGACAGAGTTTCTGTATGAATATTTCTCATCGAGCGCTACAGATGTAAATACCTAGTCTTGGACAAGGATTCTATATGCATATTTGGACCTGAGTGTAACTATCTAGTCTGGGATAGGGTGCGAAGGTATATATTTGGCACTATAGACATAAGAATTGGTCTTTGACAGGGTGTCTATAGTATATTTGTTTATCGGGTAATCAATTCGTATGTCTAACGGTATAAATCACTTGTAAGGAAGTGATATAGCCATCGTCGAAATTGTATTGGTATCGTTGATCGAAAAATCGTATCACATCGTATCGTATCGATCATCGTATCATATCGCATCGGAATTTGAAAATTGGATTTGGAGATCGAAATTGGATTTTGGAAAATTACATCTGCAGCGCCCTGCATCCCGGCCTAGCCGGAACCGGTGCACCCGTCGTACATCACTAAGGAGAGTACCAGGCGTCGATCCATAACGTATCGTAATCCACGATAAAATGCATGGATTTTCGCGCTTATATGTCATCAAGTAAGCAAAACCGTGGCTGTATAAATACCTCAAATTAAAACATCCACGAAATCATTCATAGTTTTACAACCCAAATCAAAAGTATCGAAATTCTCAAAAGTAGATTTTTCCCATCACCATTACATAATCAGTCATCAGTTATAATTGTCAAGTCAGGTCTCCTAATCCATCCATCCTTCGCTGCACTCACGGGTAGGGGACGCTAGGTTCATCCTCAATCCATTCTACCTTGTTCTCTGCAGTCTCTGGGAGGAAAAATAGGGGGTGAGTGACAAAGTCACCAGCAAGTATACTATAATAAATGAGGATTAAATGGAAAGTACACACAAGAACCGAACCCCAAAAATTCGGTTTAGAAACATACCTGTCCTCCATCCAATACCCGATATTGATCAACAGTTAATGCGTCAAGATCATAACTTAAGCAAGATCGTTACTTAATAAAGAACATACAATAAAAGACCGCGACTTGCATAAACTCGTAACATAGCAAGGATCATCACTCAATGAGGTCATACTTAGAAGCTACCAAGTTATAACAACTTAGTCTAAGTATCATGTGTCCTTATACGATGACTCAATAAACGTGACATGCATTCATATGTACGTGTGATGCATCATGATCAAATGAGAATATGATCTTTAATGTTTTTCTTTCAAATCATCATCGTTAGAAAACAATAGAGTGTTCAGATCTATCTTCCCGGATCTGAGGCGGTCACGTCTCCCCTTCGAATATATTATTCCCAGATTCGGAACGGTAACGTCATCACTTATCGGGTCTATTCTCTCTGGGCCCGAACGGTCAATATCAGGTCTATTCTCTCCGGGCCTGAACGGTCCATATCATCAGATCAATTAACCCCGGATCTGGGTGGGTCCTTACTGGCCAGGAACATACACACACACACGGTACCGGTGGAAAGCGTTCTTTTAAAACATGATCTTTTCTTTAAAAACGCTTTTCATCTTTCTTTCGCATAAAACCAATGCCATAAATCATGTAAATGACGATGATACAATTCATGACATGTATTATGCAAACCATGACATAATGCGTTACATATACACATAGGTACAACTCGTCGCTATGCTGGAAAAATTTCCAGCATGATCACTCCTTATACTTGGCCTTAATCCCTTGTGGTTAGGCCCACTAACAATAATGCTTGTCATGCGTATGCATAAGAATGCACTATTTGTTCATAGTAAAATTCTCGTGGCGATACAAATGCGTAAGACACTCAGTTTAACTAATCACGAAACAAGGCTGCTGAATTTCGGCAAATCAGCGCCCCCTTTCTTTGGTCTTTCATGTAAGCCCATTAAACCTCTTCTAATTTGGGCCAGCTTTGGAAACTTATTATAACACTCCATTATTTGGTGATTGTAAGCCCAAGTCGTATAACTAGCCTAAATCCATTCGATTAAGGCCATATAATAAGTTTCCTCAATTCTGCCCAAAATCTCAGATTAGTGATGTCCACTTATTTATGGTATTTACCCTTTAATTAGTCATTCTAAAAATACGTGTCTTACATAGAAGGGTTCAACTATGTCTTAAGTAGTTTGTAAATAAATTTCGTGGATTTATAATATCGTTAGAGTTGTCATTTATTCTTTTTCCTAAAACCGTTACATGCTGATTTCTGGATTGACCGATTTTACTATAAGTTTTAGTGTGACCATATCGTAACTCTTTTTTCAGAAATTCCAACTCTCAAGCTTAGTAGACACGTTGGGCTAGTATCCTACCAAAAATTAGCCCAAATGCATATTCCTAATGTCCATTTCCTGGTTGCTCATTATGTCACATAAAATCTGTCTAGCCCAGTAAACTTTCCAATATGACCAGTTTTAGTAAAAATTCCACTAAAAATAATCCATAACTCCTTTTAAATAAATTCCAACTCTCATATCTAATATACACATAAGGCTAGTGTCATACCAAAAATCAACTAAATTGAAGGTCCCTAAGGTCTCTTTTCGGGTCTCACAATACAGCCAAAAATTCTGCCCTGCTCCAGTGCATTTCCTAGTTTGTCACTTTTCCTTCCTAAATGGCCCTAACTTGCATTGTTTGTCATAAACCCTTTATTATACTTTAAACTTACTCTTTTATGGGGAATTTATAGATTCAACACGCTACAACATCATATGCAAATCTCTTACAAAATAGTTTGTACACCACATACATCATCTTTTGGCCAAGCATACCACATACCCACTAATTCAACATTAACAACAATTTGGTGCATACGCACCCTAGTCACCAACAGCCTGTCTAGGTACATGCAAGGCGAAATAATATATCCACAAGGAACATGTTAAGCTTAACACACCAAATGCATAATCTTGCCTCCACTTTACCCCATAATTTATCATTTCATGCAAAACCACTCCTATTTCTTTAACCCCTTCCACCGTATGCTCCATCCATGGAAAAGAAGAGATCTTTAGCATGTTCATCCTAGATTATAACATAGTAGTGCATAAAACCCATAAAGAATCCATCTTTAAGCAAAAAGTCACACGTACACGCCATCTAACCCTAGGCCGAAAGTTTCATGTATCAAGGCTTAGCATACCACAACTAAGATTGAATCTTAAGGTTTTCTAGCCATTCATGCAAGCACTTTCAGATTCAAGCCACAAAAAGTATAGTGTACTTGCCTTATAGTCCTTCGATTTTGCTTGAACTTGTTGGTATGAGAAGCATTTCCTCCCATCTTTTCCTATTACATACGGTGTATAGTATTTGTTAGCCACTTCTTCATTTTCATAATTCAACTAGGTTGAGGGTTAGATGATCTTACTATTTGCATCTTGAACGGGTTGAGAACGATCCACTCTTGCTAAGGCACTACCCTTGTTTGGTGTCTTGAAAATCTTCGCCTAGAACCGTGAAGTTCACGGTTTTGTCAAAGAGAATGATGCCACATGAGCTTCATCCCCTTAAAATGTAACTCACTACAGATTTTGGCGGGTGGTCTTACCTAGATAGCCTTGAGGTTGTAGGGTTCTTGGACTCTCCTTGGCTCCTCTTCCCGCCGGCTCTTTGAGAGGGGAGGAAGGATCACTCTTTATTTTGAAAGAGTCTCTTGAATATCCTTCATTTAAGTGGATAGGCGAAAAGTTTTTCTTGTGAAAAGTGGAAATTAACTCCCCCCCTTGGTTATGCAACCGGCGGCTATTAACCATGGGGAGGAAGGATGCATCTTAATTATCCACCTATATCCTGCTTTTCTTTATTGTCTTGAATTAAAATGCCTACCTCCCCCCAAAGTCTCCTAGCCGATATATATAGATATATACCCCCTATATATATATATTTCTCAATAATACATATATGTATATGTATGTATATATATGTATTTATCTCATATCATGAGCATTTAAGTGTACTTTTCTTAAACATAAAATCATTAGGCTGCCCTTTTGTACATATGGCCGATATATATATATATATATATATATATATATATATATATATATATTTTTAAAACGGAAAATTTTATTGATTAGCCTCACTTGTGGCGGAGGAAGACCATATTACAAAAAAGTCATCGTATGAGAACAAATGAAATAAAGAGCTAATAATGTCATATCTCAAGTTGTATATGATATGCCGCATTAAAACCTTGCTAAGTAAAACCACCCTTGTGGATAAAACCTTAGCGAAGGAAAAAGCGTACATATTTATACAACTGTCATTGATATGAAATGAGTGTAAAAATGTGTCAAAATCAACGGTTGAGGCAGTAGTTGATGTAGGCAGCAGGCGCTGTAGTGCGTTGTGGCAAGCTTGATGAGGCGTCTTCCAGAACATGCATACCTCAGAAAAGAGCCAAGAAGAAGTTATACCAACGATAACAATAAGTAAAGGATGAAGAAACTGAAAAACCGAACACATACCGTTGCTGCCTTGGCACAGATTAGGCCAAGGCGACATTTCGATGTGATAATGCGTCGTGGTATGCGTAGTCGCCGCCAATGCATAATGGAGTCGTTGTGGTACCGTGAGAAGCCTCTCAAGAAATGTAGCCAATCGATTCCATGTCCGGGCAGGAAGACAGAACAAAAAGTTACTGAGTATGGAATAGAATAAATGCAAAACCAAAGGATAGCAATGCATACCGAGTCTGCCTGTATCCATTAGGGTACAGGCAGAAGTTGAGAAACAGTTCCAATCCATGTGGAAGACTTGAGATTATCAAGGGACCCGCAGTTGAGTGGAGGAGAGATCCAAAGAGATGGAGGCACGCACCAATGAAGGGAGAGTGCGTGATGAATAGTGCTGTGTCATAGGAGTAAGCATTGCTTGCTGTGCTAGATAAAGTGCTGCCATGTTTGCTTCGCGATAAATGTGGTGATAATCGAGGCGATGGAGATGAACCAGATTGTGAAGCATGTTAAGATAGTAATTCCCATGTACCAGCTGCGAGTGGGCCAAACGAGAAATCATCTGGTGACAATCAGACTCTAAAATGATGTTTCGTTGTAGAGGAAGAAAATATAACAAGCCAAATAATGCTGCCTGAATTTCCACATGGAGCGGTGTAACCGATGGTAACCTAAATGAAATTGCACCCACACAAGCTCCCCTATGATCACGCAATATAGCACCCCCTGCTGCATATTGTCTACCAACCACCGCATCGACATTTAATTTTAGTCGGCCGAGGGGTGGTGTTAGCCAACGAATGAGACGAGGTCGTGGTACTGACAAAGACGGTAGCCAAGAGAAGTACCTTCTAGGATCAGTGGCTATTTTGGTTCCTGCCACTTTTTTGCACCAAATAGTAAGGTCATAACGAATAGATGCTTGTAGTGATGCGAGTGTAATGCTTGATTGGTTGCCATAGACCAAAGAGGTGTTTCCTCGCCAGATAGTATACAGGATAATTGCTGGAATTATAACTCTGAAGACCCCAAGTAATGATGAAAAGGAGGAACGATACCACCAAGCAAGAATATACTGTCGCAAGTGCAATGTTGATGGGGGCGGACAGTTCAATTCCCCAGCATAATAGTTCCATATCGGCCGCACATATGGGTAGTGAAGAAAGACATGATCTACTGTTGCCGAAGCAGCTTTACACAAAGGACATTGCGTAGGACGAGATGTAATATACTTGCCAATGTAATCCTCCATCGGTATCGCCGAATGAAACATCCGCCATAGAAATATCTGTATGATTGGGGAGTGCTGTTTAAACCATATGAATTTTGCAGATAATAAATGCGGATGCGAAATGCGACTAATCGCATAAGCACTGCGTAGGGAAAATTCACCCGTTGGTGTGTGCAACCATATTAAATGTGTACCTTGACCAGATGTTTGAGAAAGGCAGAAAGGATGTATCTTGCAAATTAATTTCCAAATCGGTGAATCAGGTAATCGTGGCAAATAATCCCCACGACGACCATACTTGGCATGCATATATTGACTCCAAAGTGTAGTATTTTGTTGGTATGACCACCAAATTCGGCAGTGATAAGCTCTTTGTAACACGCTGAGGTCGCGAATCCCCAGTCCTCCTTCTTCTTTAGGCATAGTAATTGTATGCCACGATATCCAGTGATGTCTAGGGCCCCAATAAAAACATGCCATTTTCTGATTGATGACTTTGATAACAGATTTAGGCAAGCCACCTGAAGCAAAAAGATGTAGCGGCAATGCTGCTATGACAGAGCGTAACAAAACTAATCGTCCCGCGGCGGATAATAATCTAGTGTGCCATCCTTGAAGCCTATCATCAATATGCTGCAATAAAGAGACACAGTGTCGCGCACGAGGAATACCTTTGTGCAAATACGAGCCAAGATATTTAAAAGGGAGATTTGTGCATCGCATGGAAAGTATCCTCTCAAAATTCCTCCTCTGCTGCATTGATGTTCGAGTAGAAGGGATCATATTGCTTTTTTGAAAGTTGACTTTTTGCCCAGAAGCAGTTTCATATTGTGTGAGGAAAGTGTGAAAATGGCACAAGTTTTGCTGTGTTCCTCGCAAAAATACTAACAAGTCATCAGCATAGGCCAAGTGTGTTATATGAAATGGAATCCTCCCCAATCGAAATGGCTGCAACCGTCCAACCTCCGTTAATGCTTTCAGTCTCCTGCTAAATCCTTCAGAAGAGAGTATAAAAAGTAGCGGTGATAGAGGATCCCCCTGTTTCACCCCTCGAAATGGCCAAAAAGTTGATGAAGGTTGACCATTAATTAATACTGCTAGAGTGGTAGCACGCAGGTGATTCAGTATAAGGCGAATGAAGAAATCAGAGAAGCCAAAAGCACGCAGTAAAAGCTCCAAATATTCCCGACTGACTCTGTCGAAGGCTTTCATCATATCTAGCTTAAGACACACCTGAGAACCTCCGTTATCTAACATATGTATCATTTCACGAGCCATAAGTACCTGAGAGGATATATCTGAACCAGGCAGGAAGCCCGTTTGTTCCGGGGAGATTAATCGCGGGAGTAAGGCGCTCAAACGACTAGCTATAATTCTTGTGCATACTTTGCTCAGAAAATTTGTTAAACATATTGGCCTAAAATCACTGAAGGTATCAGGAGATGACTTTTTAGGAATCAACGTAATCAGTGCACTTGCCATCACCGTAGGTTGAGGAATGCCCAAGAAAAATTCCTGCACTGCTTTAACTACATCAGTATGAATGAAAGACCAACAGGCGCGATAAAATTGACCATGAAAACCATCTGGGCCTACTGCGTTAGCAGGATCGAGATGCCAAACTGCTGCTTTAAGTTTCTGGTTCCATGGGTATTTGAGTTAATAAAATATTATCCTCTGATGTAACCACCTGCGGAATATACCGAAGAATAGCATCATAGTCTTGAGTTTGGTCTCGAGCGAATAGAGATGTGTAAAAGCGTATGGCCTCCAACATTATTTCATCCGAAGTGGAACATAAACCGCCTGCTTGTGTTCTTATTTGTTGAATCTGTAATTGCAATCGTTTACCTTTGACGATGGAATGAAAATATTTCGTATTTGCATCACCCTCTCGTAGCCATCTTATGCGAGACTTTTGTTTCCAGAAAGTCAGCTCATATGAGGTTGCTTGCAGATATTCAGCCTTGGCTTTATGATACTCTATCCTGTGTTCTTCAGTCGGAGAGTCATCCCAAATAGTTTCAGCATGTATCATCTTTGATTCCGCTATCTGAACATTAGAAAAAATATTTCCAAAGATATTTTTGTTCCACCGCTGGATATCTTTTTTGAAACGGAACAACTTGGAGTAGAAGCCATACATGCCTCCCGTAGTAGAATAAGACTCCCAAGCATCTTTTGCATAAGAATGGAAATCCGAATGTAACA
>AP025074.1:11176057-11468018 GCA_036186865.1 Eustoma russellianum | reverse complement strand
ATGGAAATCCGAATGTAACAACCAAGAATCTAAAAATCAAAAAGAGCGACGTTGGTTGGATTGTCCAATGCGACATAAAAACAACATGGGTGTATGATCCGAAGTTGCGCGAGAGAGATGGGAGAGTTGTAAGTTGTCGAACTTATCATGGAAATCTGAGTTAATAAATAACCAATCTAACCGGCGGCGTACTCTGCCAAGGCCTCTGCCGTCTGTCCAAGTAAACTTTGATCCATGGAATTGTGGTGCCATTAAACTGCATGTCTCAATACAATCATTAAAATCCTGTAACACCGAGAGAGACGGATTTGAACGGCCATCATGATCTGTTAATGAGCGAAAGGTATTAAAATCTCCCGCTACTATCCAAGGCAATACAGATGTTTCCGAAAATGTGTTCAAAGCATGCCACAAAGGTCTGCGGTTGTAACATCGTATGCTTTCCATAAACCACAGAGAGTACAAACGAAAATTGCAAAGGGCGAAAGAGCAATGTAAAGTGAATCACTTGATCATCATCTTGCACAGTCACCAATTGATAATCTGAGTCACGCCAGAAGAACCAAATTCGTTCAGATTGTGATGCATATTGTCCTGTAAAACCAAAGCTTAAAGCATAACGAGCAATAGAAGAAACTGGGTGTTTTGGCTCGATCAAAGATAGTAAATTTAAACGATGATCACGAATTAGATGATGTAATCTAGTTAAAGAGGTCGTTATGCCTCTAATATTCCAGATCATAAGATTCATTGAGAAAGAGTAGTGTCACTTCCCTGAATAGCGTGAGAAGCACCGCGTGTCAGAATTGTAGATGGTGGCAAAGGAGGGAGTTCTTTTTTTGTGCGTCGCTTTCTACGAGAAACAACCGGAATAAATTCTGAAGAGTCTGCAGAATCCTGTAAACGCGGGATAAGGATTTCTGTGTCTGGCGTAGGTGGCATAAGTTGCATGCGATGCACAACCTCATCTGGTACTGTTGGAATATCAGAGGGAGGATCATCCGGTGGGAGATCATTGTCTGAAGTATGTCCCAATTCCCAAGTATCGAAATCGTTATGCAGCGGTGATGGCTCAGTCACATGGGCTGGTTGTTCCTGTGTATTATCATGAGGTGATTCTGGATCAGCCAGAGGGGGAGTCGCAGTTTCTGAGATTACAGGCGTAGCAGTTTTAGTTTTAACTGGTGTCCAGCGTTAAAGAGGCCGACGGGGAGGCGGTGGAGGCGGAGGCGGTGGGACCGAAGCAGGCTTCTCTGGAGGGCATGACGTAGCTGCATGCCCTAAACGTCTGCATGAAGTACAAAATAACGGCAAATCCTCATAGACGACAGACTGTAAAATGTATTGATTTTTTGCCTGCAGATAGATCTTTTGAGGCAAATCCTAAGAAACATCGACTTCCACACAGATTCTTGCCACTGACGGCCGTAGCCCTTTTTCCGTGGCGACATCAAACTTGAGCGGTGAGCCAATAGACCGAACTATTTCAAACAGCGCTTCTTTACGATGAAGATGAATGGGAAGACCCGGTAATGCAATCCAGATCGGAACTATCGGTACATCAGTAGTAGGATCAAAATCCACTGTCCATTTTGTAATACGCATATGACAACCCGAAATATGCCAAGAACGTCGATAAAAACATCGCAAATAGTCTGCCTCATTATGAAAATTCAGCAGTATATGGGTTTGATCAAGAACAGTAATACGGAGATCATGATGAAAACCGATCTTCTCAAACACATCACGGATGACCTTCAAAGGAGGGCGGCCATACCAGAAGGTGCCCACCAAGGAATA
This sequence comes from Eustoma russellianum, assembly GCA_036186865.1. Classification (NCBI taxonomy): domain Eukaryota; kingdom Viridiplantae; phylum Streptophyta; class Magnoliopsida; order Gentianales; family Gentianaceae; genus Eustoma; species Eustoma russellianum. The sequence continues at coordinate 11,466,218 of AP025074.1, read as the reverse complement.
TTTGAATGGTGCTGCTAGGGCATCGATTTCAGAATCCAAGAAAGAGATTAGGGGGATACCTTTGTATCGGGAGACTGTCTTTGGTGAAATGCTGATGCTTTGTGCAGAGGAAGCGCCTGCTACAACTCCCGCAAAGGAGGGTGGTGGCGACTCCATAGAAAATCCGATCGTAGAAAACGAATGCTAGAAGAAAGCACCTGTGTAGATTAAGAGAGCGTGATAGCCGGCAGATATTCAATGCCAGAGAATTGAGTGATCGGCAGGCCTAGAAAGCGGCGGTTGCCGCAGCGCCGGCGGTCGCCCTAATCCCCTTCATTTTTCATACATATATACATATACGTTAAGAACTAATATATATATATATATATATATATATATCGGCTCGGGTATGTGTTTGTTCCATCGCTCTATCTTACGATATCTCATCCCTATCCTGATGATAACACCTGCATTTCTTTGTCTCGAGGTACTTTTGGCTGGCGATCATGTTACTCCAATGGTTTTGTCTACCAAGAGAATTATCATCAATTTCTGGCGAACAGCACTGCAAACATCTATCCATGGCTCCATTTTTGGTATCGATGACAACCGTATAAATATGTACGCTTTTTCCTTCGCCAAGGTTTTATCCACAAGGGTGGTTTTACTTGGCAAGGTTTTAATGCGGCATATCATATACGATTGGAGATACATCATTATATGTATTCTTTTTCACTTATTTTCGTATGCTGGCAATGACTCATTCTGTAATATGGTTTTCCTCCGCCATAAGTGAGGGTTTTTAATAAACAAATAATTTCTTCAAATATATATATATATATATATATATATATATATATATATATTATGAACAGGAGATTTTATTAAGAAAAGCACTCACTTATGGCGGAGGAATACCATAGTACATCCAAATGAAATACGAAAAGTATAGCAGTAAATGATTATCAACAACCAGTCTATATATGATATGCCGCATTAAAACCTTGCCAAGTAAAACCACCCTTGTGGATAAAACCTTGGCGAAGGGAAAAGCGTACATATTTATATAGATGGGATGTTGATATGCGCTATTGTACAATGAGTTACAAAATGCAATCCGAATACGTCTGTAGTGGAAAAGTATATAATGCCATATAAACAGCCGCCCATGTATGTCAAAACAATGTAGCGTGGTGCTGATTTCCGTCCTTGCATTCCCAAATACCTCAGTGCAGCTACGGGAAAGAACTTGAATGAGAGCATCCCGCCGTCAAAAGCCTAACAAGATCCAGATGATGTTGGCATAGCATACGTGTAGAAGTAGGACGATCCAGGCTCGCATCCACTCACAAGAAACATGTATGTCTAAGTAAGTTATCAGTCCAGGATATAGTAAACCATACAAGATAATTTGAAGACAGATCAAACCTGATCTGCCGGCACGACTCAATGTGCCGGCAGCGATATTTGATACACGCCAATCCTTATGGAAGACTTGCCTGCAGAAAGAACAGCGCGTACAACCCAAAGACGTCGGATGGTGAGCAGGACGAGGGTATTTGTTCACGTTATGAAGGAGTCTCACAGCCATAAACCCCCATGGCATGTAGTCCGGGCAACTACATATCACGAAACCAAACGGCAGCGTCAGCATGTGAGAGATAATATGCTTGCAGCACAAAGAGAGAAAAGGAAACGTACCAAGGCTGCCTGTACTGCATATAGTACAGGCAGGTTAAAAGATTCATTGCCAATCCTTATGGATAACCGCAAATATACAAAAAGGGCACCTCCGCACCAAATGGACATTGCAATGGCGGGCATGGAACTCGGGAACAATGACAGCGATAAAAATTATAAGTATGTTCAAGGTGCAGAATTGAAGCAAATGAATGCAATGCGTACCGTGCCTGCCCGTGACTGTTACGCCACGGACAGAATGCAGTAAAAATTGGCCAGCCATCAAGTAGAATAGGGTTTCAAGCGGTGCGCAAGCTGGCCGAGGTGACATCCAACATGATTGATGCCCAAACCATAGGAGGAAGATTATGTTCGTTGAAAGCAGTCGGTGCGGGATGAATCATCGCATGTTGCGCTAGATAATGAGCGGCCATATTAGTCTCACGATACGTGTGAATAAGTTCCAGTCGATGCTGCTGAATCAGTGAATGGAGTTGTCGGAGATGATAATTTCCAGAAATAAGCCGTGGCTTGTGAAGGCATGAGAGCATTTGAGCGCAATCAGTCTCAATAATTAGCAAACGATAGAACGGAAGAAAATACATCAGTCCAAAAAGTGTAGCCTGAATCTCTGCCTGCAAAGGTGTGCTAGGAGGCAGACGAAAGGAAAGGGCACCCTTACAACGGCCCTCTGTATCAGGCAAAATGGCCCCTCCCGCCGCATAGAGACGACCTACTGCTGCATCCACATTTAACTTTAGCCTTCCTGAAGGAGGTGTTTGCCATCTAATAACTCTGAGGCGCGGATGGCGAATGCGAGGGATCCAGGAGAGAGATAATGCAGGACCCGCTGCCAGTTTGGAGCCCTGAATCTTCAGCATCCACATGTGAATATCAAAGTGTATCGAATTCCGCAGAGACGTTGTCTAAAAGATTGTGGCGTCCCCATACATTAGCTACGCGTACTGACGCCAAATGTTTGAAATTACAATGGATGGAATGACTATTTTTAAGATGCCAGATAGGGTTGAAAAAGTTGACCGATACCACCATGCCAACAAATACTGGCGCAGAGATAAAGATACTGGAGGGACACCATGCAGTTCAGCAGCAAAGAAACTCCATAAATAACGAATGCGGGTACAGTAAATGAACACATGGTCCACTGTGGCTGAGTATTCCTTGCAAAAAGGACATTGTGTTGGGCGTGCCACCAAATATTGTCCAATGTAATCCTCAAATGGCATGGCTGAATGAAAAAAAGCCACAAAAGAATGCGTATAGATGGAGATAGATGCTTCGACCAAATAAATTTTGTCGACAGTTGTGTTGGTCGTGACATCCTACATATATCAAAGGCCGATTTGAGAGTAAATCTCCTGTGGGTGTGGCTGTCCATGTCATAAATGATCCTGCACCAGTTGTATGAGATATACAAATGTGATGAATGCGTCAAATAGATTTCCATATCGCGGAGTCTGTAAGCCTCGGAGTATAATCACTGCGCTGTCCGTATCGCAAATGCATATATTGACTCCATAATGTGTCATGGCGTTGGTATGTCCACCAAATGCGACTTTTATACGCCTGCTGCAATTCACTGAAATTACGTAGTCCTAATCCGCCTTCTTCAACTGGAATAGCGATGTTGTTCCATGCAACCCAATGATGTCTATCTCCCCAAAAATATGCCGACATTTTCCTGTCAAGTATGCGAATGATGGACTTAGGCATACCGCCGGCTGCCATAATGTGCAGTTGAAGTGCCGCTATGACGGAGCACAGAAGGACGAGGCGCCCCGCCGAGGAGAGAAGGCGAGAATGCCAGCCGTGTAACCGATCATCCACATGTTGCAAGAGGGTTGAACAATGCATAACCCGTGTGGTGCCCTTATGAAGATAAGAACCAAGATATCAAAAAGGCAGTGTTGTTGATCTCATGCCTAGAATGTCTTTAAAGTTTTGGCATTGACGTGATGTCATATTTGCCGATGGTATGAAACTGCTTTTATTAAAATTTACCTTTTGTCCTGATGCTGTTTCATATGCAGTAAGAAAAGAGTGGAATCGCCTGAGACTTCGTTGTGTACCCCTCAAGAATATAAGCAAATCATCCGCATAAGCCAAATGTGAGATGGACATAGGCATTCGCCCTAAGCGAAAGGATTGTACGCGTCCCGATGCAACCAATGCCTTCAATCCCCGACTGAACCCCTCAGATGATAGTATAAATAATAACAATGATAAGGGATCTCCCTGTTTGACTCCCCTGAAAGGCCGAAAATAGGGTGATGGCTGCCCATTGATTAAGACTGACATCCTTGTTGCACTTAGGTGATTAATGATAATCCGAATGAAAAAGTCTGAGAAACCGAATTTCCGCAATAGTTGCTGAAGATATTCCCAGCTTACCCGGTCAAAATCCTTCATCATATCTAATTTCAAACACAACTGTGGTCCGCCTCTGTCCAACATGTGCACCATTTCTTGGGCCAAAAGCACTTGAGTCGAAATATCATGGCCTGGGAGAAAACCTGTTTGCTCTGGTGAAATTAACTGTGGCAGCAGCTGACCCAACCGAGTGGCAATAATACGAGTGCAGACTTTGCTTAAAAAATTTGTCAGGCAAATAGGACGAAAATCTGCGAAGGTCTGTGGCGACTGTATTTTCGGAATGAGCGTAAGTAATGCACTAGCCATGACAGCCGGCTGCGGAACACCAATGAAAAATTCTTGCACTGCTTTAGTTACATCCAAATGTATGATGGGCCAACATGAACGGTAGAAATTTCCATGAAACCCGTCTGGACCCGCTGCACTGTGGGGGTCTAAACTCCATACAGCTGCTTTTACCTCTGACGCCAACAGCAACTGTATAAGCATGAGATTATCCTCCTCAAAGACTAAATGAGGTATGTGCGATAATATTTCGATATGATTATGCGTATGCACACTTGAGAATAAATCCTTATAATATTCAACCGCGGCTACCAGAATATCATCCTGCTGTGTCAGTAGTGCTCCCTGCGAGTTTCGGAGCTGGCGAATACATAGATGTGAGCGTTTACCTTTGACTAGGGAGTGAAAGTATCGAGTGTTAGCATCTCCTTCTTGTAACCATTTTACACGTGCCTTTTGCTTCCAAAACTGTAACTCATATTTTGATGCGAGTAAATAATGCGCTTTGGCCTGATAAAAAGCCTCGCACGCCGCTTCCGTGGGGTTAGCGTCCCAATGAGCTTCAGCTGAATTAAGATGTTCCTCTGCATCCTTCATATTGCTGAATATGTTCCCAAAGATATTCTTATTCCAAATTTGAATGTCTTTCTTAAGTGAAAATAATTTGGAGTAGAAACCCCGCATGCCGCCTGTAGTTGGGTATGATAACCATGCATGCTTCACATAATTATTAAAATCAGGATGAGAAAGCCATGCGTCAAGAAATCTGAAGGATCGTCGAATATTTTGTGCACTCAACTGGCACTGTACCAAAAGCGGTGTATGATCCGATGTAACGCCATCAAAGAATAAACAGGTCATGCATCAAAGAATTAATGAAAAGCCAGTCGAGTCTCCGGCGTACCCGTTGTAGAGAAAAAAGGGTTTGAGTGATTTTCAAATACATGATTTAAATGTGCACAAAAACGAACATAGCATAAACGTGCATGATATATATACATGTATGCATCATACATTGCTATTACTTGCCTTATGTAGCTTATATATAATGTTGCCGTACTAACGAGCCATGAAGCGTTAAAGCTTACATCATATGGCAAACATTTGTTGTGTTTATACTATTTTCAGGTGCCACTATTAATGAACTAAACTAGTTCATTAAGTGAAGTATTTAGTTTAATAAACTAAGTAGTTCATTAAAGGAAACCACATTTGGAAAAGGCACAAAGGCAACAAAGCTAAGGAAGGAAAGTTTTCTCCTCCTCACCACTTAATATATACACGCCTATATACACATATATTACACATATTTTCAGATTTTTTGAAAAAGGCACATACACATTTATTCCAACGTACTACCGACACGTTATATATTTTACGTACGTACGTTAATGTCACACCACTATACTTAACTCATATTTATGAGTATATTCAGGTCTTATATCATATGATATAAGATATGGTGATGACAAATTAAATACGACACGATAAAAGGTTCTAAACCGAAAATTGTCGTATCGGGCGAATACCGAAACTTCGCCAACGTGTCACGTACTTGCCATAAATAAATGGCCAGCCCCTATACTTCAAAATTTCATGTAAATTTCGTGCACATCACTGAATATTCAGCCAAAAATACTTTCCATGTTGGCACACACAAATTACTCCACATTAAAGCCAAAATGTGAAGATTCCAAGTTTAATTTTGTCACATGCTAATGGTACCACTTTAGACCAGCCAAGTGCTGAGATTTAAAGTATATATTATATATATTACGTATTACATAATATATATAACATGAGTAAAAGTTGGAATTTAAATTAGAGAAAAATCGGGTAATCGATAAATATCAAAAATTCGGTTTTCTACGCACACAACACATGGAACGTTTTTGGTACATCATGTGACACGTATCTAGACACTTTTTACATATGATATACATCTTAAAGTGTTCTAGAAAATTAAACTAAGGGCTGATTGGAATATAACATGTGTGTATTATTAAATGTGCACTATTTTACAAAGTTTGCAAAAATAAAATTCAGCACATGCACAATCATTTCCAACGCCTACAACAGCCATTTTGGAGCATATGTGGAGCCTTGTTGGTATCTTGATTGGTCAAGAATCAATCACACAATGTTGGTGACATAAAGGAAGGAGCTACAAAAGGTAACATTTCAAACTATGTCACATATATGACACATGCTGAAAATTCAGCATGTGTGTTGTATTATGGCCGATTTTCAGCACTAAGAAATGCCATATATTACTATCTTGAATCATGAGGATTAATTGAGGATGTTATGGAAATGATTTGAATATTATTTAAATTTAATAAAGTGTGATATTCTACATATCACACATGCTGAAATTTTTCAGCATGTGTGAAGACATGGTGGCCGAATTTGTGAGCTTGAAAGTGTCCATATTCATTTCTCATGTGATAGGAATAATTACCATTAATTGGTGATTCATTTTAATGAGAAAAATCAAAGAAAAATGGTAATGATTTAAACTTTATCCCCATGTGTCACATGCTGAAAATTCAGCATGGCAATGTAACTTAATGGCCGAATTCTAGGTCAATTTTGTGTGATTTTTTGTCTTGCAATTTATGTGATGTATCTCATGATTTATGGAAGTTATTTTGTGATGATTTTTGGCACATGTTTAAGTGTAAATTCTCAGATTTTTCCAAGTCATCCATGATGACAACATTCATCCAATGAGAAGGTGCCAAGTAAGCGAAGACTAAATGATCATCCAATAAGAAGATGCCAAGTAAGCAAGACATTGTCACAATGATGTCTTACACTCTCTCAAGGACTTAAAAGATAATTTTCAAGAGGGGGAGACACCACCTAGGGGACGGCCTGCACACATTAAAAGGAAAGAGAAGAGAGCAAACAAAACAAGGCCAAGTATTGCAAAATCAAAGTGAAAAAAAGCCTAGTTCTTCTTCTTCTACATTCTCTTTCTTTCTTTCTTCTTGTAAGCCTATCGTATTCATATCTTTCAATCTTGAATAGGCTTGATATAGACCACCATTCATTCTATATCTTTGTAAAAGATTGATCAAGGTGTGATCAATCTTCATTCTTACGAGGTGGTGGTGTTCGTGTGAATTGTACTAACAATACAAGGTTTGTAAAGGGTTGGAGTTACGTGTAACTCTATCAACCCTGTGGTAAGGTGTTTTTGAGTTGTGTGATTAGTGTGAACCAAGGAAGGTGTTCCTTGAAGACTGGAGTAGGTTGTTGATGACCGAACCAGTATAAAATTCTTGGTGTCATTTACTTTCAGCACTGATTTTCTGTTTCAACACTGTTTACTGTTTTTAATCACGTTCGTGAAACTAGTAAACGAATTTTAAAAATCACGAAACTTTCAGAAAATATAAACACATGTTCTAAGGTTCTTTTGGCGTAAGTTTCAACCCTTTTGGACAAGTATAAGTCATTCAAACGTCCAAAGTTCTGAGATTAGTGCAGTCTGATTTTTAGGCTTGCAAAGGTTGAGACTTTGATCATATTTGACTAACTTCCCAAAAGAATTTTTCAAAACTGTTTCAACCCATTTAAATATAACATATAAGGGGTTAGTGGTTAAATTTTCAGAGCATTTGGAGTTGTGTACAAATAGGAATTAATTTTTCAAATCAGTGTATCGGTTCTGGCAGATTTGCGCAATCTGTCCACCAACGATTTTTCAAGAGGTTAGAAGTTGAATTTTAATCTGAAATTTTTAGGAGATACTCATAACATCTGAGTCTAAGTTCTCTCCAAATTTCAGAATTTTTGAAGACCTGAAACCTAGTTTTCAAAACGTTTTAAAACTGGTCCTGAAAACAGAAACTGTTTTCAAAAGTTGGGTTTTTGGTTCAAACTAATTTTAAAAATCACATTTTCCGCACCCACTATTCAACCCCCCTTCTAGTGGTGCCTTGCAGATCCTAAAATTGGTATCAGAGCGTAGGAACACTCACAACAAAAGGATCCAACGATCTTAGTGAGATGGCAACCACTAGCGACAAAACCGAGCAAGAAGGTATGTCAAGCCAAATGCCTCCACTATTTGAAAATGAGGTAAATTCTGATTCTGACTCGGATTCTGAACTATCTTATGATGATTTATATGTTGAATATCTTGAATTACATAAGTTTGCTAGAACTCTTGCAAAACAAAAGAAACGGTTAATTGAAGACAAGAAATTGTTAGAATCTTCTACCGAAAATCTTGTCGCTCAATTAAACGATTCTAGAGAAGAATCGTCACGCATCATTAATTCATTAAAGTCTGAGATTTCATCATTGACATCCGAGAACACTGAATTAAAATCCGAGATTTCAAACTTGAAATCAAGGAATACGGATGTAGAGAAAAAGGTGAAACAATTTGACACGAGAACAAACATGCTAGATCACATCATTTCTTCTCAAAAGCATGATAGTGAGAAAACCGAACTAGGATACGTTGAGAAAAGTAAGCCACAAAATAAATCAACCAAATTCATCCCATCTAAGAAAATAGATGCATCACAGACATATGTGGCATGTAAGAAGACGCATAGGCCTTTTCTTATGACATCTCAATGTGCTTCTTCTTCACATCATGCAAAATATAATTATGTGCCATATAGGTATGAGAAGAAACAAGTGATGCATACGCGACACTCATATCACAAAAATGCATCTAGATCACGTCCCGTACATGCAAAACAAAATGCTTAACAGAAACCATACTACATGCATGATGGGATTCTTGGCCAAAGGCCAAACGCATTTGTCCCTAGCATATATTATGTTGCCTTCTCATCACCTTTCTCACCTTTTGGAAGACCTAGAAAGGTCACCCAAATGTGGGTACCAAAAGGGATATTTTCAAAGGGTCGAATCAATGACTCTTACGAACGCACGTAGATGAAATGCATGATTTCTTTTAGGCATCTTTTGATTTGCTTTCCAAAATAAAAGGGGAGAGAAAAACATGGTTTAAGGGGGAGAGAGATACTAATTGCATAAATTAAGGGGGAGCGACTCAGAATTTAAAATTCAAGTTTTGATTTTATGCATGATTGAAGGGGGAGCGATATGATTTAAATCATGAGTATAGGTTATTTTGAAAATCATCAAAAGGGGGAGATTGTAGAGAAAAAGGGGTTTGAGTGATTTTCAAATACATGATTTAAATGTGCACAAAAATGAACATAGCATAAACGTGCATGATATATATACATGTATGCATCATACATTGCTATTACTTGCCTTATGTAGCTTATATATAATGTTGCCGTACTAACGAGCCATGAAGCGTTAAAGCTTACATCATATGGCAAACATTTGTTGTGTTTATACTATTTTCAGGTGCCACTATTAATGAACTAAACTAGTTCATTAAGTGAAGTACTTAGTTTAATAAACTAAGTAGTTCATTAAAGGAAGCCACATTTGGAAAAGGCACAAAGGCAACAAAGATAAGGAAGGAAAGTTTTCTCCTCCTCCCCACTTAATATATACACGCCTATATACACATATATTACACATATTTTCAGATTTTTTGAAAAAGGCACATACACATGTATTCCAACGTACTACCGACACGTTATATATTTTACGTACGTACGTTAATGTCACACCACTATACTTAACTCATATTTATGAGTATATTCAGGTCTTATATCATATGATATAAGATATGGTGATGACAAATTAAATACGACACGATAAAAGGTTCTAAACCGAAAATTGTCGTATCGGGTGAATACCGAAACTTCGCCAACGTGTCACGTACTTGCCATAAATAAATGGCCAGCCCCTATACTTCAAAATTTCATGTAAATTTCGTGCACATCACTGAATATTCAGCCAAAAATACTTTCCATGTTGGCACACACAAATTACTCCACATTAAGGCCAAAATGTGAAGATTCCAAGTTTAATTTTGTCACATGCTAATGGTACCACTTTAGACCAGCCAAGTGCTGAGATTTAAAGTATATATTATATATATTATGTATAACATAATATATATAACAAGTGTAAAAGTTGGAATTTAAATTAGAGAAAAATCGGGTAATCGATAAATACGCACACAACACATGGAACGTTTTTGGTACATCATGTGACACGTATCTAGACACTTTTTACATATGATATACATCTTAAAGTATTCTAGAAAATTAAATTAAGGGCTGATTGGAATATAACATGTGTGTATTATTAAATGTGCACTATTTTACAAATTTTGCAAAAATAAAATTCTGCACATGCACAATCATTTCCAACGCCTACAACAGCCATTTTGGAGCATATATGGAGCCTTGTTGGTATCTTGATTGGTCAAGAATCAATCACACAATGTTGGTGACACAAAGGAAGGAGCTACAAAAAGTAACATTTCAAACTATGTCACATATATGACACATGCTGAAAATTCAGCATGTGTGTTGTATTATGGCCGATTTTCAGCACTAAGAAATGCCATATATTACTATCTTGAATCATGAGGATTAATTGAGGATGTTATGGAAATGATTTGAATATTATTTAAATTTAATAAAGTGTGATATTCTACATATCACACATGCTGAAATGTTTCAGCATGTGTGAAGACATGGTGGCCGAATTTGTGAGCTTGAAAGTGTCCATATTCATTTCTCATGTGATAGGAATAATTACCATTAATTGAAGATTCATTTTAATGAGAAAAATCAAAGAAAAATGGTAATGATTTAAACTTTATCCCCATGTGTCACATGCTGAAAATTCAGCATGGCAATGTAACTTAATGGCCGAATTCTATGTCAATTTTGTGAGATTTTTTGTCTTGCAATTTATGTGATGTATCTCATGATTTATGGAAGTTATTTTGTGATGATTTTTGGCACATGTTTAAGTGTAAATTCTCAGATTTTTCCAAGTCATCCATGATGACAACATTCATCCAATGAGAAGGTGCCAAGTAAGCGAAGACTAAATGATCATCCAATAAGAAGATGCCAAGTAAGCAAGACATTGTCACAATGATGTCTTACACTCTCTCAAGGACTTAAAAGATAATTTTCAAGAGGGGGAGACACCACCTAGGAGACGGCCTGCACACATTAAAAGGAAAGAGAAGAGAGCAAACAAAACAAGGCCAAGTATTGCAAAATCAAAGTGAAAAAAAGCCTAGTTCTTCTTCTTCTACATTCTCTTTCTTTCTTTCTTCTTGTAAGCCTATCGTATTCATATCTTTCAATCTTGAATAGGCTTGATATAGACCACCATTCATTCTATATCTTTGTAAAAGATTGATCAAGGTGTGATCAATCTTCATTCTTACGAGGTGGTGGTGTTCGTGTGAATTGTACTAACAATACAAGGTTTGTAAAGGGTTGGAGTTAGGTGTAACTCTATCAACCCTGTGGTAAGGTGTTTTTGAGTTGTGTGATTAGTGTGAACCAAGGAAGGTGTTCCTTGAAGACTGGAGTAGGTTGTTGATGACCGAACCAGTATAAAATTCTTGGTGTCATTTACTTTCAGCACTGATTTTCTGTTTCAGCACTGTTTACTGTTTTTAATCACGTTCATAAAACTAGTAAACGAATTTCAAAAATCACGAAACTTTCAGAAAATATAACCACACGTTCTAAGGTTCTTTTGGCGTAAGTTTCAACCCTTTTGGACAAGTATAAGTCATTCAAACGTCCAAAGTTCTGAGACTAGTGCAGTCTGATTTTCAGGCTTGCAAAGGTTGAGACTTTGATCATATTTGACTAACTTCCCAAAAGAAGTTTTCAAAACTGTTTCAACCCATTTAAATATAACATATAAGGGGTTAGTGGTTAAATTTTCAGAGCATTTGGAGTTGTGTACAAATAGGAATTAATTTTTCAAATCAGTGTATCGGTTCTGGCAGATTTGCGCAATCTGACCACCAACGATTTTTCAAGGGGATAGAAGTTGAATTTTAATCTGGAATTTTTAGGAGATACTCATAACATCTGAGTCTAAGTTCTCTCCAAATTTCAGAATTTTTGAAGACCTGAAACCTAGTTTTCAAAACGTTTTAAAACTGGTCCTGAAAACAGAAACTGTTTTCAGAAGTTGGGTTTTTGGTTCAAACTAATTTTAAAAATCACATTTTCCGCACCCACTATTCAACCCCCCCTTCTAGTGGTGCCTTGCAGATCCTAAAATTGGTATCAGAGTGTAGGAACACTCACAACAAAAGGATCCAACGATCTTAGTGAGATGGCAACCACTAGCGACAAAACCGAGCAAGAAGGTATGTCAAGCCAAATGCCTCCACTATTTGAAAATGAGGTAAATTCTGATTCTGACTCGGATTCTGAACTATCTTATGATGATTTATATGTTGAATATCTTGAATTACATAAGTTTGCTAGAACTCTTGCAAAACAAAAGAAACGGTTAATTGAAGACAAGAAATTGTTAGAATCTTCTACCGAAAATCTTGTCGCTCAATTAAACGATTCTAGAGAAGAATCGTCACGCATCATTAATTCATTAAAGTCTGAGATTTCATCATTGACATCCGAGAACACTGAATTAAAATCCGAGATTTCAAACTTGAAATCAAGGAATACGGATGTAGAGAAAAAGGTGAAACAATTTGACACGAGAACAAACATGCTAGATCACATCATTTCTTCTCAAAAGCATGATAGTGAGAAAACCGAACTAGGATACGTTGAGAAAAGTAAGCCACAAAATAAATCAACCAAATTCATCCCATCTAAGAAAATAGATGCATCACAGACATATGTGGCATGTAAGAAGACGCATAGGCCTTTTCTTATGACATCTCAATGTGCTTCTTCTTCACATCATGCAAAATATAATTATGTGCCATATAGGTATGAGAAGAAACAAGTGATGCATACGCGACACTCATATCACAAAAATGCATCTAGATCACGTCCCGTACATGCAAAACAAAATGCTTATCAGAAACCATACTACATGCATGATGGGATTCTTGGCCAAAGGCCAAACGCATTTGTCCCTAGCATATATTATGTTGCCTTCTCATCACCTTTCTCACCTTTTGGAAGACCTAGAAAGGTCACCCAAATGTGGGTACCAAAAGGGATATTTTCAAAGGGTTGAATCAATGACTCTTACGAACGCACGTAGATGAAATGCATGATTTCTTTTAGGCATCTTTTGATTTGCTTTCCAAAATAAAGGGGGAGAGAAAAACATGGTTTAAGGGGGAGAGAGATACTAATTGCATAAATTAAGGGGGAGCGACTCAGAATTTAAAATTCAAGTTTTGATTTTATGCATGATTGAAGGGGGAGCGATATGATTTAAATCATGAGTATAGGTTATTTTGAAAATCATCAAAAGGGGGAGATTGTAGAGAAAAAGGGGTTTGAGTGATTTTCAAATACATGATTTAAATGTGCACAAAAATGAACATAGCATAAACGTGCATGATATATATACATGTATGCATCATACATTGCTATTACTTGCCTTATGTAGCTTATATATAATGTTGCCGTACTAACGAGCCATGAAGCGTTAAAGCTTACATCATATGGCAAACATTTGTTGTGTTTATACTATTTTCAGGTGCCACTATTAATGAACTAAACTAGTTCATTAAGTGAAGTACTTAGTTTAATAAACTAAGTAGTTCATTAAAGGAAGCCACATTTGGAAAAGGCACAAAGGCAACAAAGCTAAGGAAGGAAAGTTTTCTCCTTCTCACCACTTAATATATACACGCCTATATACACATATATTACACATATTTTCAGTTTTTTTGAAAAAGGCACATACACATGTATTCCAACGTACTACCGACACGTTATATATTTTACGTACGTACGTTAATGTCACACCACTATACTTAACTCATATTTATGAGTATATTCAGGTCTTATATCATATGATATAAGATATGGTGATGACAAATTAAATACGACACGATAAAAGGTTCTAAACCGAAAATTATCGTATCAGGCGAATACCGAAACTTCGCCAACGTGTCACGTACTTGCCATAAATAAATGGCCAGCCCCTATACTTCAAAATTTCATGCAATATTAGCCTTTTCTTTGCCTGAACATATATCTTTTGTGGCAGGTCCTGCGATACATCAACCTCAACGCATATTCGTGCCACCGAAGGCCTAAGGCCATCAGTGGTTGCAACATCAAGCTTGAGTGGGCTGCCGATCGGCTTCACTATTTCAAAAAGTGCATCACGGCAATGCAGGTGGATCGGCAAACCAGGTAGGGCAACCCAGACTGGAACAATACATCAGCAGAAGGATCAAAGTCCACAGTCCATTTTGTGATACGCATATGACATCCGGAGATAAGCCATGATCGACGATAAAAACATCGGAGATAATCCTCTTCCCGACGGAAATTCAATAAAATGTGGGTTTGATCAATGAGCGTTATGCGCAAATCATGATGAAAACCTATCTTTTCAAAAACTTCTCGAATGACCTTTAATGGAGGCCGTCCATATCAAAACGTGCCAACCAAGGAATATTTGAATGGCGCGGCTAGAGCATCGATTTCAGAATCGAGAAATGAGATCATGGGAATACCTTTGTGTCTTGAAACTGTCTTGGGTGAAATATTGATAGCCTGCGCGGAAGTGGTGCCGGCAACAATGTCGGCGAAAGATGTCTTCAATGCCGACATTCTGAAACTGCTATTGATTAACGAAATAGAAGGAAGTAGCGAATATGGCGAAAGCCTAGAAGCATACACTAGCGGTGAAGATCGGGAATGCGGCGGCGGTGGCTATAGCCTCCCGGATTTTCGCCAGAAGAGGCCCTGCGCCATTTTCTTCGTTCATATATATATATATATATATATATATATATATCCCACATTTATTTTTCATAATTCTTATCCACATGTGTATAGCTATATATATCCGTATAGATATGCATATACGCCCATATATATTTGTATTTCCTTTAAAATAAGTCATAAACCTTAAAAGAAGTACACATTATAGCCGAAAATACTAAGTGGATGTGTGTATATTTATATATATAACCATATAGGTATATATGTATATATATTATATATATATATAACACACTTCTCTGAAAATCATTTTATTGCCATATATATGCCTAGATCCGTATATATATATATATATATATATATATATATATATATATATTTTAAAACGATATATGTATGTATATGCTCTGACGGAATGCGATCATCGGCGCTGGCGAACCCTCGGCGCTGACTGCGGCTCCAGCCGCCGCCGCATACTGCCGGAACAGTACTCAATTTCCGGTAAATTCCTTCTTCACGGTTTCAATCGCTTCGCTTTTATTTCGATCCCCTCGATCATCCAGTTTTGGCAATGACGGCGCCAACTTTTGCGGATGTGGTCACCGGCTCCGGCGGCTCATCGGCTCAGTCCATCACCATATCCCCCAAAACGGTTTCGCGATACAAAGGTATTCCATTAATCTCCTTTTCCGATTCAGAGATTGATGAACTGGCTGCTCCTTTCAAATATTCCTTAGTGGGTACATTCTGGTATGGGAGGCCATCATTGAAGGTGATTAGGGATGTATTTGAGAAAATTGGTTTTCATCAGGATCTGCGTATCACTCTAATTGACCAGGCACATATCTTATTAACTTTTCGCAATGAGGCAGACTATCTACGCTGTTTTTATCGACGTTCCTGGCTTATTTCTGGCTGTCATATGCGAATCACAAAGTGGACAGTTGATTTCGATCCTTCTACGGATGTTCCTATAGTACCGATTTGGGTTGCTTTCCCTGGTCTTCCTGTCCATCTACATCGCAAGGAAGCTTTATTTGAGATTGTTAAGCCAATAGGTCTTCCCCTTAAACTTGATGTTGCAACAACGGATTGCTTACGACCTTCAGTTGCGCGAGTTTGTGTAGAAGTCGATGTTTCGCAGGACTTACCACAAAAGATTTATCTTCATGTGAAGGGCCGATATATTCTGCAAAACATAATTTATGAAGAATTACCATTGTTTTGTACATCTTGTCGTCGGTTGGGACACGCCACCACCTCATGTCACACGCGGCAGATGTCCTCTATTCCGCCACCGCCTCCACCTCCTCCGAAACGGCCTCAAGCCCAGCGCTGGACACCAGTCAAAACTCGTCCAGCGCCCCAGTCAGTGACTGCGCCTGATATGCACCAGCCTCCATCGGACCAATTGCCGGGTTCCCCAGTTCCACCAGGCTCCCCCAATCCTCATACAGCACCGCCTGAAGAGCCGACTTTGATTATTTCACCATCCGACGAGCACATCGCCGAACCTATAGCCTCTCAGCTGGATAATTCTGATGCATGCGAAATGGGTCATTCTTCTGACAATGATTTACCAGAGATTCATAATCAGGAAATACCAGTCGTCCCAGAAGAGGTTGCAAGTCGCATCCACTTAATCCCTCCATCCCCTGATACGGACACTTTAATTTCGCGTTTACAGGATTCAACAGAAGAATTTATACCGGTGGTTCCTCGTAGAAAACGTCGTGCTAAGAAGGATCTTCCTCCTTTGCCGCCATCGTCTATTCTTACGCGCAGTGCATCACATGCAATTCAGGGAAGTGACACTTCACTTTTACAATGAATTTCTTAATTTGGAATCTTCGGGGTTTACGGACCTCTAAACCACGCCTGCATCAATTAATACATGAGCATCGCTTGAACATTCTTATTATTATAGAACCTAAACATGCATCAGTAGATATATCTCGTTATGCTTTGAAGTTTGGTTTCTCTCATTCATATGCCTCTCGTTCTGAGCGTATTTGGTTTTTCTGCCGTGATTCTCTTTTTGACCTCATCGCAGTACAGGATGAAGACCAGGTGGTACATTTTACTTTAACATATAGGCCCCTACAGTATACATTTGCTTTGTCAGCAGTATATGGTAATCATACTCCATATCAACGTCGCTCTCTGTGGAATTCATTATGCTCTTTCTCAGCAAATACAGCTTTGCCTTGGGTTCTCGGTGGAGATTTTAATACCTTCCGATCTCTATCTGATCATGACGGCCGTTCGCGCCCATCCTTATCAGTCTTACAGGACTTTAATGATTGTATTGATTCCTGTGCTTTGATGTCGCCCCCATTTCAGGGAACTAGATTCAGCTGGTCTGACGGTCGTGGCCTTGGAAGGGTTCGTCGACGCCTAGACTGGCTTTTTCTGAATACTGCATTCCATGATAAATTTGAAGATCTACAGCTTACACATCTCCCGAAAATTACTTCAGATCATACCCCTTTGTTGCTCAAATGCCGAACAGTAGAGGCTTCTTCATATCGAACATTCCGATTTTTGGATTCGTGGCTTCATCACCCAGATTTCTATAATTACATGCGCGATGCATGGGCTTCTTATCCAACATCGGGTGGTATGCATGGTCTTTATACAAAGCTATCTAATTTCAGAAAGGATGTCCGACAATGGAATAAGAATATTTTCGGGAATATTTTCTCTAAAGTACAGCAGGCTGAGGTTATTCTTGCTCGTGCGGAAGAACGCTGGGAAACGTACCCTACAGAGGCAAATCGAATAGATTATCATCGTGCTAAAGCGGAGTTTCTTCAGGCTTCTACTTATGAGATGCATTTTTGGAAGCAAAAAGCGAGAGTTAGATGGTTAAAAGAGGGAGACGCAAACACTCGCTACTACCATACAATTGTTAAGGGCCGCCGATTACATCTTCGAATCCAGCAAATCCAAACAGCGGATGGCACGATTTGTACAACCCATGAAGATATCAGTGCCGAAGCAGTGACATTTTATACAGCATTATTTGCGAAGGAGCCGGCAGTCAACTGTGAGCTGATTACGCGTCATATACCACGTCTTATTACTTCAGAGGATAACACCGCACTAACGCAGTTGCCATTGCCAGATGAAATAAAAAGTGCAGTTTGGCACTTAGACCCCCATAGTGCGGCTGGACCTGATGGTTTTGATGGAATTTTTATAGATCATGTTGGTCCATAATTCATAAGGATGTGATTTTAGCAGTGCAGGAATTCTTTCTTGGTGTGCCTCAGCCGCGAGTAATGGCAAGCGCTTTAATTACTTTGATTCCAAAGAAATCTGCTCCGGTTAATTTCAGTGATTATCGCCCCATCTGCCTTACTAATTTTATTAGTAAAGTTTGCACCAGAATTGTTGCTAGCCGCCTGTGTAAATTATTATCACGACTTATCTCTCCAGAGCAAACAGGCTTCTTACCAGGTACAGATATTTCTACACAAGGTGTTACTTGCTCGTGAAATGATTCATATGCTTGACAAAGGTGGTTCGCAGTTATGCCTTAAGTTGGACATGATGAAGGCATTTGATAGAGTTAGCTGGGAGTATTTGGAGCTAGTTCTCCAAGCCTTTGGTTTCTCGGGATTCTTCACCCGAATAATTTTGAATCATTTGCGAGCTACAACTCTAGCAGTGCTGATTAATGGTCAACCTTCATCATACTTTAGACCATATCGGGGGGTTAAACAAGGTGATCCATTGTCTCCTTTATTATTCATTCTAGCAGCAGAGGGTTTTAGCAGGGGATTGAAGGCATTGACGGCATCAGGGGAATTACAGCCTTTTCGATTGGGTCGTATTCCCTTTACCATTACACATTTAGCGTATGCGGATGATTTGCTGGTATTCCTTCGAGGCACTCAGCGTAATCTCCACCGCTTCCGCATATTTCTCACACAGTATGAAGCTGCTTCTGGGCAAAAAGTTAACTATCAAAAGAGCAGTATTATTCCTTCTGCTAATATCACGTCTCATCGACAACAGATATTTGCAAATATTCTGGATATGCGTCTTTCCAGTCTTCCATTCCGTTATATTGGCTCTTATTTGCATAAAGGCATAACTCGTTCACATCACTGTGCTCCGTTACTTCAACATATTGATGACAGACTCCAAGGGTGGAGCTCCAAATTATTATCTACAGCTGGTCGATTAGTATTGCTTCAATCAGTCATTGCTGCATTACCTCTTCACATTATGGCAGGTGGAGGCATACCAAAATCAGTTATTAAGATCATTCATCGTAAGATGGCCACTTTTTATTGGGGTCCTAGACATCATTGGGTCTCCTGGTCTAAACTCTCTAAACCGCAGGAAGAAGGAGGAATAGGGCTTCGCGATTTAAATAGTTTACAACAGGCTTTCTATTGTCGCATTTGGTGGTTATATCATCAGAATTCTACTTTATGGAGCAGCTACATGCGTGTGAAATATGGACAACGTCATGATTATATCCCTCGTTTGCCAGACTCTCCTATTTGGAAAGCTATATGTCGGATTCATTCCTTGTGCATAACACATGTTGAACAGCAGGCTGATCAATACTCCTGGGTGCCGAATCAGCTGGGCGAATTCTCCATCAAAAGTGCTTACGAGATATGTCGGCCAGGCTTCTTCAAAATTGTTGTCTGCCTCATTTATTTGGTCGAAACATCATTCTCCGACTATAAGGATATTTTTATGGCGAATTTTTCATTCTGCCTTGCCATTTGAGGATTATATTGGTTCCTACATCCAGGCTCGACCAACACAATGTCCATTCTGCAAGAATGAGTCGGCAAAGGTGGATCATGTGTTTTTATACTGTCCAATAGTGCTTTCAATTTGGTGCTATTTTGCCAGTGAGCTACATTGTCCGCTTCCCACATCTATATCGCTTCGTACCATATCTTCTATCATGGTGGTATAGATCATCTATTTCCACACTTCTTGGAGTTTATAAAATTGTTATCCCAGCGATAATTGTACATCGTATCTGGTGTGCTTATACCTCCCTGGTCTATGGGGACAGCACTAATCTCACAGCATCTTCCATTCGTTTGTCGATACAATATGAGATTTCACTGTGGCACAAAAAGATTGAAGGTACTAAATTGTCTGCTACATCAAAACAAGTGTTCAGTTGGCTACCGGTAGCTCGACCTTCTCGCCCGATTATTGTGCGGTGGTACACACCACCTACAGGGGGATTAAAATTAAATGTAGATGCAGCTGTGGGTCGTCATTACGCGGCTGGCGGTGCTATACTACGGGATCATAGGGGATCCTGCATTGGGGCGATTTCCTTTCGTCTCCCTTTAAGCCCACCCTTACAGGCGGAGATTCAAGCAGCAGTTTTTGGACTTCTTTATTTTTTACCCCTACACCGGCATGTTACACTGGAATCCGACTGTTCCCAGTTGATTGATCGATTGACTCGACCAACAACGGTTCATAGTAATCAACATCTCCACCGGCTACATTCTCTGGTTCATACGCACCGTCTCCCTTGTTATCACGTTTATCGCGAGGCAAACCTCCCAGCACATTATTTAGCGCAGCATGCGATGACACACCCATGCACGGAGCGGTTCACCTCAACCACTTTGCCGTCGTTAGTCCGTGCGGCGGTCACATTGGATCTTACTACTGTCAATTTACGGGTGCCATGACTGCAGTCTTCCATATGGATTGGCGATCAATCTTTTCTCCTGCCTGTTATCTTCGTGTAACAGGCAGGATAGGTATGGCCAACAAACCATCACTCGACAATTTATTCATAATCCTATTTATGTATAATGTGTTTTTTTGTCTCATGCGAACATTTTGGAAACATCACTCCCTGTATTGCTATCTGTCGCGGATGGCCATACTAAATTTCGGAGCTCACCTTTGCATGCGTCTTCATCTGTTTGGGCTCCCCATGGCTGATCTCATACCAATGTCGCCTTGGCCCTATGGTCAAGGCGACCCGGGTACGCATCTTCATCCCTGGTTAATCTTCTTTCATTTGGACACTGCTGATCTATTTACGTCCTATTCATGGTTGTGCGAGTTTCAAATCATACTGGCAAGAATTAGTCCATGTGTCCGTGCAACACCTTCGGCCCTACTGATGCGGCAATCGCTGGCTTTTATATCTTCTTCACCACCTTGGTACTTCACCTACCAAGGTGGCCCCGGTGCGTACTTGCTCTATCAATCTTTGCTTTTACGCCTCCAAGCTCATAGTACTCATTTTTTGCTCTGGATGTCTTCTGAGGTTGGAACTATCAAGAATATTTCAAGCCAAGGACGCGGTTACATAATCTTCATCAGCGTTTCAATGTACAGGCTAGCGACATGCATGGATTTGTTCCAAGACTTATATTCTCATCATATCAATGACAGTCATATAAATATGTACGCTTTTTCCTTCGCCAAGGTTTTGTCCACAAGGGTGGTTTTTCTTTTTATTACTGTTTTGTTGTATTAGTTATGTTGCAATGTCATTGAAATAGTTTTGTGTATACTTGTGCATATTTACTTAGCGTCGTTTAATTACTTTTGTTTCGTGTATCTATTTGTATGTTTTCTTAAATCGTCTTATTTACGTTATATTATTAATGTTGTAACAAATTGCGTTTGTCTATATGCCTCTTTATTGTTCTAAGAGACTGGGTGTTTTCTTTTTTTTGTGTAGTGGCCATTTAGCACATATACTCTTGTCTTATTGTATACCTTTTGTATGTTCGCTACTCCTACGTTGTTATCGTATTCTATATATATTGTGAGCATTTATCTATTACTTCGTATTTTCATGTTGGTCGTTTTGTATGTATAGGTATATGTGTATATAAATATTGAGTTAATTGCACCTGGTATCCATACTTTGTCACCAAGTTTTAAGTAGCATCCATTCTTTTATGAAACTCACTTACCAGCCATTCTTATAGGTGAAATTAACACCTGGCATCTGGCAACCGGGAATTGACCTGCTGCAGGCGGTTTTTATCAAAATTCCATTTATTTTTCACTTTTTT
The DNA here is from genome assembly GCA_036186865.1 of Eustoma russellianum. NCBI lineage: Eukaryota > Viridiplantae > Streptophyta > Magnoliopsida > Gentianales > Gentianaceae > Eustoma > Eustoma russellianum. The sequence goes on along the minus strand of AP025074.1, from coordinate 11,444,050 downwards.
CCCACTTGGCGCCCAAATTTTCCCAACCATTGTTAATTCCACTTTTCCTCCATTAATTCCAACCAATTCCTCTGTCCAAAAACTTTATACCTCTGCCACCAGATAGTGCCAAAGATGGAAACAAGGACAGAAGAACATTTTGTTTATTGTTTCTTGTATTTCACTTTTTCCTCACTTGGCGCACGTCAACAATCAATGGTGCAGAATATCCAACCCCAGAAGCAGGCAGATTTAGAGATACAATTGAAGACCTCTCGCGATGTAAGGTTGCAACTGTGTCAGTGGTTTAAAGGAAATGTTTGATGTTGGTTTGGTTCATTTGTGATTTGGATATTTGAATTTGACCTATGTAGTTCTGTTGAAGTGCATTGCACTGTTTTTCTTGTATAATGTGTTAGGAAAATGTGGCAACAAGCAAGAAGATGTAAACGAACAAAAGCCGAGACAAGTCTCAAGATGACTCTGTCCTTAAAAAAATTTAATCTCTACCAACGAGCAAGGTAGGCAACAAGGCTAATGCTTCCCAAGATATAACGGCTGTCTTCTTTTCCTTTGCTCTAGGAGAAGAAGAATGAACTTGATATAGAAGAGAAGATAAAGGAGAATAGTAGGAGATGAAGAATGCTGAGAAAATTCTTAGTTTTTGCAAGATTGTCAAGTAAGTCTTTGAAGATACCAAGATCTACTATATATAGATCTTGGGGTGTGTTTAAAACCTTTTTTGAAACATGTCTCAGCCTCTTCTTAACCTCCAATGGCAGTTGTTTACCGTTCATAGGTGAAAGAAAATGATCTTGGACCAAACGTTGCAACCCAAAGTGAAAGGTTCTGTCCGTTGGCACGTCGATCGATCGACGTCACTTCGATCGATCGATGTGATCGATCGAAGTTGGACAAAAACTTCGTTTTTCATTTTGCCCAACCTCGATCGATCACATCGATCAATCGATGTCACTTCGATCGATCGATGTGATCGATCAAAGTCAGACAGAGAGCCTCAGTAAGCCTCAAATCAACGTGGATCGATCACGTCGATCGATCGACGTACGTGGATCGATCGAAGTGAGAGATCTACGTCCAATTGAGGTTTTTCAGCTTTGCAACACTTCATACCAATCTCCCAAACAACCTCATACATGTTCTATATAAGTTTGGAGCACGCGGAAAGGTACTTCGATGTACTTTCCAACATAATGCTATTATCTACTTAGCTTGTGGATTCTGTGCTTCTATGAAAAGAAGTTTGTGTTTTCTGTTAGGCCAATGATACACAACCTTTTTTTTTGGATAAATATACAACTTTTTTCTTAACCAATGATCAAGAATGAACGGAAATATGAATTCAAAGAAGGGCATGTATTTATCGTTGCCATTTTTGTTATTATTACTTGAAGTGTCCAAGTCCGCTTTCTGAAATTGTTGAAGTTTCTTTAAACAAGGCTCTTGCACCTGTTTTTGATATGTTCATTGTCATACTCCATTAGGGCTGCAGGCTGTGATCCATTTATCGATCTAGGTCTAGCCATTCTATTTTTTTATTTTCTTATATCTTCTCCTTTATTTTCTGCCTGAACTATCTTCTTTCTACTGTATGACTGCCTGAACTCTAAATTTGGGTACATGACTGGGAATTACAAGGACATGAAAATTATTAATGGCCCTTGTTTGCAGTAGATTCTTTTCAGTTGCAATTTTGTATTTTGTTGTTTTCCCTTGGCATTTTCAAGATGCCGAAAAGCGTTTCGTTTGCAGGTTGCGATGGCAATGGCTGCAAAAACTTTATTCTACAATTATTTAAATACAAGAAACAATAAACAAAATGTTCTTCTGTCCTTGTTTCCATCTTTGGCACTATCTGGTGGCAGAGGTATAAAGTTTTTTTATGGAGGAATTGATTGGAATTGATGTAGGGAAAGTGGAATTAACAATGGTTGGAAAAATTTGGGCGCCAAGTGGGGAAAAAAGTGAAAAATAAATAGAATTTTGATAAAAACCGCCTGCAGCAGGTCATTTCCCGGTTGCCGGATGCTAGGTGTTAATTTCACCTATAAGTATGGCTGGTAAGTGAGTTTTATAAAAGAATGGATGCTACTGAAAACTTGGTGACAAAGTATGAATACCAGGTGCAATTAACTCTATAAACATTTATTATATGGCTTTCGCACTTATACTGTTTGTGTTTTGTGTGTTGATAACATTATATGGTTTAATAAGTTGGTTGGTTTATTACAGCTCACAGAGTCATACTGTTGTAAGGGTGCACACGTTTTAGTAGTTAGTATGTCTTGTGCATATTATTTTTATGTTAGTACGTTATAACAAGCTGGTAAATTTTCCTTTTTTTATATATATATGGTGGTTAATTTTATTTTATTTTATTTATTTAATTATTTATTTACATTTTTGTGGTGTTTATAGTTCATGTTGTTCTTGAATTAGTAAATTTTATTGGGCATGGAGTGGTGGTAGGTGATGGTGGGGCAAGCTATTGGCTTTGCAGATGTGATTGCGATTTTACTACTAATAACTTAAGTTATTTTGTTTATATGTTATGTTAGGTTATGTACTTGTTTATGTCGTGCATGAGTATGGCGTGCATTATGTTTTGTTTGTGCACCTGATTTTTTTATGTGGTATATATATAATTTGTTGAATTGTGTAGTTGTATATTCATAGTTCATTATGTTATGTGATATCTCTTCTTTGTTTTGTACTATGTTATGTTTCTTTGTGTAGTTGTGATGGATTTCGTATGGTTGATGTTCTAGTACATGTTTGATATGTGGAAAATATATCGTAAAGGTATGTTGCATTGATTATTATGTGTATGTATAGTTAATTAGCGAAATTGTGTATTATGGTCTTGTGTTTAAGTTTTTTTTGGCTCAGCGAAACTTTGCTGAGATCAACGGTCCACTCGAACTTCGCCTTCTTCTGCTTCCGTCCACTCAGGGCACCATTATCGTCGAGAATCCTTGAACAAATTTTCTGTAGCAGCTGGCCAAACCAAGAAAACTCCTTGCTTCAGTCACCATGGTCGGTCGGGGCTACTCAGCGATAGTCTTAATCTTCTTCAGATCCACTGAGGTCCCTCTTCTGAACTTACGTGACTTAAGAAAGTCATGATTCTGCTGTGCAACTCTGATCATTTATCTCTGACTGACATCCTCTGTACTGATGATGAGTCATTGATATCTGGTCGCCGGCGAGTGACTTTGGTATGACATCATCAGCCTCCTCGACGTCCACATCAGTCATCACGTGGATCTGGGCACTGATCCTTGCTTCCTTTTATGCTGCTCCTGATTCTATTGTGATGGTGGTGTCGACCTCTACTCAGTGTCCTCTCTCGTAAAACCTCCCGGTTCTCGCACTCATACTTGTATAATTCCCCTACACTTACCCGAGTGTGGCATCAACAATGAGCACATGGTAGTAGCGGTGGCCATGCACTCCTCCACGGCTGTACTTTCGTCACGGATGGTCCTATTATTATTAGCGGCAATGTCCCCTATCTCTTCCTCCTCCGGTGAAGGGTCCTTCTGAACATCGAATCACAGCCGTCCTGCATTTCCATATAGTAGAACCTCATATCTGGTAGCCGCAGCGACGGACGCTGCTGGTTCAACTGATACTGACGTTGCTACACCAAAGTGGTGGCCATGGTGTTGGCCAATGCCTAGAGGATGGCCCCCTGATCCTGGTTGTCATTGCCACAGCCACCGTTGCCTCTTTTGCTAGATTGTTCACAACACGGTGGTATTTTCTTGGATTTCACGCGAGACTTGATGAGAATTTAGATTGAACAGGAGCAATCGAGGGATTTGAGCATTTATGGGGCTCATGCAAAGGTTCGGGGCACAACAGAAATTAAATAGAAAAAGCTCACCAACGGCACACACCTCACATAACCCGATCATGACCTACGTGTACTTCATTTTATTAAGGGTAAAATTGTCATTTTGAAAACAGATCATGTCTTATGTCTAAGTGATCTAATTAATCCTACGTTCCCAAGGTAGATCTGTAGCCTCAGCTTTGATACCACCTATAGCGCCCCGTTTCCGAGCCCTAGCATCGGAAACAGTGCACCTGTCGTATCTCGCTAAGGAGAATACAAGGCGTCGATCAACTTCTTATATGTCAGGAATGACGTACAAATTTTTCGCGTAAACAATAAGTAAAACTCAAATTAACAAGTCAAAATAAACATCATTATCAAAACGAATAAGTACTGTGTTGACGAGACTCAACAGTGTCTACACTCTGCAAAGGATTTAAAATAAAAGGAATACTAAAATGTCTGTGAGAACCCCAAAGAAATAAATAGAAACATCCGCTGCAAGGTCCTCTCGTGCACTAGATGCAGCTATCAACCGGCTCTCACCGTTATGTCTGCCCCGTCCTCAACAAAGATATGATCATAGTCATTATCCGGCTCACCTGGGAAGTAGGGGTGAGTGACAAAAATCACCCAATAGATGCCCCCCTCAAACCAATACAAAACATGCCTACCGAAATGATATAACCACAAAGCACATAAATAAGATATAACATGAGCATAAAATAAGATAAGTGCGGAAATAAAACAATCTACGTAAAAATGCACAACTTTGTGATGCATGTCTTCACCCACGTGTCACACGCAACAAGAATCATGTTACGCAATATGGTCCTATACCTATATGCAGTGCATAATCCCAGGATTGACTGGATGCTTGTAGCCCGTACACTACGACCTTGACCGATGCCCGTGGCATGTACACCATAATCCACCATAACCAAGTGCTCATGGCCCGTACACCATAATCCACTCCACTCGAGCGTCTGAGATCTGTACATCTCAACCCACTCCAAATGCATTGCACGTGCTATGAATACAACAACAAAGTCGCCTGGGGCCCGTACGCCCATCCTCACCATCTTTGACACTCAATATTTGGTTTTTGTAAATTTTTCGATTAGTGGAAAATTATTGTTTATCACTACCGGTATTTTTTCTTGCCTTGTATAACTTTTCTACAATTTTCTACTATTTTCCTCTATTTTTTGTTTAATTCAATTTATTATTTTTTATTTTTAATTAATAAAATTTATAAAAATTGTTGAAATAATTTAATTTTACCTTTTATATTTTCTGAAATTTATTTAGAATTTTCTAATAATTAAATATATTTTTCTGAAATTTAAACCAATTTTTAATTAAGTATTTATTATTTATTCATTTCAGAAATTAATTTCTAAAATTTCTTTTTTTAATTAAATTCGATTCGAGCCGGCCTGCTGCCATGGTCCGGTATGCTGCCCATCCGGTCCGGTCCGACAGCCTACCCGGTCCAATGCCCTTTCCTTTTTTATTTTAAAAATTTCAGCCCGGCACATTTAATGGCAAGACCAGCCCTCTACGAACCGGGTCAGCTAGGTCAACCGGCCCGCTGACCTGGATTTTTATTATTATTTTTTCTTTTTTTAAAAAACATTCTATAACCTTCTAATCTCAATAACTCTGATTAACCTCAAACCAGTTGCATTCGACTCCATATAATGCGACGCATCTTTCGGAGGCAGACATGTCATCAGTGTTCCGGATGCGCTGTCAGGGGCCGTGCGTGGGCCCCACGTACCACCCCGTGAAACGCGCACATCAGTCCTATTTTTTGATTAATCCAATCCCAACCTATTCCGGGCTAGATGAACCTATTCTAAAGCCAAAACGCAATTTTAAAGAGCATCTAGCATGAAAATTTAAACTTTTTCAATTTTTTAAGGGTATTTTTACTCCGAATCCAGTCTTACCACCAAGTTTATCCACATACTTGCACATAACAATCATAAGCAGGACATAAACCAATCATCTCATGCTCTGCCATATAAAGCATATGCAAAATTAACATGTTAAACAAATAAACACGACGACTCACATTAATATATCATCAAAGCATGCATGAACCATACCCGTTTGAGGGGAAAGAGACACCTACCGACGCTAAACAAATAGATTAGACGGATTAGAACTCGGATTCGGAGTCTCGCTAGGCCTCTTCTTCTTCTCTCTTTCTCTCTTTTTCCTTTTTTCCTTCTCTCTCTCTTTTTTCTCTCTTTTTTCCCTCTTCCCTCTCCTCTCTTCTTTCGTTCTTCTCTGTTCCTTTTTTAAAAAAAAGGTGCTGCTGGGGAGTTGTAAGGGGGATGAGGGTTTGAGGAGTTTCATTTGGGATGGGAGAGAGATTTTAAGGACATTAGGATAAATAGGAATATAGGTTTAGATAATTTAGGTAGTAAATCAAATTTTAACAAAAAAAAAATCAATTAGCCCCTCCCACTCCCCCACTCACACACAGCACACATGCACATTCCACATATATTTTTATTTACTAAAATTTTTCCTCTCTTCTTTTTTTCAGTTATAACGGTTGAGAAAAAGGGTTGGAGTGATTCACAAAAATGCATGATTTAAATAACGTATACTAAAGAAATGCATAACACGTTTTATAACTTGACATGTTTTTGCATGAAACCTGCCTTATATAGTTTATATATAATGTTGTCGTACTAACAAGACATGAAGCTTTAAAGCTTACATCAAATGGCGAACATTTGTTGTGTTTAAACTATTTTCAAGTTCCACCATTAATGAACTAAACTAGTTCATTAAGTGAAGTACTTAGTTAAATGAACTAAGTAGTTCATTAAATGAAGATATATTAGGAAAAGGCACAAAGGCAACAAATTGAAGAATGGAAAGTCTCTCTCACCTCTTATTACACATTTTTACATATATATAATATATATATATATATATATATATATATATATATATATATTCTGATTTTTCAAAAGGCACTATACACATATATTCTAACGTGATACCGACACGTTATATATTTTACGAACGGACGTTAACATCACACCACTATACTTACCTCATATTTATGAGTATATTCAGGTCTTATATCATATAATATAAGTCATGGTGATGACAAAGTTATTACGACACGTTAAGAGGTTCTAAACCAAAAATTGTCGTATCGGGTAACAACCGAAACTTCGCCAACGTGTCGCGTACTTGCCATATATAGATGGCCAGCCCATACACTTCACAAATGGCCACAAATTTCTTGGTTTACATGGTATATACAGCCATAAAATCATTCCATGTTGGCACACACAAATCACCCCCAATCAAGGCAAAATTGTGGAGATTTCAAATTCAACATTTTAAGCACATGGGGCGCCACTTACTTTAGCCTTTAGAACTGAATATTCAAGTTATTCTATGTATATTATGTGTGACATAATATATATAACATGTGCAAAAAGTTTGAATTTAATCAGAGAAAAATCGCATAATCGACAAAAGTCGAAAATTCGGTTTTCTACGAACACGACACATGGAACATTTTTGGCATGACATGTAATATGTATCTAGACACTTTTTACATATTCAATACATTCTAAAGTGTTCTAGAAAAATCAATTTAGGTCTGATTAGAATATACCATATGTGTATAATTATTGTGCAATATTTTACAAAGTTTGCAAAAATAGATTCACCACATGTTCAAGCCTAGTCACACGCCTAGCTCAGCCTTTATGAAGCTAATATGGAGCTTAGTTGACATCTTGATTGGTGAAGAATGTACTACACAAGGTTAGTGACATAATGGAGGAAGCTACACAAGGTAATATTTCAAATTATGTCACATATGTGACACATGCTGAAAATTCAGCATGTGTAATTTGAGCTGGCCGATTTTGCGTGTTTAATTGTGACATATTTACCTATTCATTTTCAAGGGATTGATATCATACTATTATGGCAATAATTTGAACTTGTCTTGTATATTGCACATGCTGAAAATTTCAACATGTGAAGAAATGGGGTGACCGAATTTTGTGACTTAAATGAGGACAAATTGTCTTGCAAATTTTATGGGATTGATTATGTGACTTTTGGCAATATTTTAAACACTAACACATGTTTTAAGTGCAATTTTCAGATTTATACAGTCATCAAATGATGACACACCTCATCCAATCAAGGAGTGCCAAGTTAGCAAGGCCAAGATGATCATCTAATGAAGTGTTGCCAAGTAAGCAAGTGGATGTCACAATTATACAAGGTATTCTTTCAAGGACTTAAAAGATAATTTCCAAGGGGAAAACAAGCCAAGACGGGGGCGGCCAAACTTGATAAAAGGACGAGAAGAAGAGCAAATCAAATAGAAGACAAGTCTCACAAGTGCTATAGTGCAAAAACGTTTTCTACACCTTCTTCTTCTACATTTCTTTCTTATTCTCTCTCAAGGCCTATTGTATCTACATTCAAATAAATTGTATAGGCTTCATTCATATCACCATACACACTCTATTATTGTGAAAGGTTGATCAAAGTGTGATCAAACCTTCATCCGCTCGGTGGTGGTGTTCGTGATCATTGTGATTGCTTGTAAGGCTTGTAAAGTGTTGGAGTTGGTGCATAACTCCATCAACCTTGTGTGCTAAGGTGTTATTTTGCTTAGTGATAACCGAGGAAGGTGTCCTCAAAGACTGGAGTAGGTTGATTTAACCGAACCAGTATAAAATTCCTTGTGTTCTCTACTTTTCTGCACAATACTTTCAGTTTCCAGCACAGTGCATCATTTTCATCGCGATCTTAAAAATATCAAACGAATTTCAAAAATCACAAAACTTTCCATAAACATAGCCACACATTTTAAGTTTCATTTTGTGTAAGTTTCAACCCTTTTGGATAAGTATAAGTCATTCAAAGTCAATAGTTTTGAGACTAGTGCAGTCTGATTTTCAGACTTACAAAGGTTGAGACTTTGAACGTATTTGACATACTTCTCAAAGGAATTTTTCAAAACTGTTTCAAACCAATTAAATACATATAATAAGGGGTTAATTATTAAATTTTCAGACCATTTGGATCCACGGTTTAATCGGAATAAATTTTTTAAATCAGACTACCGTTTCTGACAAATTTGCGCAATCTGACCACCAACGATTTTTCAAAGGGTTAAAGGTTGAATTTTGATCTGAAATTTTTAGGAGATACTCAGAACATCGGAGACTATAATACCTCCAAATTTCACAATTTTTTAAGACCTGTAACTTAGTTTTTCAAATGTTGTAAAACTTGTCCTGAAAACAGAAACTGTTCTCAGAAGTTGGTTTTTTGGATTAAAACAATTTTAAAAGCCAAATCTTCCGCACCCACTATTCAACCCCCTCCCTTATAGTGGTGCCTTGCAGGTCCTACAAGTGATATCAGAGTGCAGGCACACTCACGACAAGGAGATCCAACGATCTTAGTGAGATGGCAACCACTAGCTGCAAAACCTTGCAAGAAGGAATGTCAACCGTAAGGCCTCCTCTTTTTGATGGTGAGTACTTTATTCAATGTAAATTAAGAATGGAACTTTTTCTTATGGCTATTAATAGTGATCTATGGTCCATCATAGAAGACGGTCCGTTTGTTCCTACAAAGTTATCTATTGTTGATGGTGTTGTTAGTGTATGTGCCCTAGGCCATGATTTGGATATTTATGTTATGCATTTATTATTAATAAAAGAGGTTTTATTATCATTATTGTTGGTTAGTATGTTACACAATTTTGATATATGTCCCTGATTCATTATTGTTATGGAGATAAAATAATTTATAATCAGTATGAGTATTGATTTGATAATCATGAGATGATTATGTGTATGGTGGTACGAATCAGTCTCATAGATACTTGTTAGAGAACAGTGTATTGGATAGACCCATCATGAGATTGCTACATGGATTAGCGTCATAAGTAAATCTCAGGATAGTCATGTTTTAATCCTTTGACTTGAGATTGTCATAGTTTCCAACATAAGGACTATTATATTTTGACATGATCAAACGTTATCCGTAACTGGATAATAATAAAGGCCATGATTGAATGTGATAGAAATTATGTAGAGGATATTGAACAATCAAGATAGAATTTGTCCCTCTCTTTTGAGAGAGATATCTTTGGGCCCCTCGATTAGTGAGACTGTGAAATGCATGGCCGTGCTCAAATGAATTGATAGTGTGATCAATATCATTTGTTTTATCAGTCTACTTAGAGATCGAGTAATCATATGTTTGAACTATATAAGTATGACGCTGACCATGACTTATGTTCAAACTAGATATCGTGTGACAAAGGGATTAGTGCATGTACTATAATTAGGCTAGTTGGACTTTACTCGTATTAATTGGGTAGTTGTAGTGCCTTGCTAGAGGCCAATTACGACTTGTTGGTTTAATAGAGATTTAATCAACTGCCAATTAATATGGGCCTATCGGGTCACACACAAGAATGCGTAAGGCTGATATTAATAATATTAATAATATTAATGTTGGATATTAATTATTATTATTATTATTGTTTTAATATTAATAATATTAATATTGGATATTAATTATTATTATTATTATTTTCGGTTTTTTGGTGATTATATATACATGTGTATTATCGGATAATAACAAGAGAATCCATATCTGATATGGATTTTGAATATCCTGATAGAATCCGTATCTGATATGGATTTTGATTGGCATCCACTAATCCGATTAGGACTCGGATTCTGATGTCTACGTATGTGCATATATACTTGTGTATCTCGTCTACACAAGACACACGAAAAATACACAGAGTCATAAGAAAACCCTAGAGCCGTTTTTGTGAAAAACGAGTTCTTCAGCCGCGCCGTTTGAAGAGCTAGCACTCCGGGCGGAAGCGTTCGTGTGGATACCGACAGAGGGTGTTCGTGATTTCGCACCTCTTCCATCTGCAGATTTCGAATCTACGGAGGTAATTTTTGATTTCTTTTCGAATCTACGGAGGTAATTTTTGATTTCTTTTGTCGAATTAAACGAACAACATGGATCCTTGGTAGGAAATCAGAGGTCAAGTTTTTGTGTTCCGCTGCGTATTTTGCAGTGATCTCGGTTGATTTCCTAACAGTGGTATCAGAGACACTTGTTGATTTCGTTTAAATCGATTATATCATGCTTATGTGATTATATGTTTACTGTTTTTCGTATGGCATGATATGTACAAAAACCCCAACTCGGATTTCATATGATGAGAGAAGAATGGTGTTTTTCGAATCGTTTTCATGAGATGATTTGTATACGGCGGTATTCATTTGTCATGTGATGATCAAAACCAATTCTGTTTATATTAGATATAAACATACGCTATGTGTAAAACCCTATTCGAATCTCATCTGGTGAGAGCGGATTGATGTTTTCAATTCGTTTTCATGAGACGTTATGATTCGAGATTGTTATATGTGATATAAAGTTTTCGTTTTTCATGTGATGATCAAAAACGATTATGTTTATATCGATTTGAACAACCGATAATGATTCTGTAAGAGTTACGCATATTCAAAACAGACAGATTATCAATTCGATTGATGATTCTGTTTTCGGATTTCGAATGGCGGATTGATTCTGTTTTGGATTTCGAATAACAGATTATCGATATGATTGATGATTCTGTTTTGGGTTTTGAATGATAACTCTCGGTTCGATCGGTGCTTCTATAAGGGTTTACACGTAATCAAAACAGTAAGATCGTTAATATGATTGACGCGTATGTGTTAGGGTTTCGAAAAGAAAATTATCAAAACAGCGGGACCGCCATATGCGTACGCCCTATAGTTCGTTACCGTGACATTAAGAATGTCAATATATATTTATTTGTTATAATATGTTTGTGTAAAATATATTATAATTGTTGATGTCTTTGCATGGTGCATAGCATGGCCTCAGGACCTATGTGATTGACTTAGTCATATTTTTGTTTTGGGTTATTATGGCCTGCGTGCCGCTGTAGTTTTTGTTATATTTTATTATACAAGTAGTTAGGTTTTTCTTTGTTATTGTAATAAATGAAGAATCAAGCTACAAAATGGTGATGGCGACACACACCAAGGACGAGTGGATTCCATGGAGATGGAGGCACGGGCTCAAGACAAGAAGATATGTATCATTGCAAATGTTGTAATTGGAAGTCTTTCACATAGGGTTTCCTTTATGATCTTCATCTGGTCTCATGAAGATCATATTTAGTTTGGCCATGCTATGTCACGTTTACATATTTATCATTTTGTATGAGATGCGTGGATGATATATTATATATGCATATAGGATGCTACGATATAATGATATGCAATGCAAGACATAAACTAAGTTGAACCCTCATTAACAATTTAAGTCTTGATGCCATCCATGTCTTAAACACCTATTAAAACTGGGATTGTATTAAAGTAGGTATTGCCAAAGCAATGTGCTTTAAACATTCCTAGCTACGTAGGATGAGTAATAGTGCTACTCATATGTTTAAAATTGGTTAGACTTAATTGGGCTATCAAAACGGTTTTGGGCCCAAGGCATTCGATGGAATCTCACATACAATGATATATGATGTCATTATTCCATAAATTCTAAGAGTTACATGAGATGTAATTGGTAAAGGTGTTACCTACCTAAATAACTTAATTTTAAGTGTCATGCCAAAGCTGAGTTTAGAATTAAGTCAAATATGGATCTTAGCTCACTAAAATATTTCTTTTGAGGGTTATATTTTAGTGGGAGTTTTTAAATTTTAACCTCATTATTAATAAAGTGTTACTTTGCATGTTTTGTAGATCATAAATGGCTGCTAATAACAATTCCACCTTATCGCTGCGATCTATCCTTGAGAAGGAAAAACTAAAAGAATGTGGGACTAATTTTGTTGACTGGTTTCGAAACTTGAGAATTGTTCTCAAGCAAGAAAAGAAGTCCTACGTGCTCGATGACCCTGTCCCTGAACCCCCTCCTGCTGATGCTTCTGCTGCTGTTAAGAACAAGTATAAGAAGCATGTGGAAGATTCAAACGACATAGGATGTCTTATGTTGGCAACTATGTGTCCAGGACTTCAGAAAGACCTGGAACACTTAGAAGCTTATGAGATGAGTGTGCATCTCAAACAAGCTTTCCAACAACAGGCTAGGCAGGATAGGTTCGACACCGCTGTTGCACTTTTTGACTGTAAGATGTCTGAAGGTGAATCTGTTAGCACTCATGTTCTGAAGATGAAAGGATATATAGATCACCTTGCAAGACTTGGATATCCCCTGAGTTTGGAACTCGCCACGGATTTGATCCTACACTCTTTGCCTAGCAGTTTTTCTCAGTTCGTCATGAACTACAATATGAATAATATGGAAAAGTCCATTCCTGAGCTACATGGTATGCTCAAAACTGCTGAGGGGAATATCAAGAAGCCTACCCATGTATTGAGTGTCAATACCAAGCTAATGAAAAGGAAAGCTAAAGGCAAGGGTAAGGCTAAAAGTGCAAAGGGTGCAAAAGGGGCAAAGGGTCAAGCTAAACCGAAACCTGGTCCCAAGGCAAAGGTTCCTAAGGAAGGAACTTGTTTCCATTGCAACAAGCCTGGGCATTGGAAAAGAAATTGTGATGTTTATTTGGAGGAGTTGAAGAAGCTGAAGGGTAGTACGACTACATCTTCAGGTATTTATGTTATAGAAATTAATTTATCTGCTTCTTCTTCCTGGGTATTAGATACTGGATGTGGATCCCATATTTGTACAAATATGCAGGGTCTCAAAAGGAGTAGGATGCTGAAGAAGGGCGAGGTGGACCTACGTGTTGGCAATAGAGCAAGAGTTGCTGCTATAGCTGTAGGGACCTATGAGCTTGTCTTGCCCAATGGGCTTTTGTTAGTTTTAAACAAATGCTTTTATGTTCCTACTATGAGTAGGAATCTTATTTCAGTGTCTGTTTTGGATGATGAAGGTTATTCAATTTTTATTAAAAATAAGAAGTGTTCTATTTTTGATAAAAATGACTTGCTTTATTGTATTGCAAGTAGTTATAATGGCATTTATGTCCTTAACCTTGATGATTCCAATGGCGGTAATATTTATAACATATCTTCAAAGAGAACTAAGCCAAATGAATTAAACCCTGCATATTTATGGCATTGTCGCCTTAGCCATATAAATGAGAAGCGCGTATCTAAACTCCATCAAGATGGATTATTAGATTCATTTGATTTTGAATCATTTGAAAATTGCGAGTCTTGTTTGCTTGGAAAGATGACAAAGACTCCTTTTACTGGACATAGTGAAAGGGTTAATGACTTATTGGGCTTGGTACATACAGATGTATGCGGCCCAATCAGCATTAGTGCCAGGGGAGGATTTCAGTATTTCATTACTTTTACTGATGATTTCAGTAGGTATGGCTATGTCTACCTAATGAAACATAAGCATGAGTCTTTTGAAATGTTTAGAACTTTTCAAAATGAAGTACAAAATCAACTTGGTAAGACAATTAAAACGCTTCGATTAGATCGAGGTTGTGAATATTTGAGCCAAAAATTTGACCAACATCTAAGAAATTGTGGAATCGTTTCACAGTTGACTCCTCCAGGAACTCCACAATGGAATGGTGTTTCTGAAAGGAGAAATCGGACTTTATTGGATATGGTTCGATCTATGATGGGTCAAGTAGATCTTCCTTTATCCTTTTGGGGTTATGCCTTGGAGACAGCTGCATTCATTTTGAACCGTGTACCATCTAAAGCGGTTAAAAAGACACCATATGAGATGTGGACTGGTAAGAGACCCAGTTTGTCTTTCCTTAAGATTTGGGGTTGTGAAGCTTATGTGAAAAGATTAATGACAGATAAGCTAGCTCCAAAATCTATCAAATGTATTTTTGTAGGGTATCCTAAAGAAACTAAAGGGTACTATTTCTATATTCCCTCAGAGAACAAAGTGTTTGTTGCTCGAAATGGAGTCTTTTTGGAAAAGGAGTTTCTCTCCAAGAGAACTAGTGGGAGTATAGTACAACTTGAGGAAACTCAAGTTCCACAAGATATTGTTGAACTGTCTTTAGAGACAATTTTAGAACCACAAACAGTTGTGGAGCCTGAAAATGTAACACAAGTCCAACGCAGATCTGATAGGATACATCGTCAGCCAGAGAGATATGGATTTCTTGTGACTGATGATAGTGAAGTTATGCTCATAGATCAAGATGAGCCTACTACCTATCAGGAAGCTGTGTCTGGTCCAGATTCAGATAAATGGCTTGGAGCCATGAATTCTGAGATGCAATCCATGTTTGATAACCAAGTTTGGTCTTTAATTGATCCTCCAGAGGGTATTAAGACTATTGGTTGCAAATGGGTTTTCAAGAAGAAAACTGACATGGATGGAAATGTGCAAACCTACAAAGCAAGGCTTGTGGCTAAAGGTTTCAAGCAAACTCATGGTATAGACTATGATGAAACCTTTTCACCAGTAGCTATGCTTAAGTCTATTCGAATTCTCCTTGCCATAGCAGCATACTATGATTATGAGATATGGCAAATGGATGTCAAAACTGCTTTCCTTAATGGAAATTTACCCGAGGATGTGTACATGACACAACCTGAGGGTTTTGTAAATCCTGAGAATTCAAAAAAGGTTTGCAAGCTTCAAAGGTCCATCTATGGATTGAAGCAAGCATCTCGAAGCTGGAATCTTCGTTTTGATGAAACAGTTAAGAACTTTGGTTTCATCAAGAATGAAGATGAACCTTGTGTTTACAAGATGGTTAGTGGGAGTGCAGTAGTGTTTCTGGTCTTATATGTGGATGACATATTACTTATTGGGAATGATATCCCTGCCTTGCAAAAGGTTAAGGCTTGGTTAGGGAATTCATTTTCAATGAAGGACTTGGGTGAGGCTACCTATATCCTTGGTATCAAGATCTATAGAGATAGATCTAAAAGGATAATAGGCTTGAGTCAGAGTACATACATAGATAAAATGTTGAAAAGGTTCAACATGCAAGAGTCCAAGAAAGGATTCCTGCCTATGTCTCATGGCATTCATCTCAGCAAGAATCAATTTCCTCAGACATCTGATGAGCGAGATCGAATGAATAAAATTCCTTATGCTTCTGCTATAGGATCGATCATGTATGCCATGTTATGTACTAGACCAGATGTCTCATATCCATTGAGCACAACCAGTAGATATCAAGCTGACCCCGGTGAAGGTCACTGGACAGCTGTCAAGAATATTCTTAAGTACCTCAGAAGGACTAAAGAAGTATTCTTGGTTTATGGAGGTTTGGATGACGAGTTAGTTGTAAATGGTTACACAGATGCTAGCTTCCAAACCGACATAGATGATTTCAGATCGCAGTCCGGTTTTGTATTCACATTGAATGGTGGAGCTGTTAGTTGGAAGAGTTCAAAACAAAGCACTGTGGCTGATTCTACAACAGAGGCTGAGTATATAGCAGCATCAGATGCAGCTAAAGAAGCAGTTTGGTTGAAGAAGTTCATTACTGAGCTAGGAGTTGTACCTAGCATTGCAAATCCTGTGGACATTTATTGTGACAACAATGGTGCCATAGCACAAGCAAAAGAGCCTAGGTCTCATCAGAGATCTAAACATATACTCAGACGCTATCATCTCATTCGAGACATCATCGATAGAGGAGATGTCAAGATATGCAAAGTTGACACAAACGATAACATAGCGGATCCATTGACTAAGCCTCTCTCACGGGTCAAGTATGATCAGCACACTAGATCTATGGGTCTCAGATATTTGTAGGCCTAGTGCAAGTGGGAGATTGTTAGTGTATGTGCCCTAGGCCATGATTTGGATATTTATGTTATGCATTTATTATTAATAAAAGAGGTTTTATTATCATTATTGTTGGTTAGTATGTTACACAATTTTGATATATGTCCCTGATTCATTATTGTTATGGAGATAAAATAATTTATAATCAGTATGAGTATTGATTTGATAATCATGAGATGATTATGTGTATGGTGATACGAATCAGTCTCATAGATACTTGTTAGAGAACAGTGTATTGGATAGACCCATCATGAGATTGCTACATGGATTAGCGTCATAAGTAAATCTCAGGATAGTCATGTTTTAATCCTTTGACTTGAGATTGTCATAGTTTCCAACATAAGGACTATTATATTTTGACATGATCAAACGTTATCCGTAACTGGATAATAATAAAGGCCATGATTGAATGTGATAGAAATTATGTAGAGGATATTGAACAATCAAGATAGAATTTGTCCCTCTCTTTTGAGAGAGATATCTTTGGGCCCCTCGATTAGTGAGACTGTGAAATGCATGGCCGTGCTCAAATGAATTGATAGTGTGATCAATATCATTTGTTTTATCAGTCTACTTAGAGATCGAGTAATCATATGTTTGAATTATATAAGTATGACGCTGACCATGACTTATGTTCAAACTAGATATCGTGTGACAAAGGGATTAGTGCATGTACTATAATTAGGCTAGTTGGACTTTACTCGTATTAATTGGGTAGTTGTAATGCCTTGCTAGAGGCCAATTACGACTTGTTGGTTTAATAGAGATTTAATCAACTGCCAATTAATATGGGCCTATCGGGTCACACACAAGAATGCGTAAGGCTGATATTAATAATATTAATAATATTAATATTGGATATTAATTATTATTATTATTATTATTATTGTTTTAATATTAATAATATTAATATTGGATATTAATTATTATTATTATTATTTTCGGTTTTTTGGTGATTATATATACATGTGTATTATCGGATAATAACAAGAGAATCCATATCTGATATGGATTTTGAATATCCTGATAGAATTCGTATCTGATATGGATTTTGATTGGCATCCACTAATCCGATTAGGACTCGGATTCTGATGTCTACGTATGTGCATATATACTTGTGTATCTCGTATACACAAGACACACGAAAAATACACAGAGTCATAAGAAAACCCTAGAGCCGTTTTTGTGAAAAACGAGTTCTTCAGCCGCGCCGTTTGAAGAGCTAGCACTCCGGGCGGAAGCGTTCGTGTGGATACCGACAGAGGGTGTTCGTGATTTCGCACCTCTTCCATCTGCAGATTTCGAATCTACGGAGGTAATTTTTGATTTCTTTTCGAATCTACGGAGGTAATTTTTGATTTCTTTTGTCGAATTAAACGAACAACATGGATCCTTGGTATGAAATCAGAGGTCAAGTTTTTGTTTTCCGCTGCGCGTTTTGCAGTGATCTCGGTTGATTTCCTAACAGGTGTCACACTAGAGGTTTTAAAAACAAAACAAGAATTCATTAGTGATGATAAAAAGAAGTTGAGTATGAATGCTAAGGCCATGCAATTACGTTTAAATAGGCTAAGCAAAAGTGAATCTAGTTACGTATCTAATTGCTCTAGTGTCCAAAAGATGTTGAAAATTCTTGAAATGAAACATGAAGGGACTAGCCAAATAAAGGAGTCTAAGATTAATATGCTTATGTCTACACTTGAGTCTTTCAAATTATTGCCAAGTGAGTCTATTGTTGATATGGATCTACGCTTGACTAACATTTATAATTCTCTTGAGTCTCTTGGCAAAGCTCTGTGTAGGAAAAGGTCCAAAAGGTACTACGAAGTCTTCCATCCGAATGGGACCTTAAAGTGACAGCCATAGAGGAAAGCAAAGAAACCAAATCAATAAAAATGGAGGAACTAATTGGATCACTAAAGGTATATGAAAACAAACTCACTTTAAAAAATTCCGAGTGTAGTTCTAAACATGATAAGGCTATTGCGTTTAAATGAAATCAGTACGTCTCTACTTCTTATGATCGTGTAGAGGATAGTGACACAGATTTCGATGACGAAGATTTAATCAGAATGGATAAAATATTAAGAAAGATCTTGAGAAAATCGATTAAAAACAAACATAAGCCTACATCATCTAAGGATCATAGAAATAAAAATAATGAAGACGTAAAGTGCTATGAATGCGGCAAGCCTGGACACTTGTCATATGACTGCCCGAACAAGAACAAACCCTTGACAATGAACGGATCAAAACTAGACTCGTCTCAGAACCTAAACAAAGGAGAAGAGCCTTCAAAACCTCCACCTGGAGTGGCACATCCGACTCTGAGACTGATACAGAAGAACAAATGGCACAAGTATGCTTTGCATCTAAGGCATCGAATGAGGTATCCTCCGACTCTGATTCTGATTCTGAATGTTCTTATGATGATTTATTTAGTGAATATTTAGAGTTGCATAAGTTCTCAAAGACTCTTGTAAAAGAAAAGAAACGATTAATTAAAGACAAGAAATTGTTAGAATCTTCTAACATGAACCTTGTTTCTCAATTAAACGATTCAAAAGAAGAGTCGCCTTGCATAATCAATGCATGAAAATCAGAGGTCACATCATTAACGAAACAAAACAATGAAATGAAATCCGAGATTTCAAACTTGAAATCAAGGGATATAGATCTAAAAAAATGGTAAAACAATTTGACACGGGTACAAACATGCTAGATCACATCATTTCTTCACAAAAGCATGATAGCGACAAAACCGGATTAGGATACATTGAGAAAATTAAAACATTAAATAAATCAACAAAATTCATTCCGGCTAAGAAAATAGGTGCGTCTAAGACATATGTGGTGCCTAAGAAGATGCCTAGATCCCCCCTATGTCGTTTCAACGTGCTTCATCTTCATATCATATGAGATATAATTTTGCGCCATACAAGTATGAAAAGAAGCCATTGATGCATATGAGAAATCCACATCATAAAAATGCATCTAGATCACGCCCCGTGCATGCAAACCAAAATGCTCATAAAAAACAAAGATCATACTATGTGCATGATGGTATTCTTGGCCAAAGGCCAAACAGATTTTCACCAAAGGTCTATTATATTGCATCTTCATCTCCTTTCTCACCTTTTGGAAGACCTAGAAAGGTCACCCAAATTTGGGTACCAAAAGTGACATTTGCAAAGGGTTGAGTAAATAACCCTTAAGACCGCGTTATTGTTCAATACACTTGAAATGCCTGATTTTTTACTAGTTTCTATTTATTTCTTACATGCACTTTTGATTGTCTTTCCAAAATAAAGGGGGAGAGAGTGCATGATTTTAGGGGGGAGAGAGAGAGATTGATTGCACAAATCAATGGGGAGAAAATTCGAATTTTGAAATTCGAAATTTGAAATTGTGCACAATTGGAGGGGGAGCAATCAAATTTAAATCATGTACTAAGATTATTTTGTAAATCATCGAAAGGGAAAGATTGTTGAGAAAAAGAGTTTGAATGATTTACAAAAATGCATGATTTAAATAACGTATACTAAAGAAATGCATGACACGTTTTATGACTTGACACGTTTTTGCATATAATCTGCCCTATATAGTTTATATATAATGTTGCCGTACTAACAAGGCATGAAGCTTTAAAGCTTAAATCAAATGGCGAACATTTTTTGTGTTTGAACTATTTTCAGGTGCCACCATTAATGAACTAAACTAGTTCATTAACTGAAGTACTTAGTTAAATGAACTAAGTAGTTCATTAAATGAAGATATATTTGGAAAAGACACAAAAGCAACAAATTGAAGAATGGAAAGTCTCTCCCACTGCTTAATACACGTTTTTATGTATATATATATATATATATATATATATATATATTCTGAGTTTTTTAAAAAGCACTATACACATATATTCCAACGTACTACCGATACGTTATATATTTTACGAACGTACGTTAACGTCACACCACTATACTTACCTCATATTTATGAGTATATTCAGGTCTTATATCATATGATATAAGTCATGGTGATGACAAAGTTATTACGACACGTTACAAGGTTCTAAACCAAAAATTGTCGTATCGGGTGACAACTGAAACTTCGCCAACGTGTCACGTACTTGCCATATATAGATGGCCAGCCCCTACACTTCAAAAATGGCCACAAATTTCGTGGCTTACATGGTATATACAGCCATAAAATCATTCCATGCTGGCACACACAAATCACCCTTAATTAAGGCAAAATTGTGGAGATTTCAAATTTTAAGCACATGGGGCGCCACTTATTTCAGCCTTTAGAACTGAATATTCAAATTATTTTATGTGTATTATGTGTGACATAATATATATAATATGTGCAGAAATTTTGAATTTAACCGGAGAAAAATCGCATAATCAACAAAAGTCGAAAATTCGGTTTTCTACAAACACGACACATGGAACGTTTTTGGCATGACATATAACATTTATCTAGACACTTTTTACATATTCAATACATTCTAAAGTGTTATAGAAAAATCAATTTAAGGCTTATTGGAATATACTGTTAGATTATAAAATGTTTTGATGATATAAAAAGATGTTTTTAAGGGCTAAAATAGAATTTCACATTTTGAGTTTGAAGCAAATTGAGAAAAACACATTGCGAGACGTAAATCTCTCATGCATCGGTTGAAGTATACATCAGCCCCTTAGGGAGGCACATGGATCGATCCATGTGAAGTTTTGTAAACATTGGAGCTCTCAGATCCACGTCAATCTCTCAGCCAAGAGACGTGGATCGATCGACGTGCTTCTGAGAGACGTCAATCTCTCAGCCAGGCAGACATCGATCGATCGACTTGATTCTGAGAGACGTCGATCCCTCTGCTAAGGGTACGTCGATCAATTGACGTACATCTAAGAGACATCGATCTCTGAGCCAAGGAGACTTCGATCGATCGACGTCATTCTGAGAGACGTCGATCTCTCAGCACTGGCACGTGGATCGATCGACGTCCCCAGAAGTCAAAATTTTTTGATCGTTGGAACAAAATCCAAGGGAGATCTATGATGTTTTCTCTTTTCAATCTTGCTCAAATTTCTTGTGGACTTTAACCCAACATACTACATGCTTCCTTGACTATTTTAACCATGTCTAAGATTCTCTAGGGTGGCTATTCAAGATCAAATCACTCCATAGGGTGGCTAAAGACTATTTGGACATTGTCTTGACATTTTTGAAGATGAAGACTTGGTGGAGAGCCTAAAAAACGTGGTCAACTTCATCTATAAATAGAAGAGGCTTGGATGAGGCAAATACACACTTTCAATATCATCTAGCTTCATTTTTCATTGTTGTATAGTTCTCTCATACTTGTAAATTTGCTTAAAGCTTGTTAAGCTTTTCTTTGCTCTTTATTGTGGTATATTGAGACATAGAGAGTCAAGCACAAGAGGAACCATAAATATTTGATCTCTTGCTTGTGCTTAGACTAGTGAGAAAGTGTGAACCTTCCTATATTTCTTCAACCTTCTGTGAGAAGTTCTTGATGGAACTTTGTTGAAGTTGTGAGGTAGCAAGAAATTGTTCTTGCTAAAGAGCTGTAGTGCTGTAGTTGCACAAGTGTAGTTTGTGCAAGAAGTTGCTGTTGTTGTTGCTTACACTAAGGTGTTAGTGTAAGTGTTGCTGTGGTTGTTCTTATTGCTTTAATAAGAAGAGTAGCTGTTGAAAATCCACTTTGGCAACAAAGTGGTAGTGGAGTAGAATCATTTACGATTCGAACCACTTTATATCCGGTGTACACATTCATTGCTTCTCATCTCCCTTTCTTGCTTTGATTTTGAATTTCTTTTGAGTTGAGCCAAACGAGAAAATTCCGCAAAAAGTGCCAAACACTCTATTCACCCCCCCTCTAGAGTGTGTTTCGGACCTAACAATTGGTATCAAAGCCTAACCTTGATTGCTTGGCCTATCTTTGCAAGTAGCAAGGTTAAAGATCATGGCAATGACAACCTCAACCTCAACCTCTTCATCTCACACTTTATCTCCTAAGCCTACTGCACTATTTTCTGGATCAAACACTAAAGCACCTATGTTTGATGCCCAAAATTATTCTTTGTGGAAATTTCAAATGATCAATCATTTGAAAGGCTGTGCATTTGATATATGGAGAGCCGTTGTCAAAGGAATTGAAGTTCCTATGATTACCACCTCAAAATGAGAATCAATGTTCAAAGATGATGATGACTACACCGATGAAGAAAAGATAAAATTTGCCATTAATGGAAAAGCATTTGATATTCTCTCAAGTGCTCTCACCACCACCAAGCTCATAAGACTTCAAGGTCTTGAAACGGCCCATGAGGCATGGAAAAGGCTTGAAATGATACATGAAGGAACTGAGCAAGTAAGAATGGCCAAAAGGCTCATGCTCATGAAGGAGTATGAGATGTTCGGAATGAAAAATAGTGAGAAGATTGAGGAGACAATAGATCGATTCACACGAATAGTGAATCAACTCTCTATGGTGGACAAGAAAATCTCAAATGAAGACCTTTTCTCAAAACTCCTCAACTCGTTGCCAAGAGAATGGACACCCAAAGTCACCGCCATCACCGAATCAAAGAATCTCAAGACTCTTACCCTCGATGAGCTATCCGGTAATCTTCTTACTCATGAAATTCTTATTGATGAACAAAATAGGATGAATCCTATCAAGCGCACACAAACATCACACAAAGGATTGGTGGTAGAGTCCGATGAATCGGATGAGGAAGTTGCCCTTCTAGTAAGAAAATTTAGAAGAATGGCAACTAGAAACAAAGCTCAAGCAAGAAAGTTTTTCAAAAGACCATCCAAAGAAAAGGAAGCAAGTGAAAATTGCTATAGATGTGGTCGACCCAGTCATTTCATTGCCGATTGCCACGTAAAAGAGCCGCAAAAGCAAGAGAAGAAGGTCTTTCCTCAAAAGAAGAAAGCCCTCAATGCGGAGGTAACCACGTGGGATGATCTCCTTTCGGAATCGGAAGGAGAAGATAGTGAAGATCAAGGTGTTGGACTTGTTGCAACAGTTGACAATCCAAAGATTCAACATACTTGTCTCATGGCAATTGAAGATGATCTTGAGGTAAATTCTAATCCTTCAAATTTGCATGATGAAATAGGAGATTTGCAAGATGACTTTGAAAAATTGACATATTTACCTCTTCATTTTCAAGGGATTGATATCATACTATTATGGCAATAATTTGAACTTGTCTTGAATATTGCACGTGCTGAAAAATTTCAGCATGTGAAGAAATAGGGTGGTCGAATTTTGTGACTTAAATGAAGACACATTGTCTTGCAAATTTTATGAGATTGATTATGTGACTTTTGGCAATATTTTAAACACTAATTTCGCACATTTTTTAATTGTAATTTTCTGATTTATACAGTCATCAAATGATGACACACCTCATCCAATCAAGGAGTGGCAAGTAAGCAAGGCCAAGATGATCATCCAATGAAGTGTTGCCAAGTAAGCAAGTGGATGCCACAATTATACAAGGTATTCTTCCAAGGACTTAAAAGATAATTTCCAAGGGGAAGACAAGCCAAGAGGGGGTGGCCACACTTGATAAAAAGAAGAGAAGAAGAGCAAATCAAATAGAAGACAAGTCTCACAAGTGCTATAGTGCAAAAATGTTTTCTACACCTTCTTCTTCTACCTTTCTTTCTTCTTCTCTCTAAAAGCCTATTGTATCTACATTCAAATACATTGTATAGGCTTCATTCATATCACCATACACGCTCTATTATTGTGAAAGGTTGATCAAGGTATGATCAAACCTTCATCCGCTCGGTGGTGGTATTCGTGATCATTGTGATTACTTGTAAGGTTTATGAAGGATTGGAGTTGGTGTATAACTCCATCAAACCTGTGTAGTAAGGTGTTTTTTTGTTTAGTGATAACCGAGTAAGGTGTCCTCGAAGATTTGAATAGGTTGATTTAACCGAACCAATATAAAATCCATTGTGTTCTCTACTTTTCTGCACAGTACTTTCAGTTTCCAGCACAGTGCATCATTTTCATCATGATCTTAAAAATATCAAACGAATTTCAAAAATCACGAAACTTTCCAAAAACATTTCCACACGTTTTAAGTTTCATTTGACGCAAGTTTCAACCCTTTTGGATAAGTATAAGTCATTCAAACGTCAATAGAATTGAGACTAGTGCAGTTTAATTTTCAGACTTGCAAAGGTTAAGACTTTGAACGTATTTGACATATTTCCCAAAGGAATTTTTCAAAACTGTTTCAACCAAATTAAATGCATATAATAAGGGGTTCGTCATTAAATTTTCAGACCATTTGCAGCCATGGTTTAATCGGAATAAATTTTTTAAATCAGACTACCCTTTCTGGCAGATTTGCGCAATCTGACCACCAACGATTTTTCAAAGGGTTAAATGTTGAATTTTGATCTAAAATTTTTAGGAGATACTCAGAACATCTGAGATTATAATCTCTCCAAATTTCAGAATTTTTGAAGACCTGTAACTTAGTTTTTAAAACAATGCAATTCAAGTCCTGAAAATAGAAACTGTTTTTAGAAGTTGCGTTTTTGGATTAAAACAATTTTAAAAACCAAATTTTCCACACCCACTATTCAACCTCCCCCTTCTAGTGGTGCCTTGCAGGTCCCACAATAACATCCTGCCCTCCTTACAAGAAGTTTCGTCCTTGAAACTTGGCGTACTTCAATCGAAGAGCTGTGGATATCTCTCTCGCATCTGCTCCTCGAGCTCCCAAGTCGCCTCGCGCTCCATGTGACTGGTCCATTGAACTTTAACATAGGGGATGACCCAGTGTCTCAATACCTGGTCTTTGCAATACATGATCCTGATAGCAGTCGCCTCATATGTCGTATCCAGACGAATCCTCAACAGCGGCACATCTAGAACATGGCTCGAATCCGAAACATATCTCCTTAGCTGCGGAACATGAAATGCGCTGTGTACTTGAGCCAAGGCAGGGGGTAACGCCAGTCGGTAAGCCAAGGTACCGACCCTCTCGTGTACATCATATGGACCAAGTAGCGAGACCTTAGTTTAGCCTTCAAACCAAATCGTGTAACCCCCTTCAAAGGTGACACCTTCAAGTAAACCTTTTCTCCGACAGTAAACTCTAGGGGACGCCTCTTCGAATCTGCCCAACTCTTGCTTCTGTCTTGGGCAACCTTGAGCCTTTCCCAAATCAAATTTATCTTCTCCCTGGTATACTCAATCAGCTCAGGATCGGTATAATACGCACCCCAACTTCATCGAAATGGACTGAGGATCTGCGCTTACGCCCATAGAGTGCCTCAAATGGTGCCATGTGGATAGCACTATGGTGACTGTTGTTGTAGGAGAACTCGATCAACTTAACTATACCATCCCAGTTCCCTCTGAAGTCTAGTGCGCAAGCCCTCAACTCCTCCCCGACTGCCCATCAGGTCGGGGATGAAATGCAGTGCTCAAACGTAGCTCCGTCCATTACGTATATCAGCACACACGAGTTTTAATATGTGTTGTCATTTTAATTCTTAAGATGTTAAATATGTTTGGTATAGACATATAGTATGTTGTGTATCCTCATGTTAAGCGCATGTATGACTTACGTATCATATGTAGCTCATGAATTCATAATCCTTATCTGTAGTTTGTCATGTGTATTATGTTTATATTGTTTGTTAGTTGAATTTTAAGAGGTACACATGCTATGCGTGTTGATTTTAGTCTTTATTTATCGTGATCTCTCTTTTTGTACTTATGTTAGTGGTTAATAGTATTTTTTTGTGTTACCTGTACTCTATCTTTTTCGTACTAGATTATCTTATTATTGTGTAAATATCATTATATATAAATCTGAAGGAAATGCATAAATGCATAGATTTTACTGTAGTGTAGAGATATATAATTTATTTGGGTGTTCAAGTATGATAATTAATTTTTTTATTGTTTTTCTGTTATTAAGTTATTTACACTTTAATCTATTACTATGCTGTCATGCGATACTATGTTGTTCCTAACTCGTAATTAGCATGCTTTACTTCAATTGTGTATGTTAATGATTTGTTTTAAAACCGGCAAATGTATGCCTATTTCGTAACCCATGTCTTGTATGAAAAGTATTTGTGTTATTGCATTGTGTTGTTTGTTGTCGTTATATATTATGATGTTTATTACTGTTTTGTTGTATTAATTATGTTGCGATGTCATTAAAATAGTTGTGTGTGTACTTGTGCATATTTACTTAGCGTCGTTTAGTTACTTTTGTTTCGTGTATCTATTTGTATGTTTTCTTAAATCGACTTATTTACGTTATATTATTAATGTTGTAACAAATTGTGTTTGTCTATATGCCTCTTTATTGTTCTAAGGGACTGGGTGTTTTCTTTTTTTGTGTAGTGGTCATTTAATACATATACTCCTGTCTTATCGTATACCTTTTGTATGTTCGCTACTCCTGCGTTATTATCGTATTCTATATATATTGTGAGCATTTATCTATTACTTCGTATTTTTATGTTGGCCGCTTTGTATATATAGGTATATGTGTATATAAACATTTAATATTTGTCTTTCGCACTTATACTGTTTGTGTTTTGTGTGTTGATAACATTATATGGTTTAATAAGTTGGTCGGTTTATTACAGCTCACAGAGTCATACTGCTATAAGGGTGCACACATTTTAGTAGTTAGTATGTCTTGTGCATATTATTTTTATGTTAGTACGTTACAACAAGCTGGTAAATTCTTCATTATATATATATATATATATATATATATATATATATATATATATATATCTGGTGGTTAATTTTATTTTATTATTTTAATTTTTTTGTACTTTTGTGGTGTTTATTGTTCATGTTGTACTTGAATTAGTAAACTTTATTGGGCATGGGGTGGTGGTAGGTGATGGTGGGGCAAGCTATTGGTTTTGCAGATGTGACTGTGATTTTACTACTAACGACTTAAGTTATTTTGTTTATATGTTATGTTAGGTTATGTGTTTGTGTCGTGCATGAGCATGGTGTGCATTATGTTTTGTTTATGCACCTGTTTTTTTATGTGGTATATATGTAATTTGTTGAATTGTGTAGCTGTATACTCATAGTTCATTATGTCATGTGATATCTCTTCTTCTTTTTGTACTGTGTAATGTTTCTTTGTGTAGTTGTGATGAATTTCGTATGGTTGATGTTCTAGTACGTGTTTGATATGTGGAAAATATATCGTTAAGGTATGTTGCATTGATTATTGTGTGTATGTATAGTTAATTAGCAAAATTATGTATTATGGTCTTGTGTTTAAGTTTTTTTAGGCTCAGCTAAACTTAGCTGAGATCAACGGTCCACTCGAACTTCGCCTTCTTCTGCTTCCGTCCACTCAGGGCATCAGTATCGTCGAGAATCCTTGAACAAATTTCCTGTAGCAGCTGGCCAAACCAAGAAAACTCCTTGCTTCAGTCACCATGGTCGGTCGGGGCTACTCAGCGATAGTCTTAATCTTCTTCAGATCCACTGAGGTCCCTCTTCTGAACTTACGTGACTTAAGAAAGTCACGATTCTGCTGTGCAACTCTGATCATTTATCTCTGACTGACATCCTCTGTACTGATGATGAGTCATTGATATCTGGTCGCCGGCGAGTGACTTTGGTATGACATCGTCAGCCTCCTCGACGTCCACATCAGCCATCACGTGGATCTGGCTCGCACTCATACTTGTATAATTCCCCCACCCTTACCCGAGTGTGGCATCAACAATGAGCACATGGTAGTAGCGGTGGCCATGCACTCCTCCACGGCTGTACTTTCGTCACGGACGGTCCTATTATTATTAGCGGCAATGTCACATATCTCTCCCTCCTCCGGTGAAGGGTCCTTCTGAACATCGAATCACAGCCGTCCTGCATTTCCATGTAGTAGAACCTCATATCTAGTAGCCGCTGGTTCAACTGATACTGACGTTGTTACACCAAAGTGATGGCCAGGGTGTTGGCCAATGCCTGGAGGATGGCCCCTGATCCTGGTGGTCATTGTCACAACCACCGTTGCCTCCTTTGCCAGATTGTTCACAGCACGGTGGCATTTTCTTGGATTTCACGCGAAAATTTATGAGAATTCAGATTGAACAGGAGTAATCGAGGGATTTGAGCATTTATAGGGCTCATGCGAAAGTTCAAGGGTACAACGGAAATTAAATAGAGAAAGCTCACCAACGGCACACACCTCTCATAACCCGATCATAACCTAGGTCTACTTCATTTTATTAAGGGTAATACCGTCGTTTTAAAAACAGATCATGGCTTATGTCTAAGTGATCTAATTAATCCTACGTTCCCAAGGCTGATCTGAAGCCTCAGCATTGATACCACCTGTAGCACCCTGCTCCCAGCCCTAACATCAGGAACAATGCACCCGTCGTATCTCGCTAAGGAGAATACAAGACGTCGAATCAAATTCTTACATGTCAGGAATGACTTAGAAATTTTTTGCGTAAACAATAAGTAAAACTCAAATTAGCAAGTCAAAATAAACATCATTATCAAAACGAATAAGTACTGGGTTGACGAGACTCAACAGTATCTACACTCTGCAAAGGATTTAAAATAAAAGGAATACTAAAATGTCTGTGAGAACCCCAAAGAAATAAATAGAAACATCCGCTGCAAGGTCCTCTGGTGCACTAGATACAGCTTTCAACCGGCCTCACCGTTATGTCTGCCCCGTCCTCAACAAAGATATGATCGTAGTCATCATCCGGCTCACCTGGAAAGTAGGGGTGAGTGACAAAAATCACCCAGTAGTTGCCCGCCTCAAACCAATACAAAATACGCCTACCGAAATGATATAACCACATAGCACATAAATAAGATATAACATGAGCATAAAATAAGATAAGTGCGGAAATAAAACACTCCACGTAAAAATGCACAACTACATGATGCATGTCTTCACCCACATGTCACACGCAACAAGAATCATGTCACACAATACGGTCTTATACCTATATGCAGTGTATGATCCCGGGATTGACTGGATGCCTGTAGCCGTACACTATGATCCACCCTGACCGATGCCTATGGCCCATACATCACGATCCACCATAACCAAGTGCTCATGGCCCGTACACTATAATCCACTTCACTCGAGCGCCTGAGACCCGTACATCTCAACCCACTCCAAATGCAATGCACGTGCCATGAATACAACAACAAAGTCGTCTAGGGCCCGTATGCCCATCCTCACCATCTCCGGCACTCAATATATGGTTTCGTAAATTTTTTGATTAGTGGAAAGTTATTGTTTATCACTACGAGTATTTTTCCTTGGCTTGTATATTTTTCCTACAATTTTCTACTATTTTCCCTATTTTTCTCTTATTAAATTCTATTTATTACTATTTAGTTTTAATTACTAAAATTTAAAAAAATTGTGGAAATAATTTAATTTTAACCTTTTATATTTTCTGAAATTTATTTAGAATTTTCTTTTAAACAAATATATTTTTCTGGAATTTAAACCAATTTTTAATTAATTATTTATTATTTATTAATTTCAGAAATTAATTTCCAGAATTTCTTTTTTTTTTAAAAAATTAAATTCGGCTTGGGCCGGCCTGCTGGCATGGTTCGGTCCGCTGGCCTTCCAGCCCGGTCTGGAAGCCTAGCCAATCCAATGCCCTTTCCTTTTTTTATTTTAAAAATTTTGGCCCGACCCATTTAATGGCCAGACCAGCCCTCTGCGAACCGGGTCAGCCGGGTCAACCGGCCCGCTGACCTGGATTTTTATTATTTTTTCATTTTTTTTAAAATCTATAACCTTCTAATCTCAATAAAATCTTTGTTTTAACTCTGATTGACCTCAAACAAGTTGCATTCGACTCCATATAGTGCGTCGCATCTTTTGGAGGTGAACATGTCATCAGTGTTCTGGATGCGCCGTCAGGGGCTGTGCGTGGGCCCCACACGCCACCTCCTGAAACGCGCACATCAGACCTATTGTTTTGATTTCCAATCCAATCCCAACATATTCCGGGCTAAATGAACCTATTCTAAGGCCAAAACGCAATTTTAAAGAGCATCTAGCTTGAAAATTTCCACTTTTCAATTTTTAAGGGTATTTTTGAAGGACCTGCAAGGCACCACAAGAAGAGGGGTTGAATAGTGAGTGCGAAAAATTTGGTTTTTAAAATTTGTTTTAAACTAAAAACCCAACATCTGAAAACAGTTTCTGTTTTCAGGACTTGTTTTGTGATGTTTGAAAAACTAGGTTACAGGTCTTGACAAAATCTGAAATTTGGAGAGATCTTAGTCTCAGGTGTTCTGAGTATCTCCCAACAAGTTCAGTTCAAAATTCAACCTTTAACCCTTTTAAAAATCGTTGGTGGTCAGATTGCGCAAATCTGCCAGAAACAGTACTCTGACTTGAAAAATTTATTCTGATTAAACCGTGGCTCCAAATGATCTGAAAATTTAATGACAAACCCCTTAATATGTATATTAATTGGGTTGAAACAGTTTTGAAAAATTCTTTTGGGAAGTTAGTCAAATACGTTCAAAGTCTCAACCTTTGCAAGGCTGAAAATCAGACTGCACTAGTCTCAGGACTTTTGACGTGTGGATGACTTATACTTATCCAAAAGGGTTGAAACTTGCGCCAAATGAAACTTAAAACGTGTGGCTATGTTTCTGAAAAGTTTCGTGATTTTTGAAATTCGTTTGATATTTTTAAGATTGCGATGAAAATGATGCACTGTGCTGGAAACTGAAAGTAAGTGCTGAAAAGTAAAGAACACAAAGAATTTTATACTGGTTCAGTTAAATCAACCTACTCCAGTCTTCGAGGACACCTTCCTCGGTTATAACTAATCACAAAACAACAAACAACACCTTACCACACAGGGTTGATGGAGTTATACACCAACTCCAACCCTTTATAAACCTTACAAAGAATCACAATGATCACGAACACTACCACCGAGCAGATGAATGATTGATCACACCTTGATCAATATTTTACAACAATGTAGCATGTATGGTGGTTTATATGAAGCCTATACAATGTGTATGAATATGAATACAATAGGCTTTGAGAATGAAGAAGAAAGAAGTGTAGAAGAAGGAGATAATGAACACGTTTTGCACTAGAGGATTTGTAAGACTTGTCTTTTCTTTTGTTTGCTCTCTTTCTCCTCTTTTTATCAAGATGTGGCCTCCCCCTTTGCCTTTTTCTTCCCCTTGGAAATTATCTTTTAAGTCCTTGGAAGAATATCTTTCATCATTGTGACATTCACTTGCTTACTTGGAAATACTTCATTGGATGATCATCTTGGCCTTGCTTACTTGGCACTTATTGACTGGATGAAAGTTGTCATCATTTGATGACTATATAAATCTGAAAATATCACTTAAAAAACGTTCCAATTAGTCCTAAAATGTTGCCATAAGTCACATAATTAATTCCATAAATTTTGCAAGACAATTCATCTCCATTAACCTCAAGAAAATCGGCCACATGATTTCTTCACATACTGAAATTTCAGCATGTGTGATATTCACAACACATTCAAAACATTGCCATGTTGGTATTAGATTAATCCGTTTAAAATGAAGAATCAAATATGATAAACTTTATGATCAAATTTCGGCCATATTCATTCAACACATGCTGAAATTTTCAGCATGTGTAATATTTCAAATATCATCAAAATATTTCCATAACATCATCAAATCAATCCATTAATATTGAAGAGGCAAATAAATCATCATTTAGTATAAGAATTTTGGACAGTTCAAGTGTACACATGCTGAAATTTTCAGCATGTGTCACAAATGCAACATAGTTTGAAACATTACCTTGTGTAGCTTCTTCCTTTATGTCACCAACCTTGTATACTTTATTCTTGGCCAATCAAGATGCCAACTAGGCTCCACATATGCTTCATTAAGCTGATCTAGGCGTGTGATGTAGGATAGGCATGTGCTGAATTTTATTTTTGCAAACTTTATAAAATAGTGCACAATAATTATACACATATGGTGTATTCCAATCAGCCTTAAATTGATTTTTCTAGAATAATTTAGAATGTATTGAATATATAAAAAGTGTCTAGATACATGTTATATGTCATGCCAAAAACGTTCCATGTGTCGTTTTCGTAGAAAACCGAATTTTTGACTTTTGTCGATTTTGTGATTTTTCTGCGATTGAATTCAACTTTTTGCACATGTTATACATATTATGTCACACATAATATACATAGATTAACTTGAAAATTCAGCTCTAAAGGCTGAAGTAAGTGGCGCCCCATGTGCTTAAAATGTTGAAGTTGAAATCTCCACAATTTGGCCTTAATTGGGGGTGATTTGTGTGTGCCAACATGGAATGATTTTATGGCTGCCTATACCATGTAAGCCACAAAATTTGTGGCCATTTTTTGAAGTGTAGGGGCTGGCCATCTATATATGGCAAGTACGTGACACGTTGGCGAAGTTTCGGTTGTCACCCCATACGATAAATTTTGGTTTATAACCTTGTAACTTGTCGCAATATTTTTATCATCACCATGACTTATATCATATGATACAAGACCTGAATATACTCATAAATATGAGGTAAATATGGTGGTGTGACGTTAATGTACATTCGTAAAATATGTAATGTGTCTGTAGTACGTTGGAATATATGTGTATAGTGCATTTTAAAAAATCTGAATATATATATAAAGGCGTGTGATAAAGGTGGAAGAGAACTTTCCATTCTTCAATTTGTTACCCTTGTGCCTTTTCCAAATATGGCTTCCTTTAATGAGCTACTTAGTTCATTTAACTAAGTACTTCACTTAATGAACTAGTTTAGTTCATTAATGGTGGCACCTGAAAATAGTTAAAACACAACAAATGTTCGCCATTTGATGTAAGCTTTAAAGCTTCATGGCTCGTTAGTGCGGCAACATTATATATAAACTATATAAGGTAGGTTTCATGCAAAAACGTGTCAAGTTATAAAACGTGTCATGCATTTCTTTAGTACACGTTATTTAAATCATGCATTTTGTAATCACTCAAACCCCTTTTTCTCTACAATCTCTCCCTTTTGATGATTTACAAAATAACCTAAGTTCATGATTTAAATTTTGTCGCTCCCCTCCAATCATGCACAAATTCAAATTTTGAATTTTGAAATCTCTCCCCTTGATTTGTGCAATAAATCTCTCTCTCTCTCCTCCTTAAATCATGCATTCTCTCCCCCTTTATTTTGGAATGACAATCAAAAGTTCATGTAAATATGGAAAGAGATATCCAATCAAATCAGCAGAAATCATGCCTAATTTAGAACGAAGATTTTCATATGTGGCCTGATTTAGTGCCTTAGTGAAAATGTATGCTACTTGTGCCTCAGTTCGTACGTGACCTATGATAATATCACCATTTTTTATGTGATTGTGAAGGAAGTGATATCGTACTTCTATATGCTTGGCCTTAGAGTGTAGCACGGGGTTCTTAGATAAGTTTATGGCACTCATACTATCACAATATATTGGAATACGATTTACCGTGATACCGAAATCAGAAAGTTGTTGTTTTAACAATGGTAATTGTGTGCAACAAAAACTAAGTACCATGTATTCAGCTTCGGTAGTGGATAATGCTACACTTGCTTGCTTTTTCGAAAACCATGAAATTAGTGAGTTTCCTATAAATTGGCAAGTGCCACTTATGCTTTTTCTATCTATTTTACATCCACCATAATTCACGTCAGTATAGGCATGCAAGTTAAATTCACAATCTTTATCATACCAAATGGCTAAAGTGGGTGTGTGCTTATTATATCGAAATATTCTTTTCACAGCATTGTAGTGAGACACTTTAGGTTAACTTTGAAAACATGCACACATACACTGAACATGATATCAGGTCTACTAGCAGTAAGATAGAGTGAAGAACCAATCATAGACCTATATAAAGCATTATCAAAGTCCTTTCCATGTTCATCTTTATCTAGTTTAGTGGTGACGCACATAGGGGTGGGGGACGGTTTTAAATTCTCAAAATTGAACTTTTTAATCATGTCATTTGTATATTTAATTTTGCTTATATGTATACCTTTACTCATTTGTTTAATCTGCAAGCCAAGAAAGTAATTCAATTCACCAACCATAGACATTTCAAATTCGGATTTCATGCAAGATTCAAACTCTTCAACAAGTTTATGAGATGTAGATCCAAAAATGATGTCATCAACATAAATTTGAATGATTAGTAAATCCGATTTATCTTGTCTCAAAAATAGAGTGCTATCTATCGTACCCCTTTTAAAACCGTTCTCTAAAAGAAAGGTAGCAAAACGATCGTACCATGCCCTAGGTGCTTGCTTTAAACCATATAGTGTCTTCTATAGTTTGTACACATGGTCGGGGTGTTTCAAATCTTCAAAACTGGGTGGTTGTTTCACGTATACTTCTTGTATAAACCTATTTAAAAATGCACTTTTCACTTCCATTTGATAAAGTTTAAAACCTTTCATGCAAGCAATAGCAAGGAAAAGTCGTATGGCTTCTAAACATGCTACGGGTGCAAATGTTTCGTCATAATCGATTCCTTCCTCTTGATTATATCCTTGTGTTACAAGTCTAGCCTTGTTTCTAACAACTTTTCCTTCTTCATTCATTTTGTTTCTAAACACCCATTTTGCGCCTATTATAGTCTTATCTTGTGGTCGTGGCACTAAATCCCATATATCATTTCTTACGAATTGATTAAGTTCATCATGCATAGCATCAATTCAAGAAGAATCACTCAAAGCATCATAACACATTTTTAGGTTCAATTTCGGATATCATAGCATGAAATTAGTTTATTTCCTTTGGGTTTATTCTTCTACGTGGTCGCACACCGTGAGTGATGTCGCCTATAATGAGATCGTATGGGTGATCCCTATGCCATCTTGGTTGATTATTTTCTACGTTCTCATGCATTTCTTGTGTGTCTACTTCATCATGCGTGCCATCATCATCATCTAACACGGGTTTTAATTCAAAATCATCTTCATATTTTTTATCTTTTTCAACCTCACTAAATTCATTGAACTTCACATGAATGGATTCTAAAATTTTTCTAGTGATGAGATCATAACATCTATATGCTTTTGAATTCACAGAATATCCAACAAAGATGCATTCAATTGATTTAGATTCAAACTTGTCTAAATTATCTTTTGTATTTAAAACAAAGAATTTGCAACCAAACACACGAAAGTAATCAATCTTAGGCATGTGATCATTTATTATCTCATAAGGCGTTTTATTTATTTTCTTTCTAATAGACAAGCGATTACTATATAGCATGCACAATTTACGGCTTCCGCCCACAAAAATCTAGGCAATTTATTTTCACACAACATGGTTCTAGAAATTTCTTGTAGTGTCCTATTCTTTCTTTTACTACTCCATTTAGTTGTGGAGTTCTAGGTGGCGAAAACTCGTGTTTGATTCCTTTTTCTTCGTAAAATGCAATCATGTCCTTGTTTTTAAATTCACTGCCTCTATCGCTTCTAATCTTTTTCACATTTAAACCATTGATTTTCAAGTTGTTTTATTAGCTTCGCAATCTCAATGGCACTATCATCTCTATGCGTAAGAAACGAAGTCCACGTATAGCGAGAAAAATCATTAACGATAACACGTGCATAATGACGTCCACCGAGACTTTAGTGCGACTAGGACAAAACAAATCAATGTGTAATAATTCCAAAACTCTAGACGTGCTCATTTCATTTTTAGGTTTAAGTGACTCGCGTGTTTGTTTGCCTTTAATACAAGATTCACACAACTGAAAGTTTTCTAAATCATGTTTAAGCAATCCTTGTATTAGGTTCTTTCGTTGGAGTTTTCAAGTGTAGAAATGCTGATGTGTCCTAAACGTCTATGCCACAAATGTTAGGTTCGTTTGATATAAAAAACTTAACCTTAGCGTCTAACATGTCATCCATAGAAAGCGTAAAAATGTTTCATTCCCTTTTTCTTTTAACACTACTTCTCCATTTTTATTTATTATATTGCAATATGGATGAGTAAAACACACATCAAAGCCATTGTCAATGAATCGTGAGATGCTAAGAAGATTATAGGATAAGATACTTACCAGAAAGACGTTGGTGATTTGAAGGGTGCTTGGGCTTACGATTGTACCTTTTCTGATGATTCTTCCTTCATTGTTGTCTCTAAAGGTCACAGATCCGCCTTTTGTGACCTTCTTTAACTTTGTGAACAAGCTCGGGTCACCCGTCATGTGCCACGAGCAACCACTGTCAAGGAACCACTTGATGGATGTGTCTTTTGATGTATGGATTCCCTCGTTTGATGCTTTGGATACAAAGCATACTTGTGTTGTCTCCTCTTTTGTATCAGTCTCAGAGTCAGATGTGTCACTCTAAGTGGAGGCCTTGAGAGCTCTTCTCCTTTGTTTGGGTTCTGAGACGAGCCTATTTTTGGTCCGATCCTTGTCAGGGTGATTGTTTGTTTGCTTGTCCTTGTTAGGACATTCATAAGATAAATTGTAGCGCCCCGCATTCGGGCCTCGTCCAGATACGGTGCACCCGCCGTACTTCACTAAGGAGAGTACAAAGCGTCATACGTAACATGCTAAAATCCATAACATAAGTCGTAGACTCCCATGCTAACATTCAACATGGTAGTAAAATTTAGGCAGAATTAAAACTTTTCAAATCAAACATGCATCACTAATTTACTAAGTTCCCAAAGTAGTAATCCCACAAAATAACATAACTGGAATCCAGAGAGTTTAAACATAGTCATAGTACAAAACGTCTTGGCAGCACAAAAGTCCTTAAGCTTAGCTCCCTTCATACTCCTCGCCTATTGATAAGGTACCCTCGGCTCATCCTCGATCCAATCTATCTTGGCATTATCTGGCTCTGGGGAAAAATAAAGTGTGAGTGATAAAAATCACCCAGCAAGAATACAATAAACTACCATGAAATACATAAAGAATTATAACATGAATGCAATACCCCGAAAACCCCAAATAATCATAATTCATACCTGGTCTTGGATCCTGAGCTTACTTGACGTTTGGCTTAAGCATGTTTTTAGGTAATGCTGTACCAATAATAACTTATAACCATTAACTGTAACATGCAACATGTCCTCATGATCGTGAGTTATGCAAGATGCAATGCATGATGTCATGTCATGTCAAAACATCATTTTGGTCCCATAAAG
This sequence comes from Eustoma russellianum, assembly GCA_036186865.1. Taxonomy (NCBI): domain Eukaryota; kingdom Viridiplantae; phylum Streptophyta; class Magnoliopsida; order Gentianales; family Gentianaceae; genus Eustoma; species Eustoma russellianum. The sequence goes on along the minus strand of AP025074.1, from coordinate 11,406,093 downwards.
TAACATGTCGTAAAAACGGAGTGTCAGATCAATTAACCCCGGATCTGAGCGGGTCCAGAATTTTTCATCAGACCAATTAACCCCGAGTCTGGGACGGGTCCAGAACAGATATCAGATCAATTAACCCCGGATCTGGACGGGTCCAGAACAGATATCAGATCAATTAATCCCGGATCTGAACGGGTCCAGAACATGTAACAGACCAATTAACTATGGGTCTAAACGGGTCCAGAACATATCATGTCATCTGACCAATTAACCGCAGGTCTGGAGTCGAGTTAGTCGCATGCTTGGCCGGCAAAGGAATCATAAAGCTTTCTTTAAAAACATGGGACCGTAAAAACTTTTCATGCATAACGAAAACATAGTTGCTTATAAAACTTGCTTGTATAAGTAAAATCCATGAAAATCAGTTTCATGATCATGCATGATACATGCCGTGATATGAAATGCAAGTCACGACGTGAAATAGCATAACGCATGGTTTCGGAACTAGGGAAACCCCATTTTTAATTTATTAACTATTTCAGCTTTCGTACATTAGCTTCGCGTCCGTATCACTCCCCAAAACATTAAGCTTAACCTGAATATCTTGCGTGACCTTACTCCTAAACGTCTTGAGTGATCATCATAAAATTTTTGGATTAATTCTATAACCACAAAGGGTTCAATTAATTAACTTTCTGAAATGGTTTAAGTGCTGAACCAGAACTGACCCATTTTGCTAAAAATTCAGTTCCGGCAAATCGTAATTCGTTATTCAGAAATTCCAACTCACACAAGTCATAAACATATGGAATTAGTATCCTGCTGAAATTTAGCTCATTTGCATATCTCTAAGTCCTATGTCTGAGTCCAGTAAACCGTTACTTAATTCCAGCTTGGTTCCAGTGACTTCAGTTGAGCAGTTTTAGTAATTAATTGATTAAAAATAATCCAGAATTTATTTTACCAAAATTCCAGCTGGCGTGTTTACTACACTCATAGGACTATTACCATACCAAAAATCACCTTTATTGGTCCTCTACAAGGTCCCTTTTCAAGTCAGTGAAAAGAGGTCAATTTCTGCTCAATTCCCGTTTTTCAGGTCTGACCAGTCTTACCAAATATTTTATTAAACATTAACCATAGCTCATTTTGCCAAACTTCCAGCTGTCATCTCTACTAAACTCATGGAGCTAGGTTTGTGCCAAACATCAGATTTATAGAAGGTTCACAAGGGCCTCTTTTAATTCGTTGAATTCAATGGTCAATTCTGCACAGCTCCAGAATTTTCTACTGGAGCAGATTTACCGCGTAATTTTGTAAAAATAATCCTTAGCTTATTTTAAGAACATTCCAACTCATACATGTCATGAACATGTAAGACTAGCATCCTACAGAAAATTAGCCCATTAGCATGTCCCTAAGATTCATTTTGGAGTCCATTAACTCGTTACTTAATTTCTGCTCTGTTCCAGTACTTCCCATTGAGCAGTGTTACCAATTAAATCATTAAAATTAATCCACAACTTGTTTTACCATAATTCCAGCTATAGTACTCACTGAACGCTTGGTTATCATACCAAAAATCAGCTTTATTGAACCACTGCAAGGTCCTTTTTCGAGTCAATCAAAAAGATGTTCTGTTCTGCTCAGTTCCAGGCTTTCTAGCCTTAGCAGCTTTACCAATTATTTTGTTAAACATATTCCACAACTCCTTTTACTAAAATTCCAACTTTCACATTTTCTATACACACAAGTCTGTCCCCACACCGAAAATCAGCTTTATTGAACATCTACAAGATCTCTTTTCAAGCCATTCAAAACGTTACACCATTCTGTCATGTTCCAGAATTTACAGTCTGAGCAGTCTCACCAATGATTTTATTACAAATTAACCATAACTTATTTTACCAAAATTTCAACTCTCATATCTGCTATACACATGGGGCTAGCTCTGTGCCAAAAACCAGATTTATTTAATGTCTAAAAGGTCCTGTTTTAAGCCGTTGAAATTAGTGCTCAATTCTGCCCAGCTCCAGAATTTCCAACTGGAGCAGTTCTACTAAATATTTTTACTAAAATAATCTGTAACTTATTTTAACAAAATTCCAACTCTCACTTGTGCTACACTCATAAGGCTAACTTGGTACCAAAACTTAGCTTCATTGAAGGTCTGTAAGGTCAGTTCTTAGGCCGTTGAAGATGCCATTCCATTCTGCCCAACTCCAGTAGTTTGATATCTTGTCATTGGTTCAAGTCAAAGGTCCACCATTCATCTTGTTCTTATGAGATATATTATTGATTACCAATTACACCTTATTGTAACATAAACGTCCAGATTGCATGCTCATTATAAGGTCACTTTTTCCATATACCAAACAGTTGTAGATAGTATTTCAAGCAAGTATCATCTATGCACCAAAACAAGTGTTCTTCCTTAAAGACACTACTCATCTTCTCTTCCCTCCTTAGAGCCGAAACCTAGGTGGTACCTTAACCTCATTTTGTAACATATATTCAAGCATGCAATCACATTCAAGGGTCATCTTAAACCAATCTTGCACACAACTTCATAGAACTCTTATCTTTCACATGCATGCTTTTCTTAGACCTTTCAAATTTCAATCAAGAACCAAACTTGCCTAGACTTACTTAGTTGCACCTTAAATCATCTCATAACAGCCTTATAACTAAATTCATGTAATAAAAGATTCCATCTTTGAGAGAATAAGCCACATGAAATGCATTGTTCTTAAGGAATCTCTAAGAAATAATCTTAAACTTAGAATATTCCACTAAAGATCAAATCTTAAGGACCTCTAAGCATTCAAGTCACTAACTCTTTAAATAAATCATGAGAGATCATTGTATACTTGCCTCTTCAAGCTAAAGCTCTTGTCTTTGCTTGGTTATGGAGTGAGTTGAGTTGAAATCCACTTCCTTCTTCACCCAAAGTAGGCTTGGAGTGGAGCTTCAAGTGTAACAAGATAGCACCACCTAAGGGAGTTGATGTCTTCCACCTAGAGGGTCCTTGAGCGTGAAGAAGAAGATGGAGTTGAATTCCTAGCCTTCAAGATGAAGGGCTGAAATGTTGTTGGTGTGTGGAGGGAGATGAAAATTTTTCTTAAGTGTTGGCTTGGTCTTTCTTGAGAGGGATTTCAAGATGGAATGAATTGAGGTTGTCTTGCAAAAAATTTAAAACCACTAGGGTTGTAAGGGGGAGGGGCCGATTTTTGCAAGGTCAAGGAGGGAGGGAAAAACACAAGACAAGGAGTCTTGGTCTTTGGTGTTTGACTAGCTTTTTGTCCCTTATCTTGCATGCTTGGTATTATTTTATCCATTTCCTTTGCATGCTTGTCTTGCATGCTTATTATTTCATGGTTTTAATTTAGCTATTTTAAATTCTAATAATGGATTGAAAAATCAAGAGGATTCTAGATCCTCTTGGGGCTTGGCCGAATTTTAGGGGGTTCTTGGGGCAAATTTTGATTTTTTTTTCTTGTATTTTGCTTTAATTCATGTGTTATAGTGTTTTCTTTATTTTATTGCATTCCAAGATTAGCATATGTATGTATATATATAATAGGATGTACAATGTGCATGTCACCTAAAACATATATTCATGTACATGTATCCACATATACACATGTATACACGCCTATATGTACTTTATACATATACATATGTATCTTTGCATATATATATATATATACGTGTTCATGACAATATATACATGCACCCATATGTGTTTATGTTGTATATATATACATATATTTTCCTATATACACGCATATATGTACATATACGTTTCCTACGCATATATCCTATACACGCACATACCGATATATTGGTATGTATTGTTCATATAACTATATTCTTCATGTATCAATTTTCTTGAAATCCCCTTATTTAATTATTTAGTATCATCTTCGAAGTATTTAAGTAAAGAGGGTTAAGCTATCTTAAGTAACACGCGCTTAAAGAAATTATCGCTTTCATTCCATCACTTGTTCATAGTTCCAAGTACATGTCGTTGGGGTAGAACATCCTCCCCCCCTTATCATAAGTTTCGTCCTCGAAACTTTAGAACTAGTCGAATAAATGTGGATATCTACTCCTCATGTCTTCCTCCGTTTCCCATGTTGCTTCTTCTTTAGGTGAATAAGATCGCATAAAACGTCTATTTAGTTCCCTCAGAACTGCTTTGTTCCATTCATCTTAGAGGTCTCATCAGAACTTATTCTAATTCTCGAAAGGTGTTATCGTAACCTATCCCATATCAAGCACTCACAACCTTGATACTATGTACTTGATAATGAAATCCATTCCGTGTAATCATGATCATAGCAGGCTTATAATTTCCTGTTAAAAATGAACAACTAGGCAGAGATCATTAACTCTGGGGTATAGACCATTAGCTCTTTTCTATAAACATCCTTTCAGTGATCATGTAACGGTTGTCCTACTTACGAAATAGCTTCTAAAGACACCCGGGATAATTCCCATAAGGTACACATACCAAGCTCTTCATAAGGTATGTCCCGTATTCATCCGTCTTGCTGATTGTCTTATTACGTACTAACTTTTACCCCTTTTGCGATCATTTCATAGAATCGAACTAGAAGTTGTGGGTTCTCCTTTGAAACTTATATTCCCTTTATGACATTACAAATCATCCTAAGGTGGCCCGTTCTCTTAAAACATGGTTTTCATAGTCATGACCTATTCCCCGCATAGTGCAATAAAATGGGTACAAGCGCTAATAGTGACGCATCATGACGAGGACCCCGAGTCTCATACACAGTGTCATTCTTAGTAATGTTATCACTAATAACCTTACCTACTCGCTTGTGGTCTACTCATCATAAGTTAAGGAAAGTATCATAATCACTCCTACTTGGTTAATAGGCAGTAGAGCAGAGGACATAGGCACTTTACACTTATTAGGCATACCTTGGTTGTTTCTTTGTCATCCGCATAAACTAGCCTTATATGGATACGGTTTCCACCTTCTACTTCGTTTGCTTGTTAAATCGTTTCTTTCATTCTTTCGTCCCCTTACCATCGCATTCCGCTCCATAGCGGCCCTCCAATAATTCACCAAAGATCCTTGAATACGACTTAACTTAGCCTAATTTGATCTGGGGGTCTAAACCTTTCATCTCTCATAGTCAAAGGAACATACTGTCCCAAAGTAATGAATGAGTACGGAAATGCCTGGCCCTTGTCTTAGTGAGTTAAATTCCGACAACGATATTCCTTCAGGGTTAGTATGATGTAATTGACCTATCATGATTATGTACTAATGGAGTTTCCTTCTTTTCATGACAGAGGTCCTTAAGTCCTGACTGTGAACCATACGCTATCCTTCGATAAACATCCTTCTGTATCCATGCGTTAGCCATAAAAGTGTTTCCATCGGTGTTAGAAATTTCTTCCCTAAAATACATATATGATGACTCGTACCTTAGTCTGAGATTGTACTCTTATAGAATGGTGAAACCCCAATCTTTCGCCAAGTCCTACCTGACTCATCCGTTTCGTCGACACGCCAATCTCGTAATAATCGAACCTTGGGCCGAAGTTCTTCCTCGAGCTTGGTTCTCTCGTTGGAAATAGTCAGTTTGTAATTCAGTTTTGTTAACACTTGTGTTTCCCGAAGTGGTCAAACAAATCATTGATCCTAGGCAACTGGTATTTATCTTCCATGGAAACCTTATTGAGCTCCGACTATTATGGTACTAATCCAACCGTTAAGAGCAATTTGATAACTTATTCTAGTTTTTACGCTTTAGTTGGGTTACTCTATCGCATTGCTCTAATGACCGTTTATACCTGGCTAAAAGACATAATAGAACATAGGTACTTCAAATTTAAATTAAGCAGTTGGGCGTACTTGTTACGGGTTTTGATGTTTCAGGGATTTCTGCATCAAGCACTCTTTTGGTCTAGGTTAGTGTTTTTGGTTGACTCCTTACTTGTTCAAAAACAGTCAGATATTCTGTACTTTTTTTATCCTATTCGGTATCTGTATCGTCATGAAGTTATCTTCAACTTTACTTAACCATCTTTCTTCCTACCATGAACTAAATTCCTTGCCAAACCTTGGAATACGTGTTCTTACTAACTATTGCTAGTAAAGTTTACTGCCTACTGAGGCGATAGTGATGATGTCATTTTACTGAATTGTGGTGCCATCCGCACTACGAAGTGTCGGAGTCTCACTTAAGGCATAAATATTCAGAGTAGCGAAAAAATTTAATTTGTAATCCAGGTACGATCTTAAGGTCTTGCAAGCAGGCATGATTACATTCCATAGATGGCCATCGACTAGGGTTTTATCATCCGGTCAAAACCCTAATTTCCAGTCTAAGTCATCCTAGTCTAAGGTCAACTCTCATCTAGGATCATGACTTAGATCTAAGATCAAACTTAGTTGACTACGATCATAACTTAGTTCTATATTCTGTCCGGATCTGGAGCCTCGGCTCTGATACCACCTGTAGCGCCCTGCATCCGGGCCTCGTCTGGATACGGTGCACCCGCCGTACTTCACTAAGGAGAGTACAAAGCGTCATGCGTAACATGTGAAAATCCATAACATAAGTCGTGGACTCCCATGCTAACATTCAACATGGTAGTAAAATTTAGGCAGAATTAAAACTTTTCAAATCAAACATGCATTACTAATTTACTAAGTTCCCAAAGTAGTAATCCCACAAAATAACATAACTGGAATCCAGAGAGTTTAAACATAGTCATAATACAAAACGTCTTGGCAGCGCAAAAGTCCTTAAGCTTAGCTCCCTTCATACTCGTCGCCTATGGATAAGGTACCCTCGGCTCATCCTCGATCCAATCTATCTTGGCATTATCTGGCTCTGGGGAAAAATAAAGTGTGAGTGATAAAAATCACCCAGCAAGAATACAATAAACTACCATGAAATACATAAAGAATTATAACATGAATGCAATACCCCGAAAACCCCAAATAATCATAATTCATACCTGGTCTTGGATCCTGAGCTTACTTGACGTTCGGCTTAAGCATGTTTTTAGGTAATACTGTACCAATAATAACTTATAACCATTAACTGTAACATGCAACATGTCCTCATGATCGTGAGTTATGCAAGATGCAATGCATGATGTCATGTCATGTTGAAACATCATTTTGGTCCCATAAAGTAACATGTCGTAAAAACGAAGTGTTAGATCAATTAATCCCGGATCTGAGCGAGTCCAGAACATATCATGAGACCAATTAACCCCCGGTCTGGGACGGGTCTAGAACAGATATCAGATCAATTAACCCCGGATCTGAACGGGTCCAGAACAGATATCAGATCAATTAACCCCGGATCTGAACGGGTCCAGAACATGTAACAGACCAATTAACTCTGGGTCTGAACGGGTCCAGAACATATCATGTCATCAGACCAATTAACCCTGGGTCTGGAGTCGGGTTAGTCGCATGCTTGGCCGGCAAAGGAATCATGAAGCTTTCTTTAATAACATGGGACCGTAAAAACTTTTCATGCATAACGAAAACATAGTTGCTTATAAAACTTGCTTGCATAAGTAAAATCCATGAAAATCAGTTTCATGATCATGCATGATACATGCCGTGATATGAAATGCAAGTCATGACGTGAAATAGCATAACGCATGGTTTCGGAACTAGGGAAACCCCATTTTTAATTTATTAACTATTTCAGCTTTCGTACAATAACTTCGCGTCCGTATCACTCCCCAAAACATTAAGGTTAACCTGAATATCTTGCGTGACCTTACTCCTAAACGTCTTGAGTGATCATCATAAAATTTTTGGATTAATTCTATAACCACAAAGGGTTCAATTAATTAACTTTCTGAAATGGTTTAAGTGCCGAACTAGAACTGACCCATTTTGCTAAAAATTCAATTCCGGCAAATCCGTAATTCGTTATTCAGAAATTCCAACTCACACGAGTCATAAACATAAGGAATTAGTATCCTGATAAAATTTAGCCCATTTGTATATCTCTAAGTCCTATGTCTGAGTCCAGTAAACCGTTACTTAATTCCAGGTTGGTTCCAGTGACTTCAGTTGAGCAGTTTTAGTAATTAATTGATTAAAAATAATCCAGAACTCATTTTACCAAAATGCTAGCTGACATGTTCACTACACTCATAGGACTATTACCATACCAAAAATTAGCTTTATTGGTCATCTACAAGATCCCTTTTCAAGTCAGTGAAAAGATGTCACAATTCTGCTCAATTCCCGTTTTTCAGGTCTGACCAGTCTTACCAAATATTTTATTAAAAATTAACCATAGCTCATTTTGCCAAACTTCTAGCTGTCATCTCTACTACACTCATGGGGCTAGGTTTGTGCCAAACATCAGATTTATAGAAGGTTCACAAGGTCCTCTTTTAATTCGTTGAAGTCAGTGGTCAATTCTGCCCAGCTCCAGAATTTTCTACTGGAGCCGATTTACCGCATAATTTCCTAAAAATAATCCTTAGCTTATTTTAACGAAATTCCAACTCATACATGTCATAAACATGTAAGCCTAGCATCCTACAGAAAATTAGCCCATTTCCATGTCCCTAAGATTCATTTTTGAGTCCATTAACTCGTTACTTAATTTCTGCTCTGTTCCAGTAATTCCCATTGAGCAGTGCTACCAATTAAATCATTAAAATTAATCCACAACTTGTTTTACCATAATTCCAGCTATAGTACTCACTGAACGCTTGGTTATCATACCAAAAATCAGCTTTATTGAACCACTGCAAGGTCCTTTTTCGAGTCAATCAAAAAGATGTTCTGTTCTGCTCAGTTCCATGCTTTCTAGCCTGAGCAGCTTTACCAATTATTTTGTTAAACATATTCCACAACTCCTTTTACTAAAATTCCAACTTTCACATTTTCTATACACACAAGGCTGTCCCCACACCGAAAATCAGCTTTATTGAACATCTACAAGATCTCTTTTCAAACCATTCAAAACGTTACACCATTCTGTCATGTTCCAGAATTTACAGTCTGAGCAGTCTCACCAATGATTTTATTACAAATTAACCATAACTTATTTTACCAAAATTTCAACTCTCATATCTGCTATACACATGGGGCTAGCTCTGTGCCAAAAACCAGATTTATTTAATGTCTAAAAGGTCCTGTTTTAAGCCGTTGAAATTAGTGCTCAATTCTGCCCAGCTCCAGAATTTCCAACTGGAGCAGTTCTACTAAATATTTTTACTAAAATAATCTGTAACTTATTTTAACGAAATTTCAACTCTCACTTGTGCTACACTCATAAGGCTAACTTGGTACAAAAACTTAGCTTCATTGAAGGTCTGTAAGGTCAGTTCTTAGGCCGTTGAAAACGCCATCCCATTCTGCCCAGCTCCAGTAGTTTGATATCTTGTCATTGGTTCAAGTCAAAGGTCCACCATTCATCTTGTTCTTATGAGATATATTATTGATTACCAATTACACCTTATTGTAACATAAATGTCCAGATTGCATGCTCATTATAAGGTCACTTTTTCCATATACCAAACAGTTGTAGATAGTATTTCAAGCAAGTATCATCTATGCACCAAAACAAGTGTTCTTCCTTAAAGACACTACTCACCTTCTCTTCCCTCCTTAGAGCCAAAACCTAGGTGGTACCTTAACCTCATTTTGTAACATATATTCAAGCATGCAATCACATTCAAGGTGTAGGATCTGCAAGGCACCACTAGAAGGGGGGTTGAATAGTGGGTGCGGAAAATTTGGTTTTTAAAATTGTTTTGAACCAAAAACCCAACTTCTGAAAACAATTTCTGTTTTTAGGACTAGTTTTAAAACGTTTTTAAAACTAGGTTACAGGTCTTCAAAAATTCTGAAATTTGGAGAGAACTTAGACTCAGATGTTATGAGTATCTCCTAAAAATTTCAGATTAAAATTCAACCTTTAACCCCTTGAAAATTTGTTGGTGGTCAGATTGCGCAAATCTGCCAGAACCGATACACTGATTTGAAAAATTAATTCCAATTTGTACACAACTCTAAATGCTTTTAAAATTTAACCACTAACCCCTTATATGTTATATTTAAATGGGTTGAAACAGTTTTGAAAAATTCTTTTGGAAAGTTAGTCAAATACGATCAAAGTCTCAACCTTTGCAAGTCTGAAAATCAGACTGCACTAGTCTCAGAACTTTGGCTGTTTCAATGACTTATACTTGTCCAAAAAAGTTGAAACTTGCGCCAAAAGAACCCTAGAACGTGTGGTTATATTTTCTGAAAGTTTCAGGATTTTTGAAATTTGTTTACTATTTTTACGAACGTGATTAAAAACAGTAAACAGTGCTGAAACAGAAAATCAGTGCTGAAAGTAAATGACACCAAGAATTTTATACTGGTTCGGTTATCAACAACCTACTCCAGTCTTCAAGGAACACCTTCCTTGGTTCACACTAATCACACAACTCAAAAACACCTTACCACAGGGTTGATGGAGTTACACACCAACTCCAACCCTTTACAAACCTTGTATGATAAATACAATTGCGCACGAACACCACCACCTCGCAAGAATGAAGATTGATCACACCTTGATCAATCTTTTACAAAGATAAGGAATATGTGGTGGTCTAATACAAACCTATTCAAGATTGAAAGATATGAATACAATAGGCTTTCAAGAAGAAAGAAAGAAAGAGAATGTAGAAGAAGAAGGCTAGAACACTTTTGATCTTTGAATGTGCAACTCTTGTTCTTGTTCTTGTTTTGCTCTTCTTCCTTCCTTTTTAACATGTAATGGCCGACCCCTATTGCTCTTCCCCCTCTTGAAAATTGTCTTCTAAGTCCTTGGGAGAATGTAAGACATCATTGTGACATGGTCTTGTTTACTTGTCACCTTCTCATTGGATGATCACTTAAGCTTTTGCTTACTTGGCACTCATTGATTGGTTGGATGTTGTCATCACTTGATGACTAGACAAATCTGAGAATAACACTTAAAACATGTGCCAAAACAATCATAAAAATATTGCCAATTATCTCACAATCAATCCCACATAATTTGGAGAACAAATTGGTCTCATTCATGACCATAAAATCGGCCAACTCATTCCTTCACATGCTGAAATTTTCAGCATGTGCAATATTCTAGACATATTCAAAATATTGCCATAGTAGTATTATATCAATCCCTTGAAAATGAAGAGCCAAATATATCACAATTAAGATGCAATTTTCGGCCACTATTCACATGTGCTGAAAATTTTCAGCATGTGTTGCATTTTTGAAATCTTTCCTTGTGTGTTGCCCCCTTCAAAGTCACCCATCATGTGTAGCTTATTTTCTACCAATTAAAATGACAAATAAGTGTCAAATAAGCTCCACCTAAGCTCCATCATGGCTGAAGTGGCGTGTGATATGGCATATACATGTGCTGAATTTATTTTTGCAAACTTTGTAAAATAGTGCACATTTAATAATACACACATGTGATATTCCAATCAGCCCTTAATTTAATTTTCTAGAACACTTTAAGATGTATAACATACGTAAAAAGTGTCTAGATACATGTCACATGATGTACCAAAAATGTTCCATGTGTTGTGTACGTAGAAAACCGAATTTTCGATATTTATCGATTACCTGATTTTTCTCTAATTTAAATTCCAACTTTTGCACATGTTATGTATATTATGTTATACATAATATATATAATATATACTTTAAATCTCAGCACTTGGCTGGTCTAAAATGGTACCATTAACATGTGACAAAATTAAACTTGGAATCTTCACATTTTGGCCTTAATGTGGGGTGATATGTGTGTGCCAACATGGAAAGTATTTTTGGCTGAACATATGGTCATGTGCACGAAATTTTTATCACTTTTTGAAGTATAGGGGCTGGCCATTTATTTATGGCAAGTACGTAACACGTTGGCGAAGTTTCGGTATTCGCCCGATACGACAATTTTCGGTTGAGAACCTTTTATCGTGTCGTATTTAATTTGTCATCACCATATCTTATATCATATGATATAAGACCTGAATATACTCATAAATATGAGTTAAGTATAGTGGTGTGACGTTAACATACGTACGTGAAATATATAACGTGTCGGTAGTACGTTGGAATACATGTGTATGTGCCTTTTTCAAAAAATCTGAAAATATATGTAATATATATGTATATGGCGTGTCACATTAAAGAGGGGAGGAGGATAAAACTTTCCTTCCTTAGCTTTGTTGCCTTTGTGCGTTTTCCAAATGTGGCTTCCTTTAATGAACTACTTAGTTTAATAAACTAAGTACTTCACTTAATGAACTAGTTTAGTTCATTAATGGTGGCACCTGAAAATAGCATAAACACAACAAATGTTTGCCATATGATGTAAGCTTTAACGCTTCATGGCTCGTTAGTACGGCAACATAATATATAAGCTAAATAAGGCAAGTAATGGCAAGATATCATGCATTCATGTACACGTTTATATATATATTTGTACACGTTTATATATATATATTTGAGTCACTTATTTTGAAATCACTCAAACCCCCTTATCTCTACACAAGGGTCATCTTAAACCAATCTTGCACACAACTTCATAGAACTCTTATCTTTCACATGCATGCTTTTCTTAGACCTTTCAAATTTCAATCAAGAACCAAACTTGCCTAGACTTACTTAGTTGCACCTTAAATCATCTCAAAACAGCCTTGTAACTAAATGCATGTAATAAAAGATTCCATCTTTGAGAGAATAAGCCACATGAAATGCATTGTTCTTAAGGAATCTCTAAGAAATAATCTTAAACTTAGAATATTCCACTAAAGATCAAATCTTAAGGACCTCTAAGCATTCAAGTCACTAACTCTTTAAATAAATCATGAGAGATCATTTTATACTTGCCTCTTCAAGCTAAAGCTCTTGTCTTTGCTTGGTTATGGAGTGAGTTGAGTTGAAATCCACTTCCTTCTTCACCCAAAGTAGGCTTGGAGTGGAGCTTCAAGTGTAACAAGATAGCACCACCTAAGGAAGTTGATGTCTTCCACCTAGAGGGTCCTTGAGCTTGAAGAAGAAGATGGAGTTGAATTCCTAGCCTTCAAGATGAAGGGCCGAAATGTTGTTGGTGTGTGGAGGGAGATGAAAATTTTTCTTAAGTGTTGGCTTGGTCTTTCTTGAGAGGGATTTCAAGATGGAATGAATTGAGGTTGTCTTGCAAAAAATTTAAAACCACTAGGGTTGTAAGGGGGAGGGGCCGATTTTTGCAAGGTCAAGGAGGGAGGGGAAAACACAAGACAAGGAGTCTTGGTCTTTGGTGTTTGACTAGCTTTTTGTCCCTTATCTTGCATGCTTGGTATTATTTTATCCATTTCCTTTGCATGCTTGTCTTGCATGCTTATTATTTCATGGTTTTAATTTAGCTATTTTAAATTCTAATAATGGATTGAAAAATCAAGAGGATTCTAGATCCTCTTGGGGCTTGGCCGAATTTTAGGGGGTTCTTGGGGCAAATTTTGATTTTTTTTCTTGTATTTTGCTTTAATTCATGTGTTATATTGTTTTCTTTATTTTATTGCATTCCAAGATTAGCATATGTATGTATAAATATAATAGGATGTACAATGTGCATGTCACCTAAAACATATATTCGTGTACATGTATCCACATATATACATGTATACACGCCTATATGTACTTTATACATATACATATGTATCTTTGCATATATATATATATATATATATATATATATATATATATATATATATATTTTAAACAAACATTTTATTAAAGATAAGCCTCACTTATGGCGGAGGAAAACCGTATTACATAAAAGAGTATAGTAGCCTTAAACGATTATCAACATTCATTGAGTATATGATATGCCGCATTAAAACCTTGTCAAGTAAAACCACCCTTGTGGATAAAACCTTGACGAAGGAAAAAGCGTACATATTTATATCAATGGAATGTTGATAGACGCTACCGTAAAAATAACTATGCATGATGCGAATAGTACATAGGAATAGGGGGTGTAAAATCCAAATAAAAGCATGTGCTTGATGAAATCTTCGGTAGGCAGAAACCGCGGCTGTGACCAAGAAACTCAATGCAATCCTTAGCCGAGGGAGGAATTGTAAGTCGACCGGTGGCCGCCAACGTGTATAAGGTAGAAGGCGCAGGGGAAATAATCGCCCTTGAATGTGCTGACCAAGAGATGGCTCCGTCCATGCATCACCAAAACAGAAGAGCGTATTAAACCCATGAACAATATGTAACAAGCGGTTGTCAAGTAAAAGAACATTATGTATATATATATATACGTGTTCATGACAATATATACATGCGCCCATATGTGTTTATGTTGTATATATATATACATATATTTTCCTATATACACGCATATATGTACATATACGTTTCCTACGCATATATCCTATACACGCACATACCTATATATTGGTATGTATTGTTCATATAACTATATTCTTCATGTATCAATTTTCTTGAAATCCCCTTATTTAATTCTTTAGCATCATCTTCGAAGTATTTAAGTAAAGAGGGTTAAGCTAGCTTAAGTAACACGCGCTTAAAGAAATTATCACTTTCATTCCGTCACTTGTTCATAGTTCCAAGTACATGTCGTTGGGGTACAACATCCTCCCCCTTATCATAAGTTTCGTCCTCGAAACTTCAGAACTAGTCGAATAAATGTGGATATCTACTCCTCATGTCTTCCTCCGTTTCCCATGTTGCTTCTTCTTTAGGTGAATAAGATCGCATAAAGCGTCTATTTAGTTCCCTCAGAACTTCTTTGTTCCATTCATCTTAGAGGTCTCATCAGAACTTATTCTAATTCTCGAAAGGTGTTATCGTAACCTATCCCATATCAAGCACTCACAACCTTGATACTATGTACTTGATAATGAAATCCATTCCGTGTAATCATGACCATAGCAGGCTTATAATTTCCTGTTAAAAATGAACAACTAGGCAGAGATCATTAACTCTGGGGTATAGACCATTAGCTCTTTTCTATAAACATCCTTTCAGTGATCATGTAACGGTTGTCCTACTTACGAAATAGCTTCTAAAGACACCCAGGATAATTCCCATAAGGTACACATACCAAGCTCTTCATAAGGTATGTCCCGTATTCATCCGTCTTGCTGATTGCCTTATTACGTACTAACTTTTACCCCTTTTGCAATCATTTCATAGAATCGAACTAGAAGTTGTGGGTTCTCCTTTGAAACTTATATTCCCTTTATGACATTACAAATCATCCTAAGGTGGCCCGTTCTCTTAAAACATGGTTTTCATAGTCATGACCTATTCCCCGCATAGTGCAATAAAATGGGTACAAGCGCTAATAGTGACGCATCATGACGAGGACCCCGAGTCTCATACACAGTGTAATTCTTAGTAATGTTATCACTAATAACCTTACCTACTCGCTTGTGGTCTACTCATCATAAGTTAATGAAAGTATCATAATCACTCCTACATGGTTAATAGGCAGTAGAGCAGAGGACATAGGTACTTTACACTTATTAGGCGTACCTTGGTTGTTTCTTTGTCATCCGCATAAACTAGCCTTATATGGATACGGTTTCCACCTTCTACTTCGTTTGCTTGTTAAATCGTTTCTTTCATTCTTTCGTCCCCTTACCATCGCATTCCGCTCCATAGCGGCCCTCCAATAATTCACCAAAGATCCTTGAATACGACTTAACTTAGCCTAATTTGATCTGGGGGTCTAAACCTTTCATCTCTCATAGTCAAAGGAACATATTGTCCCAAAGTAATGAATGAGTACGGAAATGCCTGGCCCTTGTCTTAGTGAGTTAAATTCTGACTACGATATTCCTTCAGGGTTAGTATGATGTAATTGACCTATCATGATTATGTACTATTGGAGTTTCCTTCTTTTCATGACAGAGGTCCTTAAGTCCTGACTGTGAACCATACGCTTTCCTTCGATAAACATCCTTCTGTATCCATGCGTTAGCCATAAAAGTGTTTCCATCGGTGTTAGAAATTTCTTCCCTAAAATACATATATGATGACTCGTACCTTAGTCTGAGATTGTACTCTTATAGAATGGTGAAACCCCAATCTTTCGCCAAGTCCTACCTGACTCATCCGTTTCGTCGACACGCCAATCTCGTAATAATCGAACCTTGGGCCGAAGTTCTTCCTCGAGCTTGGTTCTCTCGTTGGAAATAGTCAGTTTGTAATTCAGTTTTGTTAACACTTGTGTTTCCCGAAGTGGTCAAACAAATCATTGATCCTAGGCAACTGGTATTTATCTTCCATGGAAACCTTATTGAGCTCCGACTATTATGGTACTAATCCAACCGTTAAGAGCAATTTGATAACTTATTCTAGTTTTTACGCTTTAGTTGGGTTACTTTATCGCATTGCTCTAATGACCGTTTATACCTGGCTAAAAGACATAATAGAACATATGTACTTCAAATTTAAATTAAGCAGTTGGGCGTACCTGTTACGGGTTTTGATGTTTCAGGGATTTCTGCATCAAGCACTCTTTTGGTCTAGGTTAGTGTTTTTGGTTGACTCCTTACTTGTTCAAAAACAGTCAGATATTCTGTACTTTTTTTTATCCTATTCGCTATCTGTATCGTCATGAAGTTATCTTCAACTTTACTTAACCATCTTTCTTCCTACCATGAACTAAATTCCTTGCCAAACCTTGGAATACGTGTTCTTACTAACTATTCCTAGTAAAGTTTACTGCCTACTGGGGCGATAGTGATGATGTCATTTTACTGAATTGTGGTGCCATCCGCACTACGAAGTGTCGGAGTCTCACTTAAGGCGTAAATATTCAGAGTAGCGAAAAAATTTAATTTGTAATCCAGGTACGATCTTAAGGTCTTGCAAGCAGGCATGATTACATTCCATAGATGGCCATCGACTAGGGTTTTATCATCCGGTCAAAACCCTAATTTCCAGTCTAAGTCATCCTAGTCTAAGGTCAACTCTCATCTAGGATCATGACTTAGATCTAAGATCAAACTTAGTTGACTACGATCATAACTTAGTTGACTACGATCATAACTTAGTTATATATTCTGCCCGGATCTGGAGCCTCG
This sequence comes from Eustoma russellianum, assembly GCA_036186865.1. Taxonomy (NCBI): domain Eukaryota; kingdom Viridiplantae; phylum Streptophyta; class Magnoliopsida; order Gentianales; family Gentianaceae; genus Eustoma; species Eustoma russellianum. Next base: position 11,388,981 of record AP025074.1, on the reverse strand, counting down.
GCTCTGATGCCACCTGTAGCGCCCTGCATCCGGGCCTCGTCTGGATACGCTGCACCCGCCGTACTTCACTAATGAGAGTACAAAGCGTCATGCGTAACATGCGAAAATTTATAACATAAGTCGTGGACTCCCATGCTAACATTCAACATGGTAGTAAAATTTAGGCAGAATTAAAACTTTTCAAATCAAAGATGCATTACTAATTTACTAAGTTCCCAAAGTAGTAATCCCACAAAATAACAAAACTGGAATCCAGAGAGTTTAAACATAGTCATAATACAAAACGTCTTGGCAGCACAAAAGTCCTTAAGCTTAGCTCCCTTCATACTCGTCGCCTATGGATAAGGTACCCTCGGCTCATCCTCGATCCAATCTATCTTGGCATTATCTGGCTCTGGGGAAAAATAAAGTGTGAGTGATAAAAATCACCCAGCAAGAATACAATAAACTACCATGAAATACATAAAGAATTATAACATGAATGCAATACCCCGAAAACCCCAAATAATCATAATTCATACCTGGTCTTGGATCCTGAGCTTACTTGACGTTCGGCTTAAGCATATTTTTAGGTAATGCTGTACCAATAATAACTTATAACCATTAACTGTAACATGCAACATGTCCTCATGATCGTGAGTTATGCAAGATGCAATGCATGATGTCATGTCATGTCAAAACATCATTTTGGTCCCATAAAGTAACATGTCGTAAAAACGGAGTGTCAGATCAATTAACCCCGGATCTGAGCGGGTCCAGAACATATCATCAGACCAATTAACCCCGGGTCTGGGACGGGTCCAGAACAGATATCAGATCAATTAACCCCAGATCTGAACGGGTCCAGAACAGATATCAGATCAATTAACCCCGGATCTGAACGGGTCCAGAACATGTAACAGACCAATTAACCCCAGGTCTGAACGGGTCCAGAACATATCATGTCATCAGACCAATTAACCCTGTGTCTGGAGTCGGGTTAGTCGCATGCTTGGCCGGCAAAGGAATCATGAAGCTTTCTTTAAAAACATGGGACCGTAAAAACTTTTCATGCATAACGAAAACATAGTTGCTTATAAAACTTGCTTGCATATGTAAAATCCATGAAAATCAGTTTCATGATCATGCATGATACATGCCGTGATATGAAATGCAAGTCATGACGTGAAATAGCATAACGCATGGTTTCGGAACTAGGGAAACCCCATTTTTAATTTATTAACTATTACAGCTTTCGTACATTAACTTCGCGTCCGTATCACTCCCCAAAACATTAAGGTTAACCTGAATATCTTGCGTGACCTTACTCTTAAACGTCTTGAGTGATCATCATCAAATTTTTGGATTAATTCTATAACCACAAAGGGTTCAATTAATTAACTTTCTGAAATGGTTTAAGTGTTGAACCAGAACTGACCCATTTTGCTAAAAATTCAATTCCGGCAAATCCGTAATTTGTTATTCAGAAATTCCAACTCACGCGAGTCATAAACATATGGAATTAGTATCCTGCTGAAATTTAGCCCATTTGTATATCTCTAAGTCCTATGTCTGAGTCCAGGAATTCGTTACTTAATTCCAGCTTGGTTCCAGTGACTTCAGTTGAGCAGTTTTAGTAATTAATTGATTAAAAATAATCCAGAACTCATTTTACCAAAATTCCAGCTGACGTGTTCACTACACTCATAGGACTATTACCATACCAAAAATCAGCTTTATTGGTCCTCTACAAGGTCCCTTTTCAAGTCAGTGAAAAGAGGTCACAATTCTGCTCAATTTCCGTTTTTCAGGTCTGAACAGTCTTACCAAATATTTTATTAAAAATTAACCATAGCTCATTTTTCCAAACTTTCAGCTGTCATCTCTACTACACTCATGGGGCTAGGTTTGTGCCAAACATCAGATTTATAGAAGGTTCACAAGGGCTCTTTCAATTCATTGAAGTCAGTGGTCAATTCTGCCCAGCTTCAGAATTTTCTACTGGAGCAGATTTACAGCGTAATTTCCTAAAAATAATCCTTAGCTTATTTTAACAAAATTCCAACTCCTACATGTCATAAACATGTAAGACTAGCATCCTACAGAAAATTAGCCCATTTGCATGTCCCTAAGATTCATTTTTGAGTCCATTAACTCGTTACTTAATTTTTGCTCTGTTCCAGTACTTCCCATTGAGCAGTGTTACCAATTAAATCATTAAAATTAATCCACAACTTGTTTTACCATAATTCCAGCTAGAGTACTCACTGCACGCTTGGTTATCATACCAAAAATCAACTTTATTGAACCACTGCAAGGTCCTTTTTCGAGTCAATCAAAAAGATGTTCTGTTCTGCTCAGTTCCAGGCTTTCCAGCCTGAGCAGCTTTACCAATTATTTTGTTAAAAATATTCCACAACTCCTTTTACCAAAATTCCAACTTTCACATTTTCTATACACACAAGGCTGTCCCCACACCGAAAATCAGCTTTATTGAACATCTACAAGATCTCTTTTCAAGCCATTCAAAACGTTACACCATTCTGTCATGTTCCAGAATTTACAGCCTGAGCAGTCTCACCAATGATTTTATTAAAAATTAACCATAACTTATTTTACAGAAATTCCAACTCTCAGCTCTGCTATACACATGGGGCTAGCTCTGTGCCAAAAAAACAGATTTATTGAAGGTCTAAAAGGTCCTGTTTTAAGCTGCTGAAATTAGTGCTCAATTCTGCCCAGCTCCAGAATTTCCAACTGGAGCAGTTCTACTAAATATTTTATTAAAACTAATCTGTAACTTATTTTAACAAAATTCCAACTCTCACTTGTGCTACACTCATAAGGCTAACTTGGTACCAAATATTAGCTTCATTGAAGGTCTGTAAGGTCAGTTCTTAGGCCATTGAAGACGCCATCCCATTCTGCCCAGTTCCAGTAGTTTGATATCTTGTCATTGGTTCAAGTCAAAGGTCCACCATTCATCTTGTTCTTATGAGATATATTATTGATTACCAATTACACCTTATTGTAACATAAATATCCAGATTGCATGCTCATTATAAGGTAAATTTTTCCGTATACCAAACAGTTGTAGATAGTATTTCAAGCAAGTATCATCTATGCACCAAAACAAGTGTTCTTCCTTAAAGACACTACTCACCTTCTCTTCCCTCCTTAGAGCCTAAACCTAGGTTGTACCTTAACCTCATTTTGTAACATATATTCAAGCATGCAATCACATTCAAGGGTCATCTTAAACCAATCTTGCACACAACTTCATAGAACTCTTATCTTTCACATGCATGCTTTTCTTAGACCTTTCAAATTTCAATCAAGAACCAAACTTGCATAGACTGACTTAGTTGCACCTTAAATCATCTCAAAACAGCCTTGTAACTAAATGCATGTAATAAAAGATTCCATCTTTGAGAGAATAAGCCACATGAAATGCATTGTTCTTAAGGAATCTCTAAGAAATAATCTTAAACTTGGAATATTCCACTAAAGATCAAATCTTAAGGACCTCTAAGCATTCAAGTCACTAACTCTTTAAATAAATCATGAGAGATCATTGTATACTTGCCTCTTCAAGCTAAAGCTCTTGTCTTTGCTTGGTTATGGAGTGAGTTGAGTTGAAATACACTTCCTTCTTCACCCAAAGTAGGCTTAGAGTGGAGCTTCAAGTGTAACAAGATAGCACCACCTAAGGGAGTTGATGTCTTCCACCTAGAGGGTCCTTGAGCTTGAAGAAGAAGATAGAGTTGAATTCCTAGCCTTCAAGATGAAGGGCCGAAATGTTGTTGGTGTGTGGAGGGAGATGAAAATTTTTCTTTAGTGTTGGCTTGGTCTTTCTTGAGAGGGATTTCAAGATGGAATGAATTGAGGTTGTCTTGCAAAAAATTTAAAACCACTAGGGTTGTAAGGGGGAGGGGTCGATTTTTGCAAGGTCAAGGAGGGAGGGGAAAACACAAGACAAGGAGTCTTGGTCTTTGGTGTTTGACTAGCTTTTTGTCCCTTATCTTGCATGCTTGGTATTATTTTATCCATTTCCTTTGCATGCTTGTCTTGCATGCTTATTATTTCATGGTTTTAATTTAGCTATTTTAAATTCTAATAATGGATTGAAAAATCAAGAGGATTCTAGATCCTATTGGGGCTTGGCCGAATTTTAGGGGGTTCTTGGGGCAAATTTTGATTTTTTTTCTTGTATTTTGCTTTAATTCATGTGTTATATTGTTTTCTTTATTTTATTGCATTCCAAGATTAGCATATGTATGTATATATATAATAGGATGTACAATGTGAATGTCACCTAAAACATATATTAGTGTACATGTATCCACATATACACATGTATACACGCCTATATGTACTTTATACATATACATATGTATCTTTGCATATATATATATACGTGTTCATGAAAATATATACATGCGCCCATATGTGTTTATGTTGTATATATATATACATATATTTTCCTATACACACGCATATATGTACATATACGTTTCCTACGCATATATCCTATACACGCACATACCTATATATTGGTATGTATTGTTCATATAACTATATTCTTCATGTATCAATTTTCTTGAAATCCCCTTATTTAATTATTTAGTATCATCTTCGAAGTATTTAAGTAAAGAGGGTTAAGCTAGCTTAAGTAACACGCGCTTAAAGAAATTATCGCTTTCATTCCGTCACTTGTTCATAGTTCCAAGTACATGTCGTTGGGGTACAACATAAATGTCCAAGTTTCCCGCATTCGTAGCATTTTACGTCCTTGTCATTTGTTTTATTTTTATTTATTTTAGCGGAAGTAGTCTTAGGTTTGTTTTTAAATAATTTTCTCATGAATTTTCTCAAACCTTTAGCTAATAGTATTAAATCATCATTGTTTGATTCTGAATCACTATCATCTATGTGATCGGAAGAAGTAGAGACGTATTCATTTGATTTAAAAGCAATAGTTTTACCTTGTTTCGACGTTGATTCCGATTTCCTTATAGTGAGTTTGTTTTCATATACCTTTAGTGATCCAATTAGTTCCTCCATTTTTATTGATTTGGTTTCCTTGCTTTCCTTTATAGCCGTCACTTTAGGGTCCCATTCGGATGGAAGGCCTCGTAGTACCTTTTGGACCTTTTCCTGCGTAGAGAAAGCTTTGCCAAGAGACTTCCTACTCGGTTTTGAAGCCAGTGGTTGCCATCTCACTTAGATCGTTGGATCCTTTGGTTGTGAGTGTGCCTACACTCTGATACTACTTGTAGGACCTGCAAGGCACCACTAGAAGAGGGTTGAATAGTGGGTGCAGAAAATTTGGTTTTTAAAATTGTTTTAAACAAAAAACCCAACTTCTGAAAACAAAATCTGTTTTCAAGACCTGTTTTGTGACATTTGAAAAACAAGGTTACATGTCTTCAAAAATTCTGAACTTTGGAGAGATCTTAGTCTCAGATAATTTGAGTATCTCCTAAAAATGTCAGATCAAAATTCAACCTTTAACTCTTTTAAAAATCGTTGATGGCCAGATTGCGCAAATTTTCCAGAAACGGTAGTCTGAGTTGAAAATTTTATTATGATTAAACCGTGGCTCCAAATGATCTGAAAATTTAATAAAAAACCCCGTAATATGTGTATTTAATGGGGTTGAAACAGTTTTGAAAAATTCCTTTGGGAAGTTAGTCAAATACGTTCAATGTCTCAACCTTTGCAAGTCTGAAAATCAGACTGCACTAGTCTCAGAACTTTTGACGTTTGGATGACTTATACTTTTCCAAAGGGGTTGAAAATCACGCCAAATGAAACTTAAAATGTGTGGCTATGTTTCTAGAAAGTTTCGTGATTTTTGAAATTTGTTTGATATTTTTAAGATTGCGATGAAAATGATGCACTGTATGGGAAACTGAAAGTAAGTGCTGAAAAGTAAAGAACACAAGGAATTTTATACTGGTTCGGTTAAATCAACCTACTCCAGTCTTCGAGGACATCTTCCTCGGTTATCACTAATCACAAAACAACAAACAACACCATAGCACACAGGGTTGATGGAGTTATACACCAACTCCAACCTTTTACAAACCTTACAAAGAATCACAATGATCACGAACACTACCACCTAGCGGATGAATGATTGATCACACCTTGATCAATCTTTTACAACAATATAGCGTATATGGTGGTTTATATGAAGCCTATACAATGTGTATGAATATGAATACAATAGGCTTTGAGAAAGAAGAAGAAAGAAGTGTAGAAGAAGGAGATGATGAACACGTTTTGCACTAGAGGATTTGTGAGACTTGTCTTTTCTTTCGTTTGATCTCCTTCTCCTCTTTTTATCAAGATGTGGCCGCCCCCTTTGCCTTTTTCTTCCCCTTGGAAATTATCTAGTAAGTCCTTGGAAGAATATCTTGCATCATTGTGACATTCACTTGCTTACTTGGCAATACTTCATTGGATGATCATCTTGTCCTTGCTTACTTGGCACTTATTGATTGGATGAAAGTTGTCATCATTTGATGACTGTATAAATCTGAAAATAATCACTTAAAAAACATGTGCCAATTAGTCATAAAATGTTGCCATAAGTACCATAATTAATTCTATAAATTTTGCAAGACAATTTATCTCCATTAACCTCAAGAAAATCGACCACATGATTTCTTCATATGCTGAAATTTCAGCATGTGTGATATTCACAACACATTCAAAACATTTCCATGTTGGTATTAGATTAATCCCTTGAAAATGAAGAATCAAATATGTTAAACTTTATGATCAAATTTCGGCCATATTTATTCAACATGTGCTGAAATTTTGAGCATGTGTGATATTTCAAATATCATCAAAATATTTTCATAACATCATCAAATCAATCCATTAATATTGAAGAGGCAAATAAATCATCATTTAGTATAAGAATCTTGGCTAGCTCAAGTGTACACATGCTGAAATTTTCAGCATATGTCACAAATGTGACATAGTTTGAAAAATTACCTTGTGTATCTCCTTCCTTTATGTCATCAATCTTGTATACTTTATTCTTGCCCAATCAAGATGTCAACTAGACTCCACATATGCTTCATTAAGCTGATCTAGGAGTGAGACGTAGGATACGCATGTGCTAAATTTTATTTTTGCAAACTTTATAAAATAGTGCACAATAATTATACACATATGATATATTCCGATCAGCTATAAATTGATTTTTCAAGAACACTTTAGAATGTATTGAATATTTAAAAAGTGTCTAGATATATGTTATATGTCATGCCAAAAACGTTCCATGTGTCGTGTTCGTAGAAAACCGAATTTTCGAGTTTTGTCAATTTCGTGATTTTTCTCCGATTGAATTCAACTTTTTGCACATGTTATATATATTATGTCACACATAATATACATAGAATAACTTGAAAATTCAGCTCTAATGGCTGAAGTAAGTAGCGCCCCATGTGTTTGAAATGTTGAATTTGAAATCTCCACAATTTGGCCTTAATTGGGGGGTGATTTGTGTGTGCCAACATGGAATGATTTTATGGCTGACTATAGCATGTAAGCCACGAAATTTGTGGCCATTTTTGAAGTGTAGGGGCTGGACATCTATATATGGCAAGTACGTGACACATTGGCGAAGTTTCGGTTGTCACCCGATACGACAATTTTTGGTTTATAACCTTGTAACGTGTCGTAATATTTTTATCATCACCATGACTTATATCATATGATACAAGACCTGAATATACTCATAAATATGAGGTAAGTATGGTGGTGTGATGTTAACGTACGTTCGTAAAATATATAACGTGTCGGTAGTACGTTGGAATATATGTGTATAGTGCCTTTTAAAAAATCTAAATATATATATATATATATATATATATATATATATATATATATACATATATATATATATAAAGGCGTGTGATAAAGGTGGAAGAGAACTTTCTATTCTTCAATTTGTTGCCTTTGTGCCTTTTCCAAATATGGCTTCCTTTAATGAACTACTTAGTTCATTTAACTAAGTATTTCACTTAATGAACTATTTTGGTTCATTAACGGTGTCACCTAAAAATAGTTAAAACATAACAAATGTTCGCCACTTGATGTAAGCTTTAAAGCTTCATGGCTCGTTAGTACGGCAACATTATATATAAACTATATAAGGCAGGTTTCATGCAAAAACGTGTCAAGTCATAAAACGTGTCATGCATTTCCGTGGTGTATGCTTTTTGATGAAGATATTGTATTAGTCACAGAAACTAGACACACCCTGAGTATGAGACTAGAGCAGTGGAGAGGTGTTTTAGACAGAAAAGGCTTAAAGATTAGCCGCTCTAAGACCGAGTATCTGCATTGCGACTTCAGCGGCGTAGCAGACAGGGAGGATAGCCAGCTCACCATTGATGGTCAAGTGGTACCACAGGTAAGTTAATTTAAGTACCTAGGATCATTTGTGCAGCAGAATGGTGACATAGATAGTGATGTAGCACATCAAGTTCAAGCAGGCTGGTGTAGATGGAGGGCTGCCTCAGTGATTCTGTGTTACAAAAATTTCCCAACTAAAAGGGAAAATTTTATAGGGTGGCAGTGCGACCGACAATGCTATATGCGACAGACTGCTGGGCCATCAAGAAGTCACAATTACAAAAGATGGAAGTGGCAGAGATGAAGATGTTGAGGTGGATGCGTGGGCATACAAGGCTAGACCGGATAAAAAATGAGGTGTTTCGAGAAAAGTTAGGCGTGGCTAGTATAGCAGATAAGATAAGGGAGGGAAGAATGAGATGGTTTAGGCATGTCAAGCGGAGACAGACAACGGCGTCGGTCAGAGCAATTGAAAGCCTCATTGTAGAGGGGAAGAGGAGTAAAGGCAAGCCCAAACTGACTTGGGATGAGCAGATTAGGCACGACCTACTAGATTTGCATCTCTTTGAGGACATGGTCCAGGATAAGAGTTCATGGAGACATAAAATTAAGGTTAACAAGGTATAGGTCATATATAGGGACACTTTAGAGTATATTTAGGGACATAGATAGTCGTAGATACTATCTACGCTGTCCACTTGGTTACAAATATGATAATGTTGTTTTACATTACATGGCCATATACACATGATGTGTATTTTAATATAGAAAGTCTTTTCTTGGTATTTCTTGAATTTCCTCACTAAACACTAGCACAACATATCTCTATTATTATTATTATTATTATTATTATTATTATTATTATTATTATTATTATTATTATTATTATTATTATTATTATTATGTCATTTATGTAGGTACATATAGAGCCGAGGGTCTCACTGGAAGCAGACTCTCTATCCCTTGGGATAGAGGTATTGTCTGCCTACCACTTACCCTGCCAGACCGTAACGATAGCTTTTTCAGTCGTTGGGATATACTGGGTTCGGATGATGATGATGATGATTTTGTAATCACTCAAACCCCTTTTTCTCTACAAATTTTAATCCAAATCCAATCCTACCACCAAGTTTATCCACATACGCGCACATAACTATCATAAGCAGGCCATAAACCAATCATCTCGTGCTCTGCCATATAAAGGATATGCAAAATTAACATCTTAAACAAATAAACACGGCGAATCACATTAATATATCATCAAAGCATGCATAAATCACACCCGTTTGAGGGGAAAGGGGCACCTACCTCAATTGACGCTAAATGAATAGATTAGACGGATTAAAACTCGGAGTCGGGGTCTCGCTAGCCCTCTTCTTCTTCTCTCTTTCTCTCTTTTTCCCTCTCTCTCTTTTTTTCTCTCTTTTTTCGTCTTCCCTATCCTCTCTTCTGCCGTTCTTCTCTGTTCCTTTTTTAAAAAAAAAGGTGCCGCTGGGGAGTTGTAAGGGGGATGAGGGTTTGGGGAGTTTTATTTGGGATGGGGGAGAGATTTTAGGGAAATTAGGATAATAGGAATATAGGTTTAGATAATTTAGGCAGTAAATCAAATTTTAACAAAAAATCAATTATCCCCTCCCATTCCCCCAATCACTCGCGGCACACATGCACATTCCACATATATTTTTATTTACTGAAATTTTTCCTCTCTTCTTTTTTTCGGTTATAGCATCCTACCCTTCTTACAAGAAGCTTTGTGCTCGAAATTTGGCGTACTTTAATCGAAGAGCTGTGGATATCTCTCTCGCATCTGCTTCTTGAGCTACCAAGTCACCTCGCACTCCGTATTACTGGTCCATTGTACATTAACATAGGGGATGACCCGGTGTCTCAATACATGGTCTTTGCGATCCACGATTCTGATAGGAGTCTCCTCATATGTCGTATCCGGATGAATTCTCAAAGCGGCGCATCTAGAACATTGCGCTGTGTACTTAAGCCAAAGGAGGGGGTAACGCCGTCAGTAAGCCAAGATACTGACCCTCTCGAGTACCTCATATGGACCAATTGCGAGGCCTCAGTTTACCCTTCAAACCAAATCGTGTAACCCCCTTCATAGGTGACACCTTAAAGTAAACCTTTTCTCCGACAGTAAACTCCAGGGGACGCCTCTTCGAATCTGCCCAACTCTTGCTTCTATCTTGGGTAACCTTGAGTCTTTCCTGAATCAACTTTATCTTCTCCCTGGTCTGCTCAATCAGCTCAGGATCGGTGATAATACGCTCACCAACTTTGTCCCAATGGAACGGGAATCTGCACTTACGCCCATAGAGTGCCTCAAATGGTGCCATGCCGATAGCACTATGGTGATTGTTGTTGTAGGAGAAATCAATCAACATAACCATACCATCCCAGTTCCCTCTGAAGTTCAGTGCACAAGCCCTCAACTCCTCTCTGACTGCCCATCGGGTTGGGGATGAAATGCAGTGCTCAAATGTAGCTCCGTCTATTACATATATCAGTACACACGAGTTTTAATATGTGTTGTCATTTTAATTGTTAAGTTGTTAAACATGTTTGGTATAGACATATAGTATGTTGTGTATCCTCATGTTAAACACATGTATGACTTACGTATCATATGTAGCTCATGAATTCATAATCGTTATCTGCAGTTTGTCACGTGTATTATGTTTATATTGTTTGTTAGTTGAATTTTAAGCTGTACACATGCTATGCGTGTTCATTTTAGTCTTTGTTTATCGTGATCTCTCTTTTTGTACTTATGTTAGTCGTTAATAATCTTTTTTTTGTTACCTGTACTCTATCTTTTTCGTACTAGCTTATCTTATTGTTGTACAAATATTATTATATATATAATTCTGAAGGAAATGCATAAAGGCATAGACTTTACTGTAATGTAGATATATATAATTTATTTGGGTGTTCAAGTATGATAATTGTTGAGAAAAGGAGTTTGAGTGATTCACAAATACATGACTTAAATACTGCGTGTTTAAGAAATGCATGACAAAATTATTATGTGACACGTTTTTGTGATATACATGCCTTATATGCTTTATATATATTGTTGCCGTACTAACAATCCATGAAGCATTAAAGCTTACATCATATGGCAAACATTTGTTGTATTTGAAATAATTTCAGGTGCCACCATTAATGAACTAAACTAGTTCATTAAGTGAAGTACTTAAGTTAATGAACTAAATAGTACATAGAATGGAGATATATTTGGAGAAGGCCGAAGGTTACAGCTCCGCATCCACCAAATTACCTCAACCGACGGAAATTCCTGCACAACGCCGGAGGAAATACAGGAAGAAGCAGTCAACTTCTATAAGTCGTTATTCGCTAAAGAGGCCACCTTTAATCATGGCACCATCCTAGAATCCATTCCATGTCTTTTAGCAGATGATGATGATATTTTTCTCACACAATTACCCATGGAGGATGAAGTCAAAGAGGCAGTTTGGCATTTAGATCCGCAAAGTGCAGTTGGTCCAGATGGTTTTAACGGTATGTTTTATCGTGCATGTTGGTCTATAATACATATGGATGTCCTTAAGGCAGTGCAGGAGTTTTTTCTGGGCGTCCCTCAGCCTTCGGTGATAGCTAGCGCTTTAATTACTTTGATCCCAAAGAAGCAGTCGCCATCGACTTTCAGTGATTTTCGTCCAATCTGTTTAACAAATTTTCTAAGTAAGGTTTGCACGCGCATTGTCGCCTCCCGTTTAAATAAGATCCTTCCCAAGTTGATATCTCCAGAGCAGACAGGTTTTCTCCCAGGCACAGACATCTCCACACAAGTGTTAATGGCCCGTGAGATGATTCATATGCTTGATAAAGGTGGCTCGCAGATTTGTTTGAAGCTTGACATGATGAAGGCTTTGGATAGGGTGTCCTGGGATTATCTAGAGAGCATCCTGCAAAAATTTGGTTTCTCAAATTTTTTCTGTCGACTTATATTGAATCATCTACGAGCCACAACTTTGTCTGTATTGATTAATGGACAGCCTACAGCTTCATTCCGCCCACATAGGGGTGTTAAACAAGGTGACCCCCTCTCTCCGCTACTTTTTATACTATCTTCTGAGGGTTTCAGCAGGGGCTTAAAATCTCAAGTGGCATCAGGCACCATACAGTCTTTCAATCTTGGCCGACTCCCTTTTACAATTACACATTTAGCATACGCGGATGACCTTCTGGTATTTATTAAGGGCACTCAGCGGAACCTTAGACGTTTTCATTTATTTCTAACGCAGTATGAGAATGTCTCGGGGCAAAAAGTTAATTACCATAAAAGCAATTTAATTCCATCATCCTCATTATCGGCTCAGCGGAAACAAAGACTGGCAGAAATTCTAAATATGCGCTGCTCTAGTCTCCCATTTAGATATCTGGGATCCTATCTGCATAAAGGTATTAATCGCTCTGCATACTGCACAACATTGCTCCAGCATGTAGATGATCGCCTTCAGGGTTGGCACTCTCGTTTACTGTCTTCTGCTGGTCGTCTGGTCTTACTCCGTTCAGTTATCCTGTCATTGCCATTACATATCATAGCTGCGGGTTCCCTGCCAAAATCGGTAATTAAAACAATTCATCGGAAAATGGCATCTTTTTTCTGGGGAAAAAAACATCACTGGGTATCATTGTCTACTCTACTTCAGCCATATGCAGAAGGAGGATTGGGCCTCAGAGATTTGAATTCACTTCAAAAAGCCTATCATTGCCGGCTTTGGTGGGCTTATCAGCAGAACAATACCCTCTGGAGTAAGTTCATGCATGCAAAATATGGAAGACGTGGAGATTATATTCCGAGACTCACTGATTCGCCTATTTGGAAAATAATATGTCGTATCCATCCTTTTTGCCTTGTTCACATGACGGGGCAGGAGGCTCATCTTACTTGGCTACCAACATCATCGGATGAATTCTCCTTGAAATCTGCCTATGACGAAGCTCGTACGGCCAGCCCAACATTATTATCGGCGGAATTCATTTGGTCGAAGCGTAATTCTCCAGTTATTCAGCTTCTCCTCTGGCGGATTTTCCATTTGGCTTTACCTTTTCAGGATTATATTGGAAGCTACATAGTTGCACGCCCAACACAATGCCCTTTTTGTAAACATTCTTCGGCAGCGGTAGATCACATCTTCATCTATTGTGACCGTATCCGTCCCATCTGGTCTTATTTTGCTAGTGAATTGCACTGTCCTCTACCAGCTTACACATTATGCCTTCGCCAATATCTGCTCGCATGGTGGTATCGATCATCATCTACCTCATTATCGGGAGTTCTAAGGTTGGTTATCCCTTCAATTATTGCATATAATGTTTGGAGAGATTATGCGTCCTTAATATACGGCGACAAGCACTCATTTTCACAAGACACATTGCGGGCCTCAATTTTGTCGGATATCAATATTTGGAGCAAAAAGATGGCTGGGACCAAATTAGCAGCGGGCTCTCTGCCAACATATGATTGGTTTTCCATGCCGCAACCACCCCGGCCTATCTTGGTCCGTTGGCATAAGCCCCCAATGGGGAAATATAAACTCAACACAGATGCAGCGGTAGGAAGATTATACAGTGCTGGCGGAGCTATTTTACGTGACTACTTGGGTTCATGTGTCGGGGCGATATCGTTTCGCCTCCCGCCTTGCACCCCTTTGCAGGCAGAAATACAATCTGCAGTTTTAGGGCTATTGTTTTTTCTTCCGATGTATAGATCTATCATTCTGGAGACGGACTGCGCTCAACTCACAGCCAGGCTACAGCGGCCACTTCTGCCGAATGGTAATTTTCATCTGCGACTGCTTCACACTTTCATTCATCTACATCGTCTGGATTTTCAGCACGTCTATCGAGAGGCAAATATGGTGGCGCATTACCTAGCGCAACATGCAATGCTGCATCCCGCAAATCACATCTACAACTCACATACACTTCCTCCTTTAGCGAGAGGCTCCTTGGCATTAGATCTCTCCACAGCTCATTTACGCCACATCTAAATCAGTCTTTCAAATGGATTGGCAATTTTTCCATCTCGCTGCCTGTATTCTTCGGAATACAGGCAGTCTGGGTACGCGGTGCTTTCACTTAGTCTTAACATTTATGCATTACAACTTTACATGTATTAATGTATGTCCTTCCTTTCGCACATGCTCTATCTGTATGGCCGTTGGGGATCATGAGGGCGCGGAGACTATATCCCAATTCATCTCATGTGCATTAAAGGTGGCAGCCAGGTCTCCAGAATTTTGTGCATCCACATTTGTGCTGTTGCTTAAGACGAAGTCGCCGCCTTGGTTTCAATCGAACCAGGGCAGCTGCGGTATGTGTTGTGTCGTATTCTGCATTTGCATCTTTTGTTTACTGCATATTGTTTTATCTGCTGCTCTGTTGCTTGGCGAGGTACACTGGACATTACATACTCACTCCCAGCCAACTCTAAACGGACAACATCCTCCCTCAGCTTCAATATGTCATATCATTTCTCACAGGACGTTTGTTTCGTTGTATCTATTACACAATTTTCAGCTCTTTAGTATCAATGAAAGTCGTATAAATATGTACGCTTTTTCCTTCGCCAAGTTTTTATCCACAAGGGTGGTTTTTCTTGGCAAGGTTTTAATGCGGCATATCATATACGACTGGAGATACACCATTATACGTTGGCTGTTTCACTTCTTTGATTTTGATGATGTATTCATACTATCTTGTAATAAGGTATTCCTCCGCCATAAGTGAGGTTTTCTATTAATAAAATTCCCTTAAAAAAATGTATATATACATATATGTATGTATATATATATGTATATATATATATGTATATACATATATATATATATGTATATATATACATATATATATATATATGTATATATATTTAGATTTTTATAAAAGGCACAATACACATATATTCCGACATACTACCGACACATTACATATGTTACAAACGTACGTCAATGTCACAAAGGCACAATACACATATATTCCGACATACTACCGACACATTACATATGTTACAAACATACGTCAACGTCACACCACTATATACACCTCATATTTATGAGTATATTCAGGTCTTATATCATACGATATAACTCATGGTGATGACAAAATTATTACGACACATTACAAGGTTATAAACCAATATCGGGTGACTATCGAAACTTCGCTAACGTGTCACGTACCTGCCATATAAAAATGGCCAGCCCATATACTTTAAACCTAGACAAAACTTTTGATGCAGTTTAAGGCGTGCAAAATGCAAGATAGTTTGTCTAAGTCTTAAGTTGCATTCCATGCATCACTTTTCGTGCATATAGGTGTCTTTCAATAAAATAAGCAAATGTATGTCTTGTTTTCATGTGATTCTTGCTCTCATGTAGGAAAGATGATTCATGCAAAAATTCAGGCCAAACGGAGGTCTAGAAGCAGGTTTTAAATGGATGTTCCCCAAAAAGAGACAAAAGGAATGTGCTGTTTTGGAGGCCAAAGAGAATTTTTATGAAGATGAGACAAGAGAGGCATATTCTATGGAATATTTAGGACAACTTTGGTCCAAGGAATGTTTGTCCTAAAAGAGAATGTTTATCTCAAGGAATGTTTGTCCTAAAAGAAAATGTTTGTCTCAAGGAATGTTTGCCCTTAGAAGGAATGCTTGTCTTAATGTTTCCTCAAAGGGAACATTCAACAAACACGATATTTTAAAGCCAATTTGGACAAAAATGAAACACCATTTTTTGAAGTCAAGATCATCTCCAACATCTCAAGATAGGACCGGCCAAGTTTGAACAAGATTTGAACTCAATTTGAATTCAAATTCAAATTCAAATTTGAATTCAAATTCAAACACAATTTGAATTTCAAATTCAAACCAACTTGGACTTTGAATTTCAAGATTCAAGACAACTCATCATCATCCTAAGCACCTCAAATTCGTCCATTAAGAATAAACATATAGAAGGTTGAATTTGAATTCAAAAGAAGGAAGTCATCTTATCAGCTAGAACTTTGATGAGGCATATCTCCATCTTTCGAACCCCAAATGAGGTCATTCAGGTTCCTACAATCAAGTTCTCGAAAACATCTACAACTTTAATGAAGACATAAAAGGCTAGTTTGGACTCTAAGGCCTTCATATTGGGTGTGAAAGGTTCTGCTGTCGAATTGAGTTTCCTACTCCAACTTGGACTCTTCTTTCTAGAACTTCCCAAGACTTATCCCATCTTATTACAGCCTTCAAAAAACGTGCACAAAGGATCAAATGATCAGATTTGAAGACAAGAATTGAAGCCAAGATAAAGCTCATTTGAAATTCAGTTTTGCATTCAAATTTCAAAAAGATTCCGATCAAATTTTGTTAGCTGTTTTGAGATGGAACCTAATCCATCTCAAAGTTAATTAGGACGTCCATACGCATCTTGGAACATGTATAAATAAGTCTCAAACCAGTTTGTATAGGGGAGTTTACAATTTTGATGATTTCTTCAATAGAATTTCGGTTTTTGTTCTTTATGAACATGCCTTTGTTTTCCTTGATTTTGCATTAAAAATCAGGCCTAATAACCTTCAAAGATGAGCATATTTGAGGGTGTTTGCCAATGTTTTGGAGTGCTGTCCAGTAGGGTCTCGTAGGCTTGCCTGATCAACAATCATTCTAATGCGGAGGAATGCTTGAATCAGCCGAATCCAACACAAAGGAAGCAAGGGGAAGGGATCTTCTTTGTGCCTAAACCATTGTTGAGGAGGATGTTGAGGTGAAGAGTGGATCACACGCTTTCAGTTTTGCTCGCATCAAATTGGTATCAGAGCGAAGGTTACTCTTTTCACCATATATCTTGCACTTTTCTTATTCGTTTCAATTCTTTTCCAAGCTTGCTTTCCATGTGACATTTTTTCTTCATCCCCAAACCTATATTCTGTCGAAAATTTAAAAAAATATATATATGTCTTCCCTCTTTTTGTGTCAAAAAACCGTACCCCTTAGTGCAAAAGAAAAACTGAAAATTTTGTGTCTTTTCTATTCTTGTGAATCTTATTTTTGTATCCCTGTTTTGCCATCATATCCATTCGTTTTTATGTCAAAAATACAAAAAAACAGAGAAGTTATATTTTTTGTTATTTTGCGTATAAAAACAAACTGTAACTCTCATTTTGTATCCAAGGCTTCAAACTTTAGACAAAATCTAAACCTTACGGCTTGAATATCCATTGTTCTTATTTTTTCCTTGTTTATTCATCATTTGGGATGTATTTGAGACATGAAGAACTGAACTTTCATGTGCAAACTTGAACACTTAGGATATTGCATCTAGGTTGAACATTCAGCCTTACAAACTTGCGTTACCTTGTTTAAATGGCCACCTAGTCATAATTGATCTTATTGCTTCCGAAGCTTTTGGTTGATTGTGATCTTGTGTCTTAAATTTCATTTTGTGACCGAATTCATGCATTGATTTTGCTGTTCATGTGTTGGATCATTGCACTATGCAAACCAGATTTACCAAAGAAAACCTTAATTTCCCTATTACACTCCACGGCCAAAAACACCATCAATCCAGCCCTAAAAATCATCAAACCTAACCATAAACATCCTCATTTGATCCCTAAACAAAACCCTTAAACCAATTTTAACAAACAAAGGCAGAATTAAAAGGTCCCAGTTCGTTCAAAAAAACCCCTAACCCTAATTCTGTCCAACCTCAATTTCCCTCACTTTCAAGGTTATTTTACTGCAATTAAAGGTACCACACTGCAATTCAAAGTCATTGTATTATTGCCCAAAAATGAAAATTTTTAGGGCAAAACTGTAAAACTACTGTTTTACCTCTGGTCAAAAAAAATCTTGGAATTTGCTCACATTGAAAACAACAAAAAAAGAAGAAAAAAATAGCAAATAAAAACAAAAGAAAAAGTGAGAAAATAAGTGGGGAAAACGTGTGACAAATTTTGTTATCATTTGTGCAATTTTGACTATTTTGTGTACCTCTCAAAAACCTTGAGAATTCTGGCCTTACCCTATTTATCGCGCACCCTATATTGAACCTCATTTGCTGATTACACACTTGAATGTTTGATTATTGCATGTTTTGAGCCATATTGTGATTTTAAGTGCAAAGGATCAAAGTTGACTAAAGATTGCCCACAGCAACCCCTAGCTCTTCTTTGGTTCAGCCTCTAACATCATTTTGGTTTCATCACTTCTTTGAATCCTAGTTGAGTAGTTCAAGTTAGTGTTGGTCTCAATTGAATCTGTTTTGGTGTGACTTGGTACAATTTTGGTGCAAATTGTGTGCAAAGCAAGACTGTTTTGATGTTCTCGGTTTTTGCCACTTCTGGAACTGTTTGGACTTGTTTTTGATACTCTTTTAAGGTGCTTTAAGTGCTGGAAAAACCTGGTTTGGTTCAGGAAAGAGTTGAGGAGTATTTGTACTTGTTTGGTGCAAACTGAGTACACATTGTGATTTGTTTGTGTGCTCAGTGCCCCCCACATTTTGGTAGTGTTTGGACAAGGTTTTGACATCATTTGGAAGTGATATAAGTAGTATACTGACTTGCTTTGGTACAACAAGCTGATCAAAACAGTTTGGGAAGGTTTGAAGCAAAAATGTCCAAAATAGTGCAAAACAGATTGTGTTGAAGAAAGATTGGCACACACCTCTCATTTATAGATCTCTTTGGTTTTTCATAGTACTAGATTGGTCAAGGAACAAAGTTGAGTGAGTGAGAAAAAGAGAGGAAGTGAGATCACCAACACTTTCAAACTCGAATCGATTTTGTTTACTAACCATTTCTTGCACAAGTTGTTTTGTTTTGAAGGTTCACAATGTGGAGTATCATTCGTCCAATCATACAAAGGATGCAAAAACATTCTGACAAAACGTACCACCTCTTGAAAGAATGTGAATCAATTTTACTTGCGTTTCAAGATGAAGAAACTGAAAATTTGAATGAATTTAACCCTACTTCTAATGAACTGAACGTCAATGCCAATAATGAAGTAGTTGAGCTTGATTTGCATCTAACCAATTCTGATTTACATGAATTAGATATTACTACTCCTACCTTTTGTGATGAGTTAGAATGCATTGCTAATGTTAAGCATGAAATAGATGCCATACAAACTGATTTATCTCATGAATCGCCATGTTTCACTGATTCATCGTATAATGATCTTTATGCCATACACGATGATTTGAGTGATGACTTAAGTGAGCTTTCAAGTGAGTTTGGTAGTACACTTAAGCATGATAACTTAGAAAAGAATGAATGGCATGTTTTCAACAATTCCTTATTTGAATGTGACAAACATGATTCCACGTTATTTGAAACACCTGAAGTACATTCAGATAGCATTGTATATGACAATCTTATGTTCATTCATGAGTATGAAACTGATTTGTATGAAAAAGAGGAGTTTATCACACTTGGTACTCGACCCGATTTAAAGGAATGAAAGCTTCAAGGTATACTTCTCACAACTCCAAACACACCATTTTTGTCACCACATCATGATACATCATATAACATTCATGTGTTGACCTTGTGTGAGGATCAAATGCATGATAACTATGAGCTTTTATTGGTTATAGATCCTAAAGACACTAGAAGGATACCTCTGTTTAACACCTCTTGGCATGCGCCCCCTATAGGATTTGATGATGCGTATTATGAACTAAAATTTGAAAATCAGATCCTAATGCATCCAAAACATGTCAGGAAGAGGACTTACTTATTGTGGATGCATGATCAAATCAGCTTTTGTGAGTTACTAAGTGCATGTTTTGTCATTGCATTACTCATTCACCCTAAACATCTTAGGATGAAAGTTGCATACATGTGTGTCTTGTATCTTTTTTGCATTGTTGATGATCTTTCTCCCTCATGGCATACATGCTAAGATTTGGGATGAATCTTTTCTAAGAAGGAGGGAATGATGCGGTTCAAGGCGTGCAAAATGCAAGATAGTTTGTCTTAGTCTTAAGTTGCATTCCACGCATCACTTTTCGTGCATATAGTTGTCTTTCAATAAAATTAGCAAATGTGTGTCTTGTTTTCATGTGTTTCTTGCTCTCATGTAGGAAAGATGATTCATGAAAACATTCAGGCCAAACGGAGGTCTAGAAGCGGGTTTTAAATGGCTGTTCCCCAAAAAGAGACAAAAGGAATGTGCTGTTTTGGAGGCCAAAGAGAATGTTTATGAAGATGAGACAAGAGAGGCATATTCTATGGAATATTTAGGACAACTTTGGTCCAAGGAATGTTTGTCCTAAAAGAGAATGTTTATCTCAAGGAATGTTTGTCCTAAAAGAAAATGTTTGTCTCAAGGAATGTTTGCACTTAGAAGGAATGTTTGTCTTAATGTTTCCCCAAAAG
Source organism: Eustoma russellianum (assembly GCA_036186865.1). Classification (NCBI taxonomy): domain Eukaryota; kingdom Viridiplantae; phylum Streptophyta; class Magnoliopsida; order Gentianales; family Gentianaceae; genus Eustoma; species Eustoma russellianum. Next base: position 11,368,221 of record AP025074.1, on the reverse strand, counting down.
GAACATTCAAAAAACACGACATTTTAAAGCCAATTTGGAAAAAAATGAAACACCATTTTTTGAAGTCAAGATCATCTCCAACATCTCAAGATAGGACCGGCTAAGTTTGAACAAGATTTGAACTCAATTTGAATTCAAATTCAAATTCAAATTTGAATTCAAATTCAAACACAATTTGAATTTCAAATTCAAACCAAATTGGAATTTGAATTTCAAGATTCAAGACAACTCATCATCATCCTATGAACCTCAAATTCGTCCATTAAGAATAAACATATAGAAGGCTGAATTTGAATTCAAAAGAAGGAAGTCATCTTATCGGCTAGTATTTTGACGAGGCATATCTCCATCTTCCAAACTCCAAATGAGGTCATTCAGGTTCCTAAAATCAAGTTATCGAAAATGTCTACAACTTTAAGGACGACACAAAAGGCTAGTTCGGACTCTAAGGCCTTCGTATTGGGCGTGAAAGGTTCTGCTGTCGAATTGAGTTTCCTACTCCAACTTGGACTCTTCTTTCTAACACTTCCCAAGACTTATCCCATCTTATTCCAGCCTTCAAAAAATGTGCACAAAGGATCAAATGATCAGATTTGAAGGCAAGAATTGAAGCCAAGATAAAGCTCATTTGAAATTCAGTTTTGCATTCAAATTTCAAACAGTTTCCGATCAAATTTTGTTAGTTGTTTTGAGATGAAACCTAATCCATCTCAAAGTTAATTAGGACGTCCATAGGCAGCTTGAAACATGTATAAATAAGTCTCAAACCAGTTTGTACAGGAGAGTTTACAATTTTGATGATTTCTTCAATAGAATTTTGGTTTTTGTTCTTTATAAACATGACTTTGTTTTCCTTGATTTTGCAGTAAAAATCAGGCCTAATAACCTTCAAAGATGAGCATATTTGGGGGTGTTTGCCAATGTTTTGGAGTGCTGTCCAGGAGGGTCTCGTAGGCTTGCCTGATTAACAACCATTCTATACGGAGGAATGCTTGAATCAGCCGAATCTAACACAAAGGAAGCAAAGGGAAGGGATATTCTTTGTGCCTAAACCATTGTTGAGGAGGACGTTAAGGTGAAGAGTGGATCACAAGCTTTCAGTTTTGCTCGCATCAACTTTCGTGACTCACATGTTGGCACACACAAATCACCCACAATTCAGGCCAAATTGTGGAGATTTCAAATTCTTTTTTTGTCACATGGGGTGCCTACACCTCAGCCATTAGAGCTGAATATTTAATATATTTACGTATATTATGTGACATAATATATATATATATATATATATATATATATATATATAGATGTGCAAACAGTGTGAATCGTGTAATCGACGAAAGTCGAAAATTCGGTTTTCTACGATTATAACACATGGAACGTTTTTGGCATGACATGTAACATGTATATAGACACTTTTTACACATGCAAGAATAGTTAAAGTGTACTAGAATATTCAAATAAGGGCTAATTACGATTTACCTTATATGTGTAATTATTGTGCAATATTTGACAAAGTTTATCAAAATGAAATTCAGTACATGTACAAGTCCTCTTACATGCCATTTGCAGCCTTGACGGAGCCTATGTTGAGCTTAGTTGGCATCTTAATTGGTGGAGAATATGCCACACAAGGTTAGTGACATAAAAGAGGTAGCTACACAACAATTCAAAAAGTTTGAAAATGTTGCACATGCTGAAAATTCAGCATGTGCTACTAGTGCTGGCCGATTTTAGGCTAGTTATGGTGGCTAATTGGCATCAAAAAATTTAAGGGGTTGAATGATGATTATTTGTCAACATTTTGAATTCTTTTTGGCACATGTTTTATGAGTTATTTTCAGATTTTACAGCTCATCAAATGATGACATGTTGTACCAATCATCAAGTGCCAAGTAAGCAAGACCAAGTCATCCCTCCAATCATAATGTGCCAAGTGAGCAAGATGATGTCATATCTACACAAGACAATCTTCCAAGGGCATTAAAGAGATTTCTCAAGAAGGAAGATAACCTAAGGTGGGCGGCCACTTTTGAATAAAAAGAGAAGTGGAGCAAACAAAAACAAGACAACTCTCATTTTCTCTCAAGTGCGAAAAGATCCTCTACTCTCTTCTTCTACATTTCTTTCTTCTTCTTCTTCTCTCAAGCCTATTGTTCATATTTTCAAAATACCCACCATACATGTTTCATTTGTTGTAAAAGATTGATCAAGATGTGATCAAACCTTCATTCTTTCGGTGGTAGTGTTCGTGATATGTGTGCTTGATTGTATCGTTCGTGATCCGTGTGCTTGAATGTTTCTTGTCAACTGTCCAAATAGTAGTGAACGTCCTATATCTACTATGCACCCATTTTACCCAAAGTGAATCCTTATTAAGATGAAGGTCCTAAAGATTCTTGATAAGCAAGGCACGGTTCCAAGTCTTTAACTACATTACACCAAGTCCCCCTTCAGCATTAGGCAAGCATACTTGCTTCCATGAGACAAGTGCCCTTTTTGTTCCCAGTGTTTCTACTGGCCCAAAGGAAATGCAAGCATATTCTATCAATCTGATCCAACACTGAGACTGGAACTAGAAGAATACTAAAGTAAAAGCAGCAAAGGCCTAGAATGGCAGTCTTAATGAGTAGTAACCTACCTGCATGGGTGAGATTACTCTTCTTCCAGAGATTGACCAACTGTAGTAACTTACTAAGGAAGGGAGAATAATGAATCAGCTGCAATTTGTGCCCAGCCACTGGGACACCAAGGTGTCTGAATAAAAGAGAATCGATACTAAACTCAGTAGATAACTATTCCTTCAGGGATTGGGGAATGCTTGCGGATATACTTTTGATTTGGAGTGATTAAGCACCAACCAAGAAGTGTTCTCAAAGTCTCTCAATTTTTGCAAAAGCATGTTATTTGAGGTGTTATCTCCTCAACAAAACAACACCAGATCATCAGTAAAGCTGAGATGGTGATTTTAAGTTCACCATATTTTGGATGGAAGTTGAAATTCAGATTAGCCTGTGATTGATTTGAAGACCTTGATAAATACTACATACCAATAATAAAGAGAAAGGGGAGAGGGGCAACCTTGTTTAAGTCTTTTTTTCCCATGGAAAAATCCAGTTGGAGAACCATTAATGGAAATGGAGAAAGATGTAGTAGTAATGCAGTGCATCACCCAGTTGATGAAGACCAAAGGGAATTTGAGTCCAACCAGTACATGCCTTATGAAATCCCATCTTATGCTATCAATGCTTTATGCATGTCAATCTGGAATAAGCACCTGGGAGAGGCAGAAGCTTTGCCATAGTCTCTTAACATCTCTTAGACAAGGAAGACATTATGCATCAATGATCTTCCTTTCAAAAAGCAAGCCTGGGAATGATCCATAAGTCCTGCATCACCGCAACCAGTCTCCTTGCTAATATTTTAGCAATAGTCTTATATATTACACTACAACAAGAAATTGGCCTATAGTCTTGGACCCTGGTGACCATAGTGGATTTTGGTATTAAAGCTATGATAGTGTGATTCAACTGTTTGAGAAGTTTTCCATTGTTGAAGAATTCCTGAACTGCCCTCAATACATCATCCCCCACAATGTCCCAAGCTTTGACAAAGAAGAATGATGAGTAACCATTTGGACCAGGAGATTTGTCCTTTGGTATAGAGAACAGTGTGCCCTTAATGTCCTTATTTAGCACTGGTGTCACTAGAGAAACAACATTATCTGATGAGAGAGTAGGGCCATTTTCAATTACAGAAGCAAGGATAATAGAGGATTGGCCCTCTGTCCCAAGAAGTGAGTGAAAGAAAGTGGTGAATATTTCCTTAACCTATTCCATCGAGGTAGAAAGAGAACCATCATTTAACTGTATAGATGTAATGCTTTTCCTAGAAATATTTCTTTTGATCAAGGAATGATAGCACTTGGAGTTCCTATCAGAAAGGTTGAGAAAAAATCCTTTGGCTATCTGAGAGAAGAAGAGCCTTTCAGCATTAAGAAGGGACCTGGTATTCTGTTTTTGCTTTTTAATGTGGACTCCTAACCCAGTGTCAATTGTTGTTGAATTTTCCTGGTCTTGCAAATGCTCTAGGTCTTTGATAGCCTTTTCAGCTCTTGATGATATATTAGTGAAGGCCTTTTTGTTAAGGATCTTGAGAGGTTGCTTCAATCTTTTAAGTTTCCTGAAAAGAACAAACATTGTGGTACCTTGTATGTCAGCAGTCCAAGAGTTAGAAACAGTGGAAAGGAAGTCAATGTGTTATGTCCACATGTTATAGAATTTGAATGAGTAATTCCTTTGTACAGATGGCAGCAGTTGTAGTAGGCAGGGAGAGTGGTCTGAGAAGCAGCTTGAATTCAGGAAGGCAGCATTCGCATTAGGGTAGTTCTCCCTAAAGATTGGGTTAATCATCACTCTATTAAGTCTGGATTTGATGTTACCGCCAGACCAGGTATAAGTACAACCAGAGTATTCCATCTTCAATAAATCACAATTCATAAAGCTGTTTAACTAATCCTGGAGCTGGTATTGTGTTACCAAGCCTCCTCCAATCCTCTCATCTTCATTGAGAATGCAATCAAAATCACCCAGGACCGCCCAAGATCCCTAGCAAGCAGGCTTTGCTCTTTCAGCTCATTCCATAAAGTTCTTCTTTCAACCACTGAGTTGAATGCATGTACAAAGGTAATATGTAATTCTCTAGATGTAATGAGGCATTTTAACTGACAAAAAATTGACTGTGCAGAAGAGGAAACAATGTTGAGTGAGACAAAAGAAGGATCCTATAATAGCAAGATCCTTTTCCCAAGATGATGAATGAAATTATCTGCGTGAAGCCAACCTTTGAACAAAAAAAGTAGCTGGTCAAGCATCCTGGGATTAAGTTTGGTTTCTAATATAGCAAACAAGTGCAGTTTGTGTTTTTTACAAAATTAACTAAGCCCCTTTGCTTAGTTGGCTAATTACAGCCTCTAATATTCCAACTGCTAATAATCATAAAGAAGGGTTGAGCCCGATACTCCCTGCAAGGACATCTCTTGCATCTTCCTCCTATCAAGGTCCACTTTCCTTTGAAGCCTAGCTTGTTTCTTGGAAAGCACCCTAGTAAATTCATCATCCTTCTCAAGCTCCTTTAGTCTTTGCACATGAAACTAATCATACACCAAGGAGGAGCTCTGAGTCAAAAAAGATGAGCTTGCTGGCATAGGTGGTTCAAAAGCCAACATTTAGGATTCTTGAGCATCAATGAGAGCATCTTTATCTGTGGCTGTCAGTTCTTTCTGCAAAGGAACATGTGAAACATCCTGAGACTTTTCCAGCTGCTGCTGAGCTTGAGCATGATCAATCCTGGGAGGATCATCCGCTAGAAAAGTAGTCAACCATAATTGTCTTTCCAATCTGGTGACATATCTTGGAAAGGAATTCCTCTTTCAAAGGAGATACTGGAAGGTTTGGAAGCTTCACTCAGATTGGAACAATAGACATCTCTTCTGGTCCGAAGTCAAAGATAAGGGGCACCTTCTTGAATATAAGGACCCTACCATAAATAAAGTATAGTCCATTTGATATCACTTGTTCCAGATCCGTAATGTTTTGAAACTTGAAAATAATCCAGCCTGTTGGATGGAATTTTACTCCAGGTTTCACTTTCCATGACTTTGTGAGTAAAAAAACGGCTTGCTTAACTGGAAATATGCCATTGAAGCAACCAATAAGACAAGTTTGGATTTCTTCATCAACAGCTAGATCCTCTATATTGAGGTGTACATGACCCAATCTTTCATCCTCCAGTGCATTTAATTTCATGCATGATACGTCTTTCCTATTTGCAGGAAAAAGAGAATTCCAAGATTTGAAATGAGGTTGATCTTTGCCTTGCAATGGAGTTTTGGTGAGAGAAGGAGTTTTCTCTAGTCTTTGGAGATTTTTAGAAGGCAGTACAACGGTTTATGTAATAGACTGCTGGTAATTAGCGGTGACCAGCGGTTCAATCTCTTGAGCTGGCACATCAAGCTCTCTGAGGCTATTTTGTCTCTCATGCATGGTATTCAAAGTGAGATGGGACAATTCATCCCCTGCAGAGCGCCCCTCCCCAAAATTCAAAAATGTATTGGGATGATCCCCATTTTCTTCAGCATCAAAGTCTTTCTAGACCATCTTCAGCCTGCTGCTTAGAGCATCCTCCTTCAGATCCTTACAAACCTTGTTAGTCTCACATGCATGACCATTAACTTGAGGAGAGACCTCCCTGTTAGCTTCATCTTCAATTCCTTCAGCTGGTGAGCATGGAGGATAAATTGAAAAGACTTAATCCCGCATGCAGCTCCAGATTCACATTCCTCCTCAGATCCTTCGTGGAAGGAGAAAGAGTCACTAGGGTCATCTTCAACAGATTCCACTAGAAAGGCCTTTGTTGGAGTTTTCCCTGCTACTCTACATCCCTGTGTCACACTTTGTTGCGGATTGATTTCTTTAGTTGGTGCGCTTGTTTTTGCCCATCAGAATCCAAGAAATTAGTTTTGCTGGAGAAGGTTGGTGTAGAAGATTTGAAGGTGGAAGTGATGTTTTAATCGAGTTTTCTTCATAGCAGAGATAAAGAAGGTGAGAAAAATATTTAGGAAAATGTTTAAGAGATGGAAGCTCTTCTCTTACAGAGAAGAGAGAGAGATTCTCACTCTAGACACGTCTCTTTAGTATTCTTGCTACCTTTCTTGGATTTGGGTCTAAATAATCTGTCATCATTGAAACATAAATCAGATTACATCTTTTTTTGTTTTCTTTGCGTGCTATTTATACTTGCATAAACCAGAGTTTTATTGTTCCTTGCTTGAACATGCATTATATTATTTGTGAAAATGCCATCTTTTTGTATCGATCTTGTTGTACATAGACATATTAGGTTGTTTGATTATTGTTCTTGTTAATTGTTTCTTTGAGAAATCGGTGGTGAAAATGTTTCTTCACCAACTATACCTTCTTGGCAGACGCTCAACTCTATCAAACAGCCACAAAACTGCATTGTCAAGAGAAAACTCTAAGCCCAAAAGCGATTGAGATTTTAAAAAAAAAATTCACCAACTTGCTTTACAAATATTTTTCAAAATACTCGCTCTCTCTTTCTTGGCCGACTTCTGCCCCAAAAGGAAACCTAATCCTTGTGCACAAAGGAAATTACAATCGACCAGAACAAAGAAATTCTCAAAAACCAAATCCAACTCAAATAAGGAAAACCCTAACTCTTACATCATGTGCCTTTCAAGAGAAGAGAGAGAAAAAAAAGATGAAAAGGAGAATTGTAATTATAAAGATAGGATATACTTAATATTTATTATATGGTATTTGGACTGGAATAGCAAATATAGAGTAGAAAATATTCAATTGAGATAAAACCTAGGAGATAAAATTCCTCTACCTATTAGGAATTATCTAACGACGCATATATATATATCCCCTAAGCTAAGAAAAATCAAAACCTTACCATTCTATCAAGCAACAACCGACCAAAACTCCACCTTTGTAGCAAAAAAAAAGGCCGGTCTTGGGGAAGAAAAAAGAGGAGATTTCTTCCAATAAGGAAAAAACCTAAATACATATATTACTTATACCCGTTAGGAAAATAGTTACCTATCTATATATATATACCTATACACAAAACAAATCCTACCCATCCCACCTAAGTTGTAGCTAGCCACCACTCCCCTACACAAGGAAGTATTCGGCCAGCCATACTAGGAGGAAAAAAAGAGTGATTTTTCATCTAATAAAACCTAGGCTGAAAATCGGTATAGTACATACAGATCCAAGTAAGTACCCTACCTGTATTCATTATGCTTTTGTGAACTAGAATTATATATTTTTGTATGAAAATAAGGATCATGCATAAGTAGATTGGATTGCATAAATGGATGCATGTATATGTGTATACCCGTGCATTTATGTGTATATATGGATGTGCCTATTGGTAATTATTTGAAAATGGCCGAATTGTATATAAACTTTTCAAAGGTACTCATGGGCGACTGAAAAGGTATTTTGGTAGGTAATTGATGTATACTTTTTATATGTATATTTTACAAATATATACACACACACATACATACATACATACATACATATATGTATATATATGTGTGTGTGTGTATGCATGTATTTGAGTTGTAAATTTTGTGTGAGATATGTATGATGGCCGAATGGATGGATTTTGGGGGAGGTATTTTTCAGCCAGGGACTGTTTTGGTATAGGTTATGACATAAAATTGATAAGTATATGATTTATAGCCATGATATAAGTTGGAAGAATTTGATAGTAGTGTAAGTTGGAAATTTGTATTGTTTGATAACGGGAATAGGTTAGACATTTAAAAAGGTGATTTCTGGTGGTCAATTCTGGCGGTCAGCAACGGCCGATGCACCGGCGAATGGCAGCCCATGGAGGCGTGTGAGACGCGTATTTTTGGTGCAGTGTGTTAGGCATGAATTATGCTTGCTTCCTGAGGTGTTAGATGTGAGAAAATACGAGCGGTGTGTGTTTTAAAAGGAGAATGAGAGGTAGAAAGTGGGTTGAGTTAAATTATGGTTTGGGGGAGAAGGGGGAGGGGTAGGCATAGGGAGTGGGGGCCTACGGCGGTGCTTGTGGGCTAGAAATTGAGGGCCGAGGATGTTGGAGTGAGGGGTGAGGTGAGTTAGATATTGGGTTGGGGGTAAAAATGGATTGAGGGGGGAGCGTGTATGTATATATTTGTATATATGCACATGTATGAGAGTGGGGATATATATATGTATACAGATGCACGTGAGTGGTAGTTATTTGAACATTGGAAATGAGAAAATCAATATTTGGATTTTTATATTTGATATTGGGATATTATATTTGATATTTGTGATTGGTATTTGATTTGATCAAGTTTGGCATTGTTTGGAAAATATTGGACATTTGACTTTTATTTGGAAAATATTCGGCATTGGAAATCTTTTTGGAAAATCGAATATTTTGGAAATTATTTTGAAACAATCGTGCATATTTTGAAATTCATCCTTACAAGAGAAATATATCGGTAAGCTGGGTTGATTCTTATTTTATTGACCATTGCAGATGTAACTACCTGGACAGGGACAGAGTTTCTGTATGAATATTTCTCATCGAGCACTACAGATGTAAATACCTGGTCTTGGACAAGGATTTTATATGTGTATTTGGACCTGAATGTAACTACCTGGTCTGGGATAGGGTGCGAAGGTATATATTTGGCACTATAGACGTAAGAACTGGTCTTTGACAGGGTGTGTAGTATATTTGTTTATCGGGTAATCAATTCGTATGTCTAACGGTATAAATCACTTGTAAGGAATTGATATAGCCATCGCATCGAAATCGTATTGGTATCATTGATCGAAAAATCATATCGTATCGATCATCGTATCATATCGCATCAGAATTTGAAAATTGGATTTGGAAATCGAAATTTGATTTTGGAAAATTGCATCGCATCAATTTGAAAGTTGCATCATCGATTTTGACTTGTACTAACGTGTGATTGGCTATCGATTGGTTTGACTTGATGATTGAGATCGTTGATTTTGTCGTTTGATTGTTACAAGGGTACAATAGTAATTTTGTTTGTAAATGGAAAACATGCTATTTTATATTGTCATTTATTGTATAACACTTGTTTTCCCGTGTATAATCCTATAGCGGATATAGGAAGGCTACTTACTAAGCGATAATTTGTCGCTCATACTATACCCTATTGTTGCTTTGCAAAGAATTAGAGATATGATTTAGCGTACGTCAAGGATGAGACCAAATGAGGATATAGAAGATTCGAGAAATTGTTGAGAGATCACTTATGGTTTATGTAGAGACTTTTATTTTGAGAGCTCAGGATTTATGTATATGAGACTTAGTATTTTCTAGTCCAGGTATGATATTTGTACTGATTGGATTTGCATAGATTTTTATATTGATAATGATGATTATTTGAGGATTTTTATTTTATGACTTTCGCTGACATCAGTTTACCTCATTTCACTTACGTGTAAATAATTTGTATCGACGCCTTGTATTTCTCTTAGTAAAATACGGCGGATGAATCGTTTTGAGTGCGAAACCTCGGGATGGGTCGCTACACTAACCGTTCAATTTCATTCCAGCCCATGTGGGATTTGAATTCAACCGTGCGATGGCTGTCCAATCCGTGTCCAAACAGTGGGGAAATCATGTGTGGGTCATGGAAAACCGTCAGCAATATCAAAGAAATACTTATGTAATTAAATTTCCTGTATTACAGGAAATCGATTCCATTCAACCCTAAAATCGTCCAACAGCCAACACAGATCTCCAACAGCCCTAGACAGTTTCTTGACACCCAAAATCTTTCATTTCACGAAAATTGAAAAAATCCCAAGAATTCTGAGAAAATTCAAGAAAACGAAAGGATGCTCAAAAAAATCAAGAAAACATGCGTTTTACGTTTAAACTTCAGAATTCCGTTTTGTGCAAGATACATTATGTTGTGACCCGCGGCAAAGAAAAAAAAACATACATATAATAGCATATTTATTTTATTATGTATGGTTCCAAAAAAAAAAAAATGTCATAACTCCCCACCACACCTTTTCTCCTTCCATAACCCCCCACATTATACCTTTGTAATACCCATAACTCTTTCCATTATCTCTTCCCATTATCTTTCTACTTAATACCCAAATTTCCTTCACTTTCCACCCCACATAATCACAAACGGCAGCACCAAATGTGAGGGAAGCAGGGAGGATCTGAGAGCTAGGGAAGGAAAGAAAAAGGAAAGGAGAAAGAGAAAAGGAAAAAGTGAAGAGGAAAAAAGAAAAGAAATAGGTAAGCATCCAACCTATACTCGTTATGATTTTACGAACTTTATATGTATATTTTTGTATAAACTCATGGATCATGTATTTGTATTTTTGGTTGTATAATTTGTTGTTTATGCATAGCCTTGTGTATGTATTTATATTTAAGTGTTTATTTGTTGTATATGTATATGCATGTATATGTCGTGTATGCATATGTATGTATATGTAATTAAATATTTTGGCCATAAAGTATGTGAAGATTGATTCTTTAGTATGATATTATTTATTTTGTCGTATATTATAGTTTATATGTGATTTGTTATATATGTATATATATATTTGTATATACATATGTGTAGATATAGAATATACGAGTATAATTATTAATTTTCGTATTTAAGTATATATAAATAGGATTATCAATGATTTTTTATAGGAAACATGAAATTAAATGTTTATTTTTGCATCAAATTATATTTATAAAATTAACAAACTATTTTTGTACATTATATGAGTATTTATACATGTATTTTCGTATTAAATCATATGTGTATAATTACGAATGGTTTTTATGTAGATTATGTTGATTTATACATGGATTTTCGTATTTAATTATATATAAATAATTATAAACGGTTTTAATATGAAATATATATATTTATATATCTACTTTCATGTTAAATTATATATGTATAAGTATAAACTGTTTTTAATATAACCATAAATACTTTTATGTTTTAAATATAGGTATAATTAGAAAACTGTTTTTTTAATATAATTATACATATATTTAAGTAATTCCGTATTTAAAAATTATTGATATTACAAACTGTTTTTAATAGAATTTTGTTATATCTTTATGTGATTTTCGTATATAAATATATGTATAATTATGAAAACTGTTTTTTTTTATAGTATTATGTATGTATATGTATTTTTTCGTATTTAAATGTATGTATAATAATATAAGATATTTTTGAAGGAATTTGAATATATATTATTCTATTATCGTATTTATATTTATAAAAGATATATAGAAACTGTTTTTTATAAAAATTATACTTAAAGACATATAATTTTCGGATTTAAAATAAATATAAATATATATACTGTTTTAGATAGAATTATGTATATATTTATATTATTTTCGGATTTAAAATACATATAAATATATATACTGTTTTAGATAGAATTATATATATATTTATATTATTTTTGGATTTTAAAATAAATATAAATATATATACTGTTTTTAGATAGAATTATATATATTTATATTATTTTCGGATTTAAAAATAAATATAAATATACAAACTGTTTTTGGGATAGAATTGTACATTTATTTATCTTATTTTTGGATTTAAAAATATATATAATTATATAAACTATTTTTGGTTGGAATTATATATTTATTCATATTATTTTTGAATTTAACGATATACATAATTATGTAAGCTATTTTTGGATAAAACTACATATTTGCTTATAGTATTTGCATAATTAAAAATATATATTATTATATAAACTATTTTGGGAAGAATTACATATATTTGTTTATATTTTTAGTTAAAGAACTTATATTAGAAAAGGGATTGCTTGGACCGGAAAGGTAGATATATACTTACTTATAATATAATGGTGAACAAACTATTTTGGCCGAAAAGATATAAGTTATATATTTATTTATATTATATTGGTGAATAAACTGATTTGGTTGGGATTATATATGTTATATATTTGTTTGTTTGTTTCATTTGCAGAATTAAAATATATACATTGGAGAATAAACTACTTTGACCGATAAGAGGTAAGTGGTCTATCTGTGCTTGTTATGTTGTCATGCATCAGAGGTAAGTGGTCTATTTGTACTTGTTATGCTTATCGTGCATCAGTGGGTTGTTTGCTGCATATCTGTAATTGGACTTTTTCTATATGTGAGTTGTATGTATATGTGAGATAGGTATGTATAAATGAACTGGGTGTATGTATGGTTATACGATCTCAATGCGTATTGCATGTGTATATGGATGTGTGGGGGTAGACATGCAAGTATATATGCACGTGTATGGGCGCGGGTATATATAGGAGCATGTATGCGCCGGATTGTGGATTATGTGTGTGCAGCATTCATGGCACGTGCATTAGCATTGCATCCCTTCAGGGCGCTGACTCCACGTTACGGAGCGTGTGTTCGCTGGCTCCACGTTACGGAGCGTGTGTGCGCTGACTCCACGTTACGGAGCGTGTGTTCGCTGACTCCACGTTACGGAGCGTGTGGCCCTATGAGGCGTGTGGCCCTACGAGGCGTGTGGCCCTATGAGGCGTGTGGCCCTATGAGGCGTGTGGCCCGACGGGGCGTGTGGCCTGACGAGGCGTGTGGTAGGATCACCTCGAGGTTCATGCATTGCACGGTAGAGATATGAGCATCGTGCGTGACTTGACTTTTGTTGCGTGTGACACGTAGAGAAGGCATGCATCAATAAGTTGCGCATTATTATGTGGAGTGACTTACTTTCCGTAGTTTATTTACTCGATTGACATGTATGTTGAGTTGTAAATGTTATCTGTAATTGTCTCTGTATGTATGATTCTCATAATGAGTATAGATAGGTTGCTTACTGAGCCCGTTGATTTGGCTCACACCACCACTCACCAGTTTTGCAGATGGGAGAAGTTGGGCGTGCTTACACCGGAGTTAGTATACCGTGAAGATCGAGACGGGAGATTTCGAGACTAAGGATATTCAGACGAGACTTTTGAGGGTTGGTTGAGACAGCCGTTTTGATATTCGGGGTTTATATATTTTTGAGATTAGTGTTTACATACATTTGACTGTTGTATTCATTTAGAAATTCTTAGACATTGTATTAATGATGAAGATTATTTTATCGAGGATTCTTAGTTATGACTTCAACTGACATCGATTTACGTTATTATGGTGACATGTAGTTGATTTGTATCGACGCTTTGTAGTTCTCTTAGTAGACTACGGCGGGTGCACTGTTTCCGATGTTAGGGTTCGGGAGCGGGGCGCTACAGATGGTATCAGAGCATGGCTCTAGATCCACGGCGGAAGCATAGATTTAGGTCATGATCTTAGAATTAAGTGACAATCTGAACGTAAGTGATGATCTTGAACATAAGTCACGATCATAGACCATAAGTAGTGATCATACACATAAGCAGTGATCTTACAGAATAGTTGATGACCTTAGATTTAAGGAATGATCAGTTAACGGGTGCACATACCTAGAGCAAAGTTATGTCTATATCTTAAGAGCTTGATTTTTTTTTATGGACGTGTACGGGGTCTAAGATATAATCATCGTCGCTAAGGTTGATAATTTGTCTGTCTATGTAGCGTTTATATAAATTCATCCTATAGATACAGTCTTACCTTAATCCATTCCACTGACCCTTAGAGATACTACCCCGGTATAGCAACACTAAAAGAAAAAAAAATGGCCGCACTAAGTCTAATCATTAATTAATTAATATAACCATCCATAGAGAAACTCATAAAATTCATAGATATAAGTTAAAGAAGTAAGGTTCACATATTAGCCTTTGTATGGATTTTGACTAATAATCCTAAACTAGCAATGGCCATGTCTAGCGCACATAATCATTTATCATTGGGAAGTTTCGGATAGGTACTTATACATAGCAACAACAAGTTATTTGGGTAACCTTAGTACAAATAATTTTAATTTAAAGCTATAGTTGCGGTACATTACCTAAGTTTAGAATCAACATGTCGACGCAAATGAGGAGTTAGACTAGTCGGTATGTAAGTTAGTATTAATAAATGATATTATCCGCAAAAGATTTAGATGGGAATAAGATGTAAATCTTAGAATTACTAAGATAAGATGATGATATCAGTGTCGTTAAAAAAAAATTGAGGTGAACAAAGGAATATGTAAGTATCAATGAATCTAGTAGGCTTGAATTGAAATATTGTAAGCATGAAAAGTAGCTGCTATTCGTGTTGGGTTTAGTCGGGATTAAAAATTAGCCATTGAAAATAACCAATTAAAGAAGTACGGTAGATCAGAGTGGCGCGCGGAAGCATGGTGAATTAGAATGTTCTATGATGCTTAAGTTAATGACCACTTACGTTGAACCTTAGAATATAGAACGGATAGTGATAAACTATGAGTAGGCGTTAAATCAATAAGTTGAAGGTGTCAGTGGTAGAAAATAAAAAAATTAACCTATAGAGACAAGTAGGTATGAATACATATCATGGTATAGTGAAATCTGCTAAGTTGAAACTATAAAAAAAAAATAAAAATTAAGTTAGGGATTAAACCCTGTGGTTACGTCATCATGTGTGATACTAGTGATGAATAAGTTGAATTGTACCATGACTCACGTGTTTCAGAAGTGCATACTGTTTATGGGATTTGTTTCACGAGTAAAATGTTTAAGTTAAGATTTTCGTACACATAAGCATGGATTATAGAGAGTTGCTGATGGCATCAGATAGGCATTTCGTATAGACTGGTGATTGGGTTGTGGGATCTCTCAGCGTGGCGACTGTACCCTTAGGTTTGATTCTAGAGTTATGGAAAGATTTGTTATGATTTTAACCAGGAAATGACAGGGCAGTTAGAAACTATCTTATAGGCATACAAGAATTGAATTTGGAAACTGAGTGTGTGAAAAGGAACACTGGTAGTAATATTGAAAGAGATAGAGGACTTTGATATGGATATTACTGACCCCATGGTCAATGTCAGCAGGTGTAAATGGAACATCAGCAACCCAGATGATTGATATTGTCATTGGAGGTATCAGAATGAGAGTAAAAGAAGAATTATTGTAGAAGTATCCGCGTCTATTGAGTAAGATAAGTAAAAGAAGAATTATTGTAGAAGTATCCGCGTCTATTGAGTAAGATACGCAAGTTTCGAGGACGAAACTTTTTGTAAGAGGGGGAGTATGTTGTGACCCGCGGCAAAGAAAAAAAAACATACATATAATAGCATATTTATTTTATTATGTATGGTTCCAAAAAAAAAAATGTCATAACTCCCCACCACACCTTTTCTCCTTCCATAACCCCCCACATTATACCTTTTTAATACCCATAACTCTTTCCATTATCTCTTCCCATTATCTTTCTACTTAATACCCAAATTTCCTTCACTTTCCACCCCACATAATCACAAACGGCAGCACCAAATGTGAGGGAAGCAGGGAGGATCTGAGAGCTAGGGAAGGAAAGAAAAAGGAAAGGAGAAAGAGAAAAGGAAAAAGTGAAGAGGAAAAAAGAAAAGAAATAGGTAAGCATCCAACCTATACTCGTTATGATTTTACGAACTTTATATGTATATTTTTGTATAAACTCATGGATCATGTATTTGTATTTTTGGTTGTATAATTTGTTGTTTATGCATAGCCTTGTGTATGTATTTATATTTAAGTGTTTATTTGTTGTATATGTATATGCATGTATATGTCGTGTATGCATATGTATGTATATGTAATTAAATATTTTGGCCATAAAGTATGTGAAGATTGATTCTTTAGTATGATATTATTTATTTTGTCGCAAGTAAATATAAATTTATTGTGATTTGTTATATATGTATATATATATTTGTATATACATATGTGTAGATATAGAATATACGAGTATAATTATTAATTTTCGTATTTAAGTATATATAAATAGGATTATCAATGATTTTTTATAGGAAACATGAAATTAAATGTTTATTTTCGCATCAAATTATATTTATAAAATTAACAAACTATTTTTGTACATTATATGAGTATTTATACATGTATTTTCGTATTAAATCATATGTGTATAATTACGAATGGTTTTTATGTAGATTATGTTGATTTATACATGGATTTTCGTATTTAATTATATATAAATAATTATAAACTGTTTTAATATGAAATATATATATTTATATATCTACTTTCATGTTAAATTATATATGTATAAGTATAAACTGTTTTTAATATAACCATAAATACTTTTATGTTTTAAATATAGGTATAATTAGAAAACTGTTTTTTTTTAATATGATTATACATATATTTAAGTAATTCCGTATTTAAAAATTATTGATATTACAAACTGTTTTTAATAGAATTTTGTTATATCTTTATGTGATTTTCGTATATAAATATATGTATAATTATGAAAACTTTTTTTTTTTGGTAGTATTATGTATGTATATGTATTTTTTCGTATTTAAATGTATGTATAATAATATAAGATATTTTTGAAGGAATTTGAATATATATTATTCTATTATCGTATTTATATTTATAAAAGATATATAGAAACTGTTTTTTATAAAAATTATACTTAAAGACATATAATTTTCGGATTTAAAATAAATATAAATATATATACTGTTTTAGATAGAATTATGTATATATTTATATTATTTTCGGATTTAAAATACATATAAATATATATACTGTTTTAGATAGAATTATATATATATTTATATTATTTTTGGATTTTAAAATAAATATAAATATATATACTGTTTTTAGATAGAATTATATATATTTATATTATTTTCGGATTTAAAAATAAATATAAATATACAAACTGTTTTTGGGATAGAATTGTACATTTATTTATCTTATTTTTGGATTTAAAAATATATATAATTATATAAACTATTTTTGGTTGGAATTATATATTTATTCATATTATTTTTGAATTTAACGATATACATAATTATGTAAGCTATTTTTGGATAAAACTACATATTTGCTTATAGTATTTGCATAATTAAAAATATATATTATTATATAAACTATTTTGGAAAGAATTACATATATTTGTTTATATTTTTAGTTAAAGAACTTATATTAGAAAAGGGATTGCTTGGACCGGAAAGGTAGATATATACTTACTTATAATATAATGGTGAACAAACTATTTTGGCCGAAAAGATATAAGTTATATATTTATTTATATTATATTGGTGAATAAACTGATTTGGTTGGGATTATATATGTTATATATTTGTTTGTTTGTTTCATTTGCAGAATTAAAATATATACATTGGAGAATAAACTACTTTGACCGATAAGAGGTAAGTGGTCTATCTGTGCTTGTTATGTTGTCATGCATCAGAGGTAAGTGGTCTATTTGTACTTGTTATGCTTATCGTGCATCAGTGGGTTGTTTGCTGCATATCTGTAATTGGACTTTTTCTATATGTGAGTTGTATGTATATGTGAGATAGGTATGTATAAATGAACTGGGTGTATGTATGGTTATACGATCTCAATGCGTATTGCATGTGTATATGGATGTGTGGGGGTAGACATGCAAGTATATATGCACGTGTATGGGCGCGGGTATATATAGGAGCATGTATGCGCCGGATTGTGGATTATGTGTGTGCAGCATTCATGGCACGTGCATTAGCATTGCATCCCTTCAGGGCGCTGACTCCACGTTACGGAGCGTGTGTTCGCTGGCTCCACGTTACGGAGCGTGTGTGCGCTGACTCCATGTTACGGAGCGTGTGTTCGCTGACTCCACGTTACGGAGCGTGTGGCCCTATGAGGCGTGTGGCCCTACGAGGCGTGTGGCCCTATGAGGCGTGTGGCCCTATGAGGCGTGTGGCCCGACGGGGCGTGTGGCCTGACGAGGCGTGTGGTAGGATCACCTCGAGGTTCATGCATTGCACGGTAGAGATATGAGCATCGTGCGTGACTTGACTTTTGTTGCGTGTGACACGTAGAGAAGGCATGCATCAATAAGTTGCGCATTATTATGTGGAGTGACTTACTTTCCGTAGTTTATTTACTCGATTGACATGTATGTTGAGTTGTAAATGTTATCTGTAATTGTCTCTGTATGTATGATTCTCATAATGAGTATAGATAGGTTGCTTACTGAGCCCGTTGATTTGGCTCACACCACCACTCACCAGTTTTGCAGATGGGAGAAGTTGGGCGTGCTTACACCGGAGTTAGTATACCGTGAAGATCGAGACGGGAGATTTCGAGACTAAGGATATTCAGACGAGACTTTTGAGGGTTGGTTGAGACAGCCGTTTTGATATTCGGGGTTTATATATTTTTGAGATTAGTGTTTACATACATTTGACTGTTGTATTCATTTAGAAATTCTTAGACATTGTATTAATGATGAAGATTATTTTATCGAGGATTCTTAGTTATGACTTCAACTGACATCGATTTACGTTATTATGGTGACATGTAGTTGATTTGTATCGACGCTTTGTAGTTCTCTTAGTAGACTACGGCGGGTGCACTGTTTCCGATGTTAGGGTTCGGGAGCGGGGCGCTACACATTATAAGAGGCATATTCTTGAATTTTGGAGATCTGAAAATCTCAATAGCCATTGGTTCTTGAAGCTTAAAGTTGGAAATAAGAAAATTTAAGAAACAAAACGTTTGAGCCTAAATTGAATCCTCAGCTAAACATACACACCCTAAACGTTTAAGCACTCAGTTCTCAAGTAAATTTTGATGGTAATTTGCTTAGAACTTGGCCATCTAAAGGAAACCTTTTAGTGTTAAATTCATCCATGATACATGTTATCGATTTTTTGTTTTCTTTGAATCCATTCTTGCATATTTTTGCATCTCTTATGTTTATCTATTGTTGTAGCTTGAGGCCATTCAAGGAAAAGAAGAAGAATGTTTTAAAAACCTTGGGAAATCGGAATTGCATAATGCTCTGTTTTGATGTATTCAAACTTAATTGAACTCTTTAGAGCAGGCTAAGAGGTAAAAGACTTTGACTGGTGGGACTATTAGAAGGAAGGTAAAATCAAATTATTTGAGTGAATCCATAGAAAAGTGTAAAAAGACAGAAAACTATAGATTTGGTTTTTACTAACATTATCCTTTTTTCATCTTTGTGTTGATCTTTTCTTTCTTATTTGAAAAGATAGAAATCTTTGTGTTGATCTTTTCTTTCTTCTTTGTGTGTTTATTTTTAGATGGATGACCAAACCAACAAAACTTCAAGCGAGGGAAAACCAACTTCATCTCAAAGCCTTGGAGCATTCAATCAACGCCAACATGAACTAACAGAATCTTACTTTAGAACAAATAGCTCAAATGGTCTCTACAATCATGTGTCGGCTTGACATATCCAAGCCTGATTTTAGGACATAGAGAATTCTTGTCCATCTGTTCAAGAGCAGGTTGCCCAAGTTGAACAACATACAAGCGACATACAAGGTGCACACCAAAGATGGGAAGCACTAAGAGTAATTAGAATGCCTCCAGTGATGAGATAACCCATTGAAGAGGAGGTTGAACAATGATGATGAATTGAAGCAAGAGATGGTAGACCAACCATGTAAAAATAGAAGACAAATTCCGAATGATGAAAAGTATAGTAACCTCAAGTTATCAATAACTCTGTTCCATGGTAAGAGTGGTCCCAAAGTTTATTTGGAACAGTAACACATGATAGAGCTCATCTATTCATGTTATTTCTTGTCTAAAAGAAACAATGTAGGATTTGCTCCAATTAAATTTGTTGATTATGTGTTATTTTGGTGGCATGAAAATCAACACGTTAGGATTAGAATGGGAGAGGGCATAATCAATGCATGGGAAGAAATGAAAGGTGTTATATGCTGAAGAGTCATTCTCGTGCATTATATTAGATAATTGTTTCAAAAATGGTAAACTTTAACTCAGGAAAACAAATCTATTGATGAGTACTTTAAATAATTGAAAATAACCATGATAAAGGCTAATGTGTAAGAAGAGCCCGAGGCCACGATGTTTAGATTCTTGAATTGTGTAAAGAGAAAAATTGCAAACCAAATTGAACTCCAACCTTATGTTGATTTAGAGTCCATGGTACACATGGAGAAGAAGGTGGAATGACAACTAAAAAGGAGAAGCACGCAGCCTATAAGTTTCATCAAAGTTCAACGAATTGCTTCCAATGGAGTGAAAATGAATTGAGCTTCGGAACGCTTCAAGAAGCTTCCTCCAAGTCATCCTAACCAGCCACATCCATGGACAAAGGCAAAAGTAAGATGGAGGAGAGCGTCCTCAAAAGTTACGTCTACTAACATTACTTCTTTCAAATCAAGAGATTTTGCATGTTTTAAATGTCAAGAAATAGGTAATGTTATCCTAATGCCCTAATAAATGTGCCATGTATCCAGATGGTAAGGAAGGATATTTGTGAAAAAGTTAAGGTGAGGCAGAGTCTGGATTTGATCTTGACAACATACATGAGGATGAAGAAAGTGATGATTATTATATGGATGAAAATAAGGAACAAATCAGAATCTCCTTTTGGTAAGGTCTATGGTAATCACTCTAGAGGGAGGGGGCTGACTAGAGTGTTCGACGATTTTGCAGAAATATTTTGGTTTAGCTCATTCCAACTCAAATACTCCTAATTCAATAAAGAAAGAGATGAAAGATAATGAATGAAGATACATGATATAGAGTTGTTCGAATCCAAATGATTCTGCTCCACTACCACTTTGTTTCCAAAACGGATTCTCAACCACTTCTTATTACTTTTAATAACAACAACAACAATACTTACACTAACAACTAGTGTAAGCAACAACTATAACAACAACAAATTCTTGCATAAAATCTCTTTGTGCGACAACAACAACACTAGATATAGGCAAGAAAAAGTTCTTGCTTCATCACAACTCCAAAAAAGTTCTATCAAAGAACTGTCACACAGTGGGTTTAGGAAGGAGTGGAGTTACACTATCTAGCTAGTCTAAACACAAGCAAGAGATCAAGTATGTATAGTTTCTCTTTTGTTAGACTTGTACTCTCACAATTTACAACAATGAAGAACAAGTAACAAGAGCTTAATAAGCCTCAAGCATTTTTGCATAATTGAGAGTTTCTTACAACAATGAAAAACGAAGCTTCAGGAAAATGAAAATGTGTGCATATCTCATCTGAGATTCTTCAATATATAGAGGATGTGAGCCACATTTTTGCAGCATTTCTCAAGTCTTTAACTCAATCAAAAGTCTTGAAAATGTCCAAATAGTCGTCAACCACCCTATAATTGGATTCGATTCCCCAGAGCCACCATAGAATATCTTAGACATGTTCATGATAGTCAAGAAAGCATTATCGATGTTAGGGAAAAGTCCACAAGAAATTTGGACAAGATTGGATAGAGAAAATATTTTAAATCACCCTTGAATTTTGTTCCAGCGGTCATAAGAATTTGAATCCTAGGTGATATGGATCGATCGATGTCTATCTTCCAGTAACGTTTCGGTTTTGCACCTTACATACACTGATTGATCGGTGTCTCATTATTGAGAGATCGATGTCTTCAAGTAAGGTTTTAGTTTTACATCTTACATACATCGATCGATGTCCATTCTTTGAGAGATTGATGTAAACATCGATCAGTCGATGCTCATTATTGGGAGATCAACGCCTTCTAGTAAGGTTTCAATTATGAACCTCAATCACATCGACCGATTGATGTCTCTAACTTTAGAGACTGACGTCACATTGATCAATCGATGTGTCCCAATCTGAGAGATCGATAATGGACAGTAAAGGTTCAAGTTTGAACATTCCCTACATAGATTGGTCAATATCTCTTCTTGAGAGACTGATGTATACATCTATCGATCTATGTGAGAGATCTATGTCTCCACAGTATGTTTTTCTCATTTTTTTTTCAATTCCAAAGTATGAAATACCTTTTATCTCTATTTAAAGCATCTTTCAACTTCCTCAAAACAATTCATATTCCTATAACCTCCCCCTTTTTGATGATTTCAAAACCAAGGCTTTTAGAAGACCTTTTGTTTGAAAAACTATGTTTAAGCTAGCTAAATGTCTCTGCCCCTTAATCAATGCATTTGTGCTCCCCCTCAATATATGATCATGAAACATACTCAAGATTACTTCAAAGCTCCCCCTCAAGATATGATCATCCTAATACCAATAGACATGACTCATGATTTACCATCCTTTAATACACTCATTCTCTATGCATGCTCACACTTTGAGTATTACATTTGCAACACATTCATCATGGTTTATTCTCCCAACATATCTGAATTATACCATGCATACTAATCAAGCAAGCATACCAAGCTTACATATTCATACAAAGCAAGCAAACAAGCATACCTAAAACATCATATCCTAAGCAACAAGCAACCATACTCACATGTGCTAGCAACAAATATACCAAGCAAGTTTACCCAAAATATACCAAGCCAGGTAAAGATTTCTTCCCCCTTTTTGTAATGATCAAAACCAACAATTCAAGGTAAACAACTGATTACATTTCACTAGCGAGAACATAACACATTGATTTCAATCAAATATATCAAATTGAGTTTTTTGGTTATGGTAGTCCTAGTCTTCATCCGAAGAGAATGATGATATGTCAGGAATGCATGCCTTCATCTTTGCTTTGAACTTAGCCAGCTTGTTCTTGAGGGTGCCTACCTCATGTTGGAGCTCTACAACTTGTTGTTGTAGCTCCAGGACGCTTGTGCTAGGTCCACTGTTGGTTCCTGCTTTGGCTTCAGGCTTCGGAGCCATATCTTCCTCTTCCTTTGCTTCTTCCCCTTACCCCATCCCTTAGCAGGCTTTCTTTCGGAAATTATGAATTTGTTGGATGTTGACCTTATCATAAAAGTCCTTGTGTGAGATCTTCTCAATATCCAAATCATGAAAGTCAATATCCGATTTTGTGAGCATATAGTACATAAGGTTGGCATATGGAAAGGCTTTTGACTTCTTTGTGGCTGCCTCCATTACATTTGGATGACATTCTTGTCAAAATTCAATGCTCCCTATTCGAAATGTGGTAAGAAATGTAAAAATCAAGATTGTTCGTGAGCTTGGCCAATTTCCTATTTATGCAAAAGGTAATGATTGAAGTGAACACTCGATACACCAAGGGCATATCATTAGTATTTTTAGTGAGATAGAAACCTACGAAGCTCTTGACATTCTCTTCACTCACTTTCTATTTGTATTCATTCCACTTCCGTACGTCAAAGGAATTCAACCCTTCCCACAAATTTGCATAAAAGAGTCCAGTATACTTCTTAGACATCTTTTGCTTGTCACGTGCAGCCCAAATAGGACTCAAATTCTGTACATCCAACCAATCAACGATAGGACTCAACTCATTATCCGATTCTATATCATTTATTTGAAGCAATTTCAGAGGTGTAGTTGCTCTCTCATTGTTTTCCCATTCTTAAAACAATTGTTGAGCTCTAAGAGAGATTTCTTTGTATTTCTTGAATTTCTTCATTAACACACTAGCACATCATATCTCCATTATTATTATTATGTCGTTTATGCAAGTACATATAGAGCCGGGGATCTCACTGCAAGCAGACTATCTATCCCTTGGGATAGAGGTATTGTCTGCCTATCACTTACCCTCCCCAGACCCTAACGATAGCTTTTGCTGTCGTTGGGATATACTGGGTTCGGATGATGATGATGACCTGTCCTAAGTGGCTTATTTAAGACTCTTTGAATATTTCACTTGATCCATGGGAAGTTTTGGAATATGAGCCCTTTATGGATATTTTTCAACTCCTAGGCTTGAGTAAAATCCACTGGTCTATGTCTTTGTGCCCTAGTTCTAGATTGTGTGGGCACATGAGACCTTGAAGTTTGTCCTTAGGGGAGGCTGCTTTACCTTCTTTCTTCACTTGAGAGGTCCTAGCCCTCTTTGATGTGTTCTTTGACCTTGTCATAGTGTAAAGTTCTGGTTTTTAGGGTTGAATGGAATACAAAAATTGAAGAAGATAAAGAGGATGATGTATGGATGATAAAGCTTCAAATTTGTTGGAGAGTAATTGAAGAATTTTGCAAGAATTTGAAGGTGAGGAGCGGATTTTTGGATAAAAATACCGTTAGAGAGGTTTAGGGTTTAGACAATTTGGTTAGAATGAGAAAGGGGGTGAGTTTTCGGCATTTTAAGCTGGTTTTAGCGTTTCTAAACCCGTTGAAACCGATGATCAATGTAGAGATCGACATCTTAGGTAGGTACATCGAGCGATTGATGTAACTGTTTTTTGAGGTTTTAATCTTTTTGACTTTTTAGACATTATTTATCATTCCTAGTCTTGTTCTAATAGATGCAAATGTCTCAGTGGGAAAGGATTTTGTGAAAATTTCAGCTAATAGATCATTTTTGAAACATATTCAGTACGCACCATCCCCTTTTGAACACAATCCCTTATGAAGTGATGCCTCACTTCAATATTTTGGTTCTACTATGATGGATAGGATTTTGAGCTATACTTATGGCTGAGGCGTTATCGCATAAGATAGGTACTTTATCAAACTTCACATTGTAGTCGTTTAAGGCGCTTATCATCCAAAGTAGTTGGCCACCACACGAGGCAACCGACACATATTCAGATTCTACCGTTGAAAGTGACACACTGTTTTGTTTCTTGGAGAACAAGAAAACCAATCAATCTCCAAGAAATTGACATGTTTCGGAGGTGCTTTTCCTATCAACCAGATTTCCAACATAATTTAAGTCACTATACCCTCTTAAGTCAAAACATATATTTTTAGGATAAAATAGCCCAAAGTTTCTGCTTCCGTCTGCTCAAGGCACCAATATCGACGAGAATGCTTAAAACAATTTCCTGTAGTAGCTGGCCAAACAAAGAAAACTCCTTACTTCAGTCACCAAGGTCGGTCAGGGCTACTCAGCGATAGTCTTAATCTTCTTCGGATCCACTGAGGTCCTCTCTTCTGAACTTACATGACTTAAGAAAGTTACGATTCCGCTGCGCAACTCTGATCATTTATCTCTGACAGACATCCTCTATACTGATGATGAGTCATTGATATCTGGTCGCCAGCGGTTGACTTCTGTATGACTTTGTCAGCCTCCCCGACATCTGCGTCAGTCATCACGTAGATCTGGGCACAAATCCTTGCTTCCTTTTATGATGCTTCTGATTCTGTTATGATGGTGGTTCCGGCCTCTACTCATTGCCCTCTCCTGTAAAACGTTCCGGTTGTCGCACACATACTTGCATAATTCCCCCCACACTAACCCGAGTGCGGCATCAACAATGAGCACATGGTAGCGGCGGTGGCCATGCACTCCTCCACGGCTATACTTTCGTCACGGGCGGTCCTGTGATTATTAGAGGTCACGTCACATATCTCGGCCTCTACCAGTGAAGGGTCCTTC
This sequence comes from Eustoma russellianum, assembly GCA_036186865.1. Classification (NCBI taxonomy): domain Eukaryota; kingdom Viridiplantae; phylum Streptophyta; class Magnoliopsida; order Gentianales; family Gentianaceae; genus Eustoma; species Eustoma russellianum. The sequence goes on along the minus strand of AP025074.1, from coordinate 11,342,205 downwards.
TGAACATCGAATCACGACCGCCCTGCATTTCCCTATAGTAGAACCTCAGATCAGGTGGCCGTAGTGACAGAAGCTACTTGTTCAACTGCTACTGCCGTTGTTACAACAAAGTGGTGGCCAGGGTGGCCATGGTGTTGGCCAATGCTTGGAGGATGGCCTCCTGATCCTGGTGGTCATTGCCACAACCATCGTTGCCTCCTTTGCCAGATTGTTCGCAACACGGTGGCATTTTCTTGGATTTCACGTGAAACTTGATGAGAATTCAGATTGAAAAGGAGTAATCGAGGGATTTGAGCATTTATAGAGCTCATGCGAAGGTTCGGGGTACAACGGAAATTAAATAGAGAAAGCTCACCAACGGCACACACCTCCTATAACCCGATCATAACGTAGGTCTACTTCATTTTATTAAGAAAATCATCATTTTGAATGTAGATCATGACTTATGTCTATGTGATCTAATTAATCCTATGTTCCTGAGGCAGATCTGAAGCCTTCGGTTTTGATACCACCTGTAGCGTCCCACTCCCAAGCCCTAGCATCGGGAACAATGCACCCATTGTAGATCGGTGAGAAGAATACAAGGCGTCGAATCAGCTTATTACATGTCAGGAATGACGTAGAAATTTTTCGCGTAAACGATAAGTAAAACTCAAATTAACAAGTCAAAATAAACATCATTATCAAAACGATTAAGTACTGGGTTGACGAGACTCAAAGTATCTACACTCTGCAAAGGATTTAAAATAAAAGGAATACCAAAATGTCTATGAGAATCCCAAGGAAATAAATAGAAACATCCGCTGCAAGGTCCCCCCGTGCCCTAGATGCAGCTATCAATCGGCCATCACCGCTATGTCTGCCCTGTCCTCAACAAAGATATGATCGTAGTCATCCGACTCACCTGAGAAGTAGGGGTGAGTGACAAAAATTACCCAGTAGATGCCCGCCTCGAACCAATACAAAACACGCATACGTAAATGATATAACCACATAGCGCATAAATAGGATATAACATGAGAATAAAATAAGATAAGTGCGGAAATAAAACACTCCACGTAAAAATGCACAACTACGTGATACATGTTTTCACCCACGTGTCACACGCAACAAGAATCATGTCACGCAATATGGTCCTATACCTATACGCGATGCATGATCCTGGGATTGGCTGGATGTCTAAAGCCCGTACACTATAATCCATCCTAACCGATGCACGTGGCTCGTACATAACGGTCCACCATAACCGAGTGCTCATGGCATGTACACCATAATCCACACCACTCGAGCGTCTGAGACCCGTACATCTCAACCCACTCCAAATGCAATGCACGTGCTATGAATGGAATAACAAAGTCGTCTGGGGCCCGTACGCCTTTCCTCACCATCTTCGACACTTAATATTTGGTTTCGTAAATTTTTCGATTAGTAGAAAGTTATTGTTTATCACTACCGGTATTTTTCCTTGGCTTGTATAACTTTTTTACAATTTTCTACTATTTTCCCTATTTTTCTTATTTAATTCTATTTAATACTATTTATTTTTAATTACTAAAATTTACCAAAATTGCCAAAATAATTTAATTTTAACCTTTTATATTTTCTGAAATTTATTTATAATTTTCTGATAATTAAATATATTTTTCTGGAATTTAAACCAATTTTTAATTAATTATTTATTATTTATTCATTTCAGAAATTAACTTCTAGAATTTTTTTAATTAAATTCGGTTTGGGCCAGGTTGTAGCCATGGTTCGGTCCGATGGCTATCTGGCCCAGTCCGGCAGCCTAGCCAGTCCAATGCCCTTTCTTTTTTTTTAAAAAAAAATTGGCCCAGCCCTTTTAATGGCTAGATTAGCCCTCTGCGAACCGGGTCAGCCGGGTCAACCGGCCTGCTGACCTGAATTTTTATTTTTTTCCTTTTTATAAATTCGAAACTTTCTAATCTCAATAAAATCTTCGTTTTAACTCCGATTGACCTCAAACCAGTTGCATTCGACTCCATATAACGCGATGAATCTTTTGGAGGTTGACATGTCATCAGTGTTCCGAACGCACTATCAGGGGCCGCGCGTGGGCCCCATGCGCCACCCCCTGAAACGCTTACGTCAGACCTATTTTTTTGACTTCTAATCCAATCCCAACATATTACGAGCTAGATGAACCTATTCTAAAGCCAAAACGCAATTTTAAAGAGCATCTAGCATGAAAATTTCCACTTTTCAATTTTTTAAGGGTATTTTTATTCCAAATCCAATCCTACCGCCAAGTTAATCCACATATGCGCACATAACAATCAGAAGCAGGCCATAAACCAATCATCTCACATATAAAGCATATGCAAAATTAACATCTTAAACTAATAAGCACGATGAATCACATTAATATATCATCAAAACCTGCCGTTCTTCTCTGTACCTTTTTTTTAAAAAAAAGGTGCCGCTGGGAGTCGTAAGGGGGATGAGGGTTTGGGGAGTTTTATTTCGGATGGGGGAGAGATTTTAGGGAGATTAGGATAAATAGGAATATAGGTCTAGATAATTTAGGTAGTAAATCAAATTTTAACAAATATTCAACTATCCCCTCCCATTCCCCCAATCACTCACGGCACACATGCACATTCGACATATTTTTTATTTACTTAAAATTTTCCTCTCTTCTTTTTTTTCGGTTATAACATCCTACACTACTTACAAGAAGTTTCGTTCTCGAAACTTGGCATACTTTAATCGAAGAGCTGTGGATATCTCTCTCGCATCTGCTCCTCGAGCTCCCAAGTCGCCTCGCGCTCCGTATGACTGGTCCATTAAACTTTAACATAGAGGATCACCCAGTGTCTCAATACCTAGTCTTTGTGATCCACGATCCTGATAAAAGTCTCCTCATATGTCGTATCCAAACGAATCCTCAACAGCGGCGCATCTAGAACATGGCTCGGATCCGGAACATATCTCCTTAGCTGCAGAACATGAAATGCGCTGTAGTTGAGCCAAGGCAGGAGGTAACGCCAGTCAGTAAGCCAAGGTACCGACCCTCTTGTGTGCATCATATGGACCAAGTAGCGAGGCCTCAGTTTCCCCTTCAAACCAAATCGTCTAACCCCCTTCATTGGTGACACCTTCAAGTAAACCTTTTCTCCAACAGTAAACTCTAAGGGATGCCTCTTCGAATCTGCCCAACTCTTGCTTCTGTCTTGGGCAACGTTGAGTCTTTACCAAATCAAAAATATCTTCTCCCTGGTCTGCTCAATCAGCTCAGGATCGGTGATAATATGCTCCCCAACTTCATCCCAATGGACCGGAGATCTGCACTTACTCCCATAGAGTGCCTCAAATGGTGCCATGCCGATAGCACTATGGTGACTGTTGTTTTAGGAGAACTCGATCAACTTAACCATACCATCTCAGTTCCCTCTGAAGTCCAGTGCGCAAGCCCTCAACTCCTCTCCGACTGCCCATCGGGTTGGGGATGAAATGCAGTGCTCAAACGTAGCTCCGTCCATTACATATATCAGCACACACGGGCTATAATATGTGTTTTCATTTTAATTGTTAAGTTGTTAAATATGTTTGGTACAAACATATAGTCTGTTTTGTATCCTCATGTTAAACGCATGTATGACTTATGTATCATATGTAGCTCATGAATTTATAATCCTTATATGCAGTTTGTCACGTGTATTATGTTTATATTGTTTGTTAGTTGAATTTTAAGCGGTACACATGCTATGTGTGTTGATTTTAGTCTTTGTTTATCGGGATCTCTCTTTTTGTACTTATGTCAGTGGTTAATAATAATTTTTTCTGTTACCGGTACTCTATCTTTTTCGTACTAGTTTATCTTATTGTTTGTATAAATATCATTATATATATAATTCCGAAGGAAATGCATAAAGACATATATTTTACTGTAACGTGGATATATATAATTTATTTTGGTGTTCAAGTATGATAATTAATTTTGTTTTACTGTTTTTCTCTTATTAAGTTATTTACACTTTAATCTATTACTATGCTGTCATGGGATACTATGCCGTTCCTAACTCGTAATTATCATTCTTTACTTTAATTCTGTAAGTTAATGATTTGGTTTAAGACCGATAAATGTATGCCTATTTCGTAACCCATGTCTTGTATGAAAAGTATTTGTATTATTGCATTGTGTTGTTTGTTGTTGTTATATATTATGATGTTTATTATTGTTTTGTTGTATTAGTTATGTTGCGATGTCATTGAAATAGTTGTGTGCATGCTTGTGCATATTTACTTAGCATCGTTTAGTTACTTTTGTTTCGTGTATCTATTTGTATGTTTTCTTAAATAGACTTATTTAAGTTATATTATTAATGTTATAACAAATTGTGTTTGTGAATTATTTTTTTCCCTTTTTTAAATTCTATAACCTTCTAATCTCAATAAAATCTTTGTTTTAACTCCGATTGACCTCAAACCAGTTGCATTCAACTCCATATAATGCGACACATCATTTGGAGGTGGACATATCATCAGTGTTTTAGACACGCCGTAGGGGGCCGCGCGTAGGCCCCATGCGCCACCTCTTGAAACCTCACATCAGGCCTATTTTTGCCTTCCAATCTAATCCCAACCTATTCCAGGCTAGATGAACCTATTCTAAGTCCAAAACGCAATTTTAAAGAGCATCTAGCATGAAAATTTTAACCTTTTCAATTTTTAAGGGTATTTTTATTCCAAATCCAATCCTACCGCCAAGTTAATCCACATACGCGCACATAACAATCAGAAGCAGGCCATAAACCAATCATCTCATGCTCTGCCATATAAAGCATATGCAAAATTAACATCTTAAACTAATAAGCACAACGAATCACATTAATATATCATCAAAGCTTGCATGAATCATACCTGTTTGAGGGGAAAGAGGCACCTACCTCAATTGATGCTAAAAGAATAGATTAGATGGTTTAGAACTCGGATTCGGGACACTTCTCGTCCTCTTTTCTGGCCAAACTCATCACGGCGAATGATATCTCTTTCAATTCTGTAGCATGCATCTAGAAGTGCACCAAAATTTGTCAGATTTGCATTGACCAGTCATGTTCGATTTCTCGGGTTCAATCCTCTTTCAAATTTTAACATTTCGGTTTCTTCATCATTCATGGTGGATGGTTGGAATCTTCCTAGAGCTATAAACTTGTTGGCATAGTCAGCCACCGTCATTCGTTGTTCTTGTATTAGGGACTCAAACTCATACCTTTTCTGTAATTTGACGGAGGGTGGTATGTAGAACTTGTTGAATTCCTGGAGAAACCTTTCCCAGGAAATTGGTCTTGGTAGAGCTTGTAGATTGGCCTTCCACCACTGGTTGGCCTCACCAAGCAGAAATGGTCTAACTGCCTGAGTCTTTACTTCCTCCGCGGCTCTAATTAGTTCGAAACATTTCTCTACCTCATCCAGCCACTTCTCAGCGGCATCTGGATCTGACTTTCCTTCAAACGGCGGAACATTGGCTCTTTTCAACTTTTCAAAATAATATTGGGCATCTCTGACCGGCTCGTGAGATTGAGGGTTATTCTGTTGCAGCATTACTTGCCTAATTTGGGTGACTGTCTGGCAAAAGTTCTGAAAAGCATTAATACCAGGCATCATTTGTGGGAAGGGTCCTTGGGGTGGAGGAACATTCTGGACTGGAGGTGGATTTTGGTCTTGCGGTGGCGGCGGTGGAGGAACCTGTGCAGGTGGAGGAGGAATTGGCTCCTGCACCTCTGGCCTTGCTCTTGCTGGTCGGCCCCTTGGTCGCACCATCTTCATTATGCAGCGTCAGGTTTTATTCAATCTGAGAATGTCATAATAGGTGGCAGAATTTAATCTATATCAATAGCATATCTGGCACGCACATACATACTTTATAAATTATATTCTGAGATTTGTCGTCAATTAGGGTTTTATCAATGGGCCGAACCCTAATTTTCCCGTCTAAGTCATCCTAGTCTAAGGTCAACTCTCATCTAGGATCAGAACTTAGATCTAAGATCAAGCTTAATGGTCTACAATTATGACCTAGTTCTATATTCTGCCCGGATCTGGAGCCTCGGCTCTGATACCACCTGTAGCGCCCCGCATCCCGGCCTAGTCGGAATCGGTGCACCCGCCGTACTTCACTAAGGAGAGTAACATGCGTCGATCCAAAACGTATCGTAATCCATGATAAAATGCATGGATTTTCGTGCTTATACGTCATCAAGTAAGCGAAACCGTGGCAGAATAAAAACTTCGAATTAAAACATCCACGAGATCATTCTTAATTTTACAACCCAAATCAAAAGTATCGAAATTCTCAAAGGTAAATGTTTCCCATCACAATTACATATAAGTCGTCAGTCACCACCAGCATGTCAAGTCTCCTAATCCATCCATCTTTCGCTGCACTCACAGGTAGGGAACCCTAGGTTCATCCTCAATCCATTCTACCTTGTTCCCTGCAGTCTCTGGGAGGAAAAATAGGGGGTGAGTGACAAAGTCACCAGCAAGTATACTATAATAATTGAGGATTAAATGGAAAGTACATACAAGAACCGAACCCCAAAAATTTCGGTTTAGAAACATACCTGACCTCCATCCAATACCCGTTAGTGATCAACACTTAACGCGTCAAGATCATAACTTAAGCAAGATGGTTACTTAATAAAGAACATAACAATAAAGGACCGCAACTTGCATAAATTCGTAACATATCAGGGATCCCTACTAAATAAGGTCATACTTAGGAACTACCAAGTTATAACAACTTAGTCTAAGTATCATGTGTCACTACACGATGACTCAATGAATGTGATATGCATACATATGTACGTGTGATGCATCATGATAAATATGAGAATATGATCTTTCATACTTTACTTTCAAAACATCATCATCAAGAAAACAATAGAGTGTTCAGATCTATCTTCCCGGATCTGAGGCGGTCACGTCTCTCCTTCGAATCTATTATTCCCGGATTTGGAACGGTAGCGTCATCACTTATTGGGTCTATTCTCTCCAGGCCCGAACGGTCCATATCAGGTCTATTCTCTCCGGGCTTGAACGGTCTATATCATCAGATCAATTAACCCTGGATCTGGGCGGGTCCTTACTGGTCAGGAAACATACACACACACGGTACCGGTGGAAAGCGTTCTTTTAAAACAGAATCTTTTCTTTAAAAACGCTTTTCATCTTTCTTTCGCATAAAAATCAATTCCATAAATCACATAAATGATGATGATGCAATGCATGACATGTATTATGCAAACCATGACATAATGCGTTACATATACACGTACGTACAACTCATTCTTTATGCTGAAAAATTTCAGCATTATCAATCCATATACACGGCCTCAATCCCTTATGGTTAGACCCACTATCCAGAATGCTTGTCATGCATATGCATAAAAATGCCCTATTTGTTCATAATAAAATTCTCGTGATGATACAAAATGTGTAAGACACTTAGTTTAATTAATCGCGAAACAAGGCTGCTGAATTTTGGCAATTCAACGCCCCTTTCTTTGGTCTTTCATGTAAGCTCATTAAATTTCTTTTAATTTGGGCCAGCTTTGGGAAACCATTATAAACGTACCGTTAATTGGTAATTGTAAGCCCGAGCCGTATAACTAGCCTAAGTCCATTCGAACAAGGCCTTATAATAAGTTCCTCAATTCTGCCCAAAATCTCAGATTAGTGACGCCCACTTATTTATGGTGTTTACCCTTCAATTAGTCATTCTAAAATAAGTGGCTTACACATATGTTTTAAGCAGTTGGTAAATAAATTTCGCGGATTTATAATATCGTTAGAGGTATCATTTATTCTTTTTCCTAAAACCGTTACATGCTGATTTCTGTATTGACCGATTTTACTACAAATTTTAGTGTGACCACATCGTAAATCGTTTTTCAGAAATTCCAGCTCTCAAGCTTGGTAGACACCTCGGGCTAGTATCCTCCCAAAAATTAGCCCAATTGCATATTCCGAAGGTCCATTTCTGGTTACTCATTATGTCATATAGAATCTGTCTAGCCCAGTAAAATTTCCAGCATGACCAGTTTTAGTAACAATTTCACTAAAAATAATCCGTAACTTCTTTTAACAAAATTCTAACTCTCATATCTAATATACACATAAGGCTAGTGTCATACCAAAAATCAACTAAATTGAAGGTTCCTAAGGTCTCTTTTCGGGTCTCACAAAACGGCCTAAAATCTGCCCTGCTCCAGTAAATTTCAGATTTGGTCATATTTCCTTCCTATATGGCCCCCAACTTGCATTGTTCGATGTAAACACTTTATTAAGCTTCAACTCACCTTTTTCATGGGAAATTTACAAATACACACGTGACAAACATCATATGCAAGTCTCTACAAAACAGTTTGTACACCACATTCATCATCATTTGGCCAAGAACACCACATTCCCACTAAATAAACATTAGCAAAATTTGGTGCACACACACCCTAGCCTCCAAACAGCCCTTTTATGCACATGCAAGGCAAAATCACAACTCCACAAAGAGCATATTAAGCTTAATACACAAAAGCATAAATCTTGTTCCCACTTTACCCCATAACTTATCTCTTCATGCAAGACTACCCCTATTTCTTTAACCCTTTCTACCGTATGCCCTATCCAAGGAAAAGAAGGGATCTTAGCATGTTCATCTTGGATTATCACATAATAGTGCTTAAAATAAATAAAAAATCCACCTTTAAGCAAAAACTCACACATACACGCCACATAACCCCTAGGCCAAAAGCTTTATGCATTAAGGCTTAGCATTTCACATCTAAAATTGAATCTTAAGGTTATCTAGTCATTCATGCAAGCACTTTCACATTCAAGCCACAAAAAGTATAGTGTACTTGCCTTTCCACTTACTCCTCTTGAAAGATGTATGGAAGGTTGGAACTTTTCTCCTCTTTTAGGCATGTACCCCACGGTTTTGGAAAGGAAAAAGGGGTAAATGGTTAGTATACAACCTTAAGTAAAGGATACACTTAGTAGGGCTAGATGAACTTACCAAAAAGGAGCTTGGGTAGTATTCAAGCTTCTCAAGACTAGAATACACAAAAGCTTGAGACTCTTGAGCCTAGTGACCTTGAAGGTCATGGTGATGAACAAGAAAATGGCATCATAAGTTTCATCTCATGAAAACATAGATATCTTCTTGAGAAGGGTTTGGAATACTTACCGATTAACACTTAGTCTTGGGAGACCTAAGAACCTCTTGTTTTTGTTCTTGGCCGTGTGGTTTGGGGTGAAAAGAGGAGAAGGAACTCTTCTTGCACTTGGGGTTCTTTGAGTGTTTGGAAGAATGGAAGAATACTCAATAGTGTTTTTGGAGGGAACTCTCTTCCTTGGCTATGTTGTAGCCGTTGGGGGGTAAAGGGAAGGGGCGAAAGACTTACCATAATAAGGTTAAAAGAATTAACCTTAATTACTTCATTATTTTTAACCTTGGTTACTTTTTAGTTAATCAAGGTAACTTTATCACTAACCTTGGTTACTTTATTCTAATCATAGTTACTTTTGAACTAACCTTAGTTACTTTATCCAATCATAGTTACTTTAACCTTGGGTTGGATGCAAATTAACCATGGTGAAGTAAACACCTCCCTTGGTTGGCTACCCCCTCCCATCCGGCGGTTGGGGTCTTTAATGACCCCAACAATGCCTTAATTAAGGTAATTTCCCCCTTCTTCTTATTTATTTTATTTTCTTTTCCCCTTCTTTCTTTTAAAATGATTAATTATGAAAAATGTTTGAGCTCTCTTTGGGTTAAGGGCCGAAAATGGGTGTTGGGTGGAAACCAAATTTTTTTTTGCCATTACCCATACTTGTTTAATGGCTTATTAGCTTACTTAGAAGATGGCTCTTACAATCTTAAGAAATTCCATTGGGGTCTTTCCTAACCTTGGGGCCGAAACCTCCCAAGCACTTGGGGGTGAATTGGGCCTCTCCTCATGATCCAATATTCATGCTCAAATATATATATATATATATATATATATATATATATTACTTTCCGTAACGTAATCTAAAATAATAATCATCGACTCAATAAATTGTAATTGCAATCATATCTTGTCATATATTCTCTTAAATAGATCTCAAATACAAAAGGGTTCCTGTTACAACATTATTTCCATAGAATATTCAAAACATTGCCATAAAATCTCAATTAATCCACATGATTCAAGACAACAAAATATGGCTCATTAAAGGGAGAAATTCGGCCAGCCATATGCACACATGCTGAATTTTCAACATATGTCACAATTGTGACAATATTTGAAATGTTAACTTTTGTAGTTCCTTTCTTTAAGTCACCAACATTGCATGCTTCATTCTTAGCCAATCAAGATGCCAACAAAGCTCCACATATGCTCCAACATAGCTGGTTTAGGCGTGTGAAATGATTATGCATGTGCTGAAATTTATTTTTGTCAACTTTGTAAAATAGTGCACATTTAATTATACACACATGGTATATTCCAATACGCTCTTAATTGATTTTTCTAGAACGCTTTAGAATGTATGAAGCATGTAAAAAGTTTCTAGATACATGTTATATTCCATGCCAAAAATGTTCCATGTGTCGTGTACGTAGAAAACCGAATTTTCGATGTTTATCGATTACCCGATTTTTCTCTAATTAAATTCCAACTTTTTAAACATGTTATATATATTATGTTACACATAATATTCATAAATTAAACTTTAATATTCAGTACTTAGGCGGATATAAAGTGGCACCCAAACATGTGTCAAAATTGAAATTGGAATTTCCATAATTTGGTCTTAATTGAGGGTGATTTGTGTGTGCCAACATGGAATGATTTTATGGCTGCATATACAATGTAAGCCACAAAATTTGTGGCCATTTTTGAAGTGTAGGGGCTAGCCATCTATTTATGGCAAGTACGCGACACGTTGGCGAAGTTTCGGTATTCGCCCGATGCGACAATTTTCGATTTAGAACCTTTTAACGTGTCGTAATAAATTTGTCATCACCATGACTTATATCATATGATATAAGACATGAATATACTCATAAATATGAGTTAAATATAGTGGTGTGATGTTAACGTACGTACATAAAATATATAATTTCTCAGTAGTACGTTGGAATATATGTGTATGTGCCTTTTTCAAACAAATCTGAATATATATATATATATTTATGGTAAATGGCGTGTAGAATGTGTGGAGAGGGAGTGGAAGACTATCCTTTCTTCAACTTGTTGCCTTTGTGCCTTTTCCAAATATAGCTTCCTTTAATGAACTACTTAGTTTAATTAACTAAGTACTTCACATAATGAACTAGTTTAGTTCATTAATGATGGCACTTGAAAATAGTACAAACACAACAAATGTTTGCCATTTGATATAAGCTTTAAAACTTCATGGTTCGTTAGTACGACAACATTATATATGAACTACATAAGGCAAGTTTTATGCAACAACGTGTCATGTCATGAAATATGTCATGCATTTCTTTAATTCACGTTATTTAAATCACGTATTTTAAAATCACTCAAACCCCTTTTTCTATAAAATCTCCCCCTTTTGATGATTTTCAAAATAACCTACATTCATGATTTAAATCTTATCACTCCCCATTCAATCGTGCATAAATTCAAATTTGAATTTCAAATTTTAAATTCGCTCTCCCTTGATTTATGCAATCAGTTTTTCTCTCCTCCCTTTAATCATGCATTCTCTCCCCCTTTATTTTGGAAAGTCAATCAAAAATGCACGTAAATATAGAAAGATAATCAAACTAAATCAGCAGAAATCATGCCTAATTTAGAACGAAGATTTTCGTATGTGGCTTGATTTAAGGCTTTAGTGAAGATATCCGCTACTTGTGCCTCTGTGCGTACATGATCTATGACAATGTCACCATTATTTATGTGATCACGAAAGAAGTGATAACATACTTCTATATGCTTGGCCTTGGAGTGTAACACGGGATTCTTAGATAGGTTAATTGCACTCATACTATCACAATATATAGGAATTTTATTTACGGTAATTCCAAAGTCTGAAAGTTGTTGTTTTATCCATAGTAATTGTGTGCAACAAAGACTAAGTGCCATGTACTCAACTTCAGTAGTGGATAAAGCTACGCTTGCTTGCTTTTTGGAAAACCATGAAATGTGGGAGTTTCCTATGAATTGGCAAGTGCCACTCGTTCTTTTTCTATCTATTTTACATCCACCATAATCAGCGTCAGTGTAGGCATGCAAATTAAATTCACAATCTTTATCATACTAAATGCCTAAGGTGGGTGTGTGCTTAATATATCGAAATATTCTTTTCACCGCATTATAGTGAGACACCTTAGGCTGACTTTGAAAACGTGCACACATACATACACTGAACATGATATCAGACCTACTAGCAGTAAGATATAGCAAAGAGCCAATCATAGATCTATATAAGGCATTATCAAAATCCTTACCATGTTTATCTTTATCTAATTTAGTAGTGACACTCATAGGGGTGGGGGTGGTTTTAAATTCTCAAAATTGAACTTTTTAATCATATCATTTATATATTTAGCTTGACTTATATGGACGCCTTTACTCATTTGTTTAATCTGCAAGCCAAGAAAGTAGTTTAATTCGCCAACCATAGACATTTCAAATTCGGATTTCATGCATTTTTCAAAATCTTCAACAAGTTTATGAGAAGTGGATCCGAAAATGATGTCATCAACATGAATTTTGAATAATAAGTAAATCCGATTTATCTTGTTTTAAAAATAAAGTACTATCTATAGTGCCTCTTTTAAAACCATTTTCTAAAAGAAAAGTAGCAAAACGGTCATACCATGCTCTAGGTGCTTGATTTAGTTTGTATAGTGCCTTCTTTAGTTTGTACACGTGATCGGGATGTTTCAAATCTTCAAAACCGGGTGGTTGTTTCACGTATACCTCTTCTTGTATAAATCCATTTAAGAATGCACTTTTCACGTTCATTTGATAAAGTTTAAAATCTTTCATGCAAGCAATGGTAATTAAAAGTCGTATAGATTCTAAACGTGCTACGGGTGCAAATGTTTCATCATAATCAATCCTTCTTCTTGATTATAACCTTGTGCTACAAGTCTAGCTTTATTTCTAACAACTTTTCCTTCTTCATTCATTTTATTTCTAAACACCCACTTTGTGCCTATTATGGTCTTATCTTGTGGTCGTGGCACTAAATCCCATATGTCATTTCTAACAAATTGATTAAGTTTGTCATGCATAGCATCAATCCAAGAAGAATCACTCAAAGCATCATGCACATTTTTAGGTTCAATTTAGGAAATCATGGCATGAAATTGATTTATTTCATTCGGATTTATTCTTCTACGTGGTCACACACCGTGAGTGATGTCGCCTATAATGAGATCATGTGGGTGATCTCTATGCCATCTTGGTTGATTATTTTCTATGTTCTCATGCATTTCCAAGTGATCATGCATTTCTAGTGTATCATGCATATCATGCATATCAAACGTGCCATCATCATCATTCAACACGGGTTTCAATTCAAAATCATCATCATATTTTTTATCTTTATCAATCTCACCAAATTCATTAAATTTCACATAAATAGATTCTAGAATTTGTCTAGTGAGAGGATCATAACACCTATATGCTTTTGAATTCACAGAATACCCAACAAAGATGCATTCAATTGATTTAGATTCAAATTTATCTAAATTGTCTTTTGTATTTAAAACAAAGCATTTGCATCCAAACATATGAAAATAGTCAATTTTAGGCATGCGATCATTTAATATCTCATAAGGCGTCTTATTTATTTTCTTTCTAATGGACAAGCGATTTACTATGTAGCATGCACAGTTTACGGCTTTCGCCCACAAAAATCTAGGAAATTTATTCTCGCACAACATAGTTCTAGCAATTTCTTGTAATGTCCGATTCTTTCTTTCTACTACTCCATTTAATTGTGGAGTTCTAGGTGGTGAAAACTCGTGCTTAATCTCTTTTTCTTCGCAAAATGAAATCATGTCTTTGTTTTTAAATTCACCGCCTCTATCGCTTCTTATCCTTTTCACATTGAAACCATATTGATTTTCAAGTTGTTTTATTAGTTTCGCAATTTCAATGGCACTATCATCCTTATGTGCAAGAAACAAAGTCCAAGTATAGCGAGAAAAATCATCAACAATCACACAAGCATAGTGACGTCCACCAAGACTCGTAGTGCGACTAGGACCAAACAAATCAATGTGTAATAATTCTAAAACTCTAGTCGTGCTAATTTCATTTTTAGGTTTTAGTGACTCGCATGTTTGTTTGCCTTTTATGCAAGATTCACACAACTGAAAGTTGTCTAAATCAAGTGTAGGCAATCCTCGTATTAGGTTCTTTCGTTGGAGTTTTTCTAGTATAGAAATGCCAATGTGTCTTAAGCGTCTATGCCACAAATTTACGTTAGGTTCATTTGACATGAAACACTTAACCTTAGCGTCTACCATATCATCCATAGAAAGTGTGAAGATGTTTCCTTCCTGTTTTCCTTTTAGCACTACTTCTCCATTTTTATTTATGATATTGCAGTAGGAATGAGTAAAGCACACATCGAAACCATTGTCAATGAATTGCAAAATGCTAAGAAGATTATAGGATAAGTTGCTTACCAAAAAGACGTTTGAGATTTGAAGGGTGCTTGGGTTTCCGATTATACCTTTTCCGATGATCTTGCCTTCATTGTTGTCTCCAAAGGTCACAGATCCACCTTTTGTGACGTTCTTCAATTTCGTGAATAGGCTCGGGTCACCCATCATGTGCCTCGAGCAACCACTGTCAAGGAACCATTTGATTGATGTATCTTTTTATGTGTGGGTTCCCTGCAATGTACGAGAATGATTTAGGTACCCTTTTAATTTTGGGTCCTTGCGAGTCAGTTATTCACCTCTTAGTAAAAGTACCTTTCGATACCCATACTTGGGTGATCCTTCTCGATCTAGCAAATGGCAAGAATGTAGATGAAGGTGCAATGTAGTAGACATGTGGTGAGTGCACTTTGGGCCTTTGGCCAAGAACTCCTTTATACGCATTATATGTAGGACGTTTTTGATATGTCCTTGTGTTAGTTTGAGTAGTGCGTGATCTAGATGGATAAAATGAATGTCGTGTATGCATAACTTGTTTCTTCTCATATCTATATGGCACAAAATTGTATTTCTCATGATATGAAAAAGAAGTATGACGAGATGAGGGGAGAGGAGGTCTTTGCGTCATCTTAGACGCCGTATTTGGTTTTGGAGTGTCTACTTTCTTAGACACTACAAACTTGGTTGGTTTAACGGATATGTATCCTAATCCCATTTTATCACTATCATGCGTTTGAGATAAAATAATACGATCTAGCATGTTACATCCTGTATCGAACTGTTTCATCATTTTCTCTAAGTCCGTATTCTTTGATTTCAAATTTGAAATCTCGGATTTCATTTCATTATTTTGCATGGTCAATGATGATATCTCTGTCTTTAATGCATTAATGATGCATGACGACTCTTCTTTTGAATCGTTTAATTGAGCGATAAGATTCTCTTTAGAAGATTCTAACAGCTTTTTGTCTTCAATTAATCGGTTCTTTTTTTCGCTAGAGTCTTAGTGAATTTATGCAATTCTAAGTAATGACTAAAAAGATCATCATAAGAAGGCTCAGAGTCAGAATCAGAGTCAGATGATACCTCGTTTGATGCTTTGGACACAAAGCATACTTGTGCAGTCTCCTCTTCTGTTTCAGTCTCGGGATCCGATGTATCACTCCTACTGTTTAGGTTCTGAGACGAGTCTATTCTTGTTCCGATCCTTGTCAGGGTATTTGTTTGCTTGCTTGTCCTTATTAGGGCAGTCATATGATAGATGTCCAAGTTTACCGCATTCATAACATTTAACATCCTTGTCGTTTGTCTTGTTCTTATTTCTTTTAGTCGAAGTAGCCTTAGTTTTGTTTCTAAACGACTTTCTCATGAATTTTCTCAAGCCTTTAGCCAATAAAATCAAGTCATCGTTATCTGATTCAGAATCACTATCTTCTACGTGATCGGAAGAAGTAATTCATTTGATTTAAATGCAATAGCCTTACTTGGTTTTGATGATTCCGATTTCCGTATTGTGAGTTTGTTCTCATAAACCTTAAGTGATCCAATTAATTCTTCCATCTTAATTGACTTAGTTTCTTTACTTTCTTCTATTGCCGTTACTTTAGGGTCCCACTCGGATGGAAGGCTTCGCAAGACTTTTTGTATCTTTTCCTGCATAGTAAAGGCTTTGCCAAGAGACTCAAGAGAATTGTAAATGTTAGTCAAGCAAAGATCCATATCAACGATAGATTCATTTGGCAATAATTTAAATGACTCGAGTGCGGACATAAGCATGTTGATCTTGGACTCTTTTACTTGACTAGTGCCTTCGTGTTTCATTTCAAGAATTCTCCACATTTCTTGAGCACTAGAACAATTTGAAACATAGCTAGATTCACTTTTACTTAGTCCATTTAAAAGTAACTGCATAGCCCTAGCGTTCATGCTTAGTCTCTTTTTATCCTCACTTGTATACTCTTGTCTAGGCTTGACGACCTCTAGTGTGACTCCATCTACAGTGGATAACTTTGATGGAACAAATGGACCATCTTCTATAATTGACCAAAGATCAATATCAATTGCCATAAGAAAAAGTTTCATTCTTAACTTCCATTGAATGAAAGACTCACCATCAAAGAGAGGAGGCCTTTGACTGGACATACCTTCTTGCTCGATTTTGAAGTTTGTGGTTGCCATCTCACTTAGATCGTTGGATCCTTTTGATGTGAGTGTTCCTGTGCTCTGATACCATTTGTAGGATCTGCAAGGCACCACTAGAAGGGGCGGGTTGAACAGTGGGTGCAGAAAATGTGGGTTTTAAAATTGTTTTAAACCAAAAACCCAACTTCTGAAAACAGTTTCTGTTTTCAGGACCAGTTTTAAAACGTTTTGAAAACTAGATTTCAGGTCTTCAAAAATTCTGAAATTTGGAGAGGACTTAGCCTCAGATGTTCTGAGTATCTCCTAAAAATTTCAGATTAAAATTCAACCTCTAACCCCTTGAAAAATCGTTGGTGGTCAGATTGCGCAAATCTGCCAGAAACGGTAGTCCGATTTGAAAAATTAATTCCTATTTGTCCGTAACTCCAAATGCTCTGAAAATTTAAAGAATAACTCCTTATTAGTTGTATTTAATTGGTTTGAAACAGTTTTGAAAAATGCTTTTGTCAAGTTAGTCAAATGCGATCAAAGTCTCAACCTTTGCAAGCCTGAAAATCAGACCGCACTAGTCTCAGAACGTTTGACGTTTGAATGACTTATACTTGTCCAAAAGGGTTGAAACTTACGCCAAAAGAACCTTAAGACATGAGGCTATGACTCTGAAAAGTTTTGTAATTTTTAAAATTCGTTTACTGTTTTTACCAACATGATTAAAAACAACAAACAGTGCTGAAACTGAAAGTAAGTGTTGAAAGTAAATAACACCAGGAATTTTATACTGGTTCGGTTATAAACAACCTACTCCAGTATTCGAGAACACCTTCCTCGATTGGCACTAATCACACAATACAAAATAACACCTTACCACAGGGTTGATGGAGTTACACACCAACTCAAACCCTTTACAAATCTTGTATGAGAATACAATTGTCATGAACACCACCACCTTGAAAGTGCAAGATTGATCACACCTTGATCAATCTTTTACAATGATAAAGAGTATGTGGTGGACTATATGAAGCCTATTCAAATATATGAATATGAGTACAATAGGCTTTTAGAGAGAAGAAAGAAAGAGAGTGTAGAAGAGACGAAAACGTTTTTGGCCTTGTATGCTTGTAAGACTTGTGTTGTTTTTGTCTTGCTCTCTTCTTTCCTTTTATCATTGTGGCCGCCCCCCTTTGATGCCATTCTCCTCTTGAAAATTATCTTCTAAGTCCTTGGAAGAGTATATTGCATCATAGTGACATGTCTTTGCTTACTTGGCATCTCCTCATTGGATGATCATTAAGCTCTTGCTTACTTGGCACTCATTGATTGGATAAATGTTGTCATCACTTGATCACTAGATAAATCTGAAATTACACCTCAAAAAGCATGTGTCAATTAGCCATTAAATCATTTCCACAAAGCATATAATCATCCCACTTATTTTGCTAGACAAATAACTCCAATACACCATGCAAAAATCGGCCATAACTTCTCTTGCACATGGTGAAATTTCAGCATGTGTAACATTTGCATTTCATTCAAAATATTGCAAAGTTTACTTTGATTTAATCCAAGAAATCAATCACCATTTAGTGCAAGACATTTCTATCATTTTTGGAATAAAATTCATCACCAATAGTGACTAAATTTTGGCCAACATACATTACACACATGCTGAAATTTTCAGCATGTTTGATATTTGAACATATCACTTTATTTATTTCCATAGAATATTTAAAACATTGCCAAACATCTCAATTAATCCACAGGATTCAAGACAACAAAATATGGCTCATTAAGGGGAGAAATTCGACCAGCCATATGCACACATGCTGAATTTTCAGCATGTGTCACAATTGTGATAAGATTTGAAACGTTACATTTTGTAGTTTCTTTCTTTAAGTCACGAACATTGCATGCTTCATTCTTGGCCAATCAAGATGCCAACAAATCTCCACATATGCTCCAACGTAGCTGGTTTAGGCGTGTGAAATGATTATGCATGTGCTGAAATTTATTTTTGCCAACTTTGTAAAATAGTGCACATTTAATTATACACACATGGTATATTCCAATCAGCCCTTAATTGATTTTTCTAGAACGATTTAGAATGTATGAAGTATGTAAAAAGTGTTTAGATACATGTTATATGCCCTGCCAAAAATGTTCCATGTGTCGTGTACGTAGAAAACCGAATTTTCGATGTTTATCGATTACCCGATTTTTCTCTAATTAAATTCCAACTTTTTGCACATGTTATATATATTATGTTACACATAATATTCATAAATTAAAATTTAATATTCAGCACTTAGTCTGATCTAAAGTGGCGCCCAAACATGCGTCAAAATTGAAATTGGAATTTCCACAATTTGGCCTTAATTGAGGGTGATTTGTGTGTGCCAACGTGGAATGATTTTATGGCTTCACATACCATGTAAGCCACAAAATTTGTGGCCATTTGTGAAGTGTAGGGACTGGCCAACTATTTATGGCAAGTACGTGACACGTTGGTGAAGTTTCGGTATTCGCCCGATACGACAATTTTCGGTTTAGAACCTTTTAACGTGTCGTAATAAATTTGTCATCACCATGACTTATATCATATGATATAAGACCTAAATATACGTATAAATATGAGTTAAATATATCGGTATGACGTTAACGTACGTACGTAAAATATATAACGTGTCGGTAGTACGTTGTAATATATGTGTATGTGCCTTTTTCAAACAAATCTGAATATATATATATATATATATATATATATATGTTTATGGTAAATGGCGTGTAGTATGTGTGGAAAGGGAGTGGAAGACTTTCCTTTCTTCAACTTGTTGCCTTTGTGCCTTTTCCAAATATAGCTTGCTTTAATGAACTACTTAGTTTAATTAACTAAGTACTTCACTTAATGAACTAGTTTAGTTCATTAATGGTGGCACCTGAAAATAGTTCAAACACAACAAATGTTTCCCATTTGATGTAAGCTTTAAAGCTTCATGGCTCGTTAGTACGACAACATTATATATGAACTATATCAGGCAAGTTTTATGCAACAACGTGTCATGTCATGAAATATGTCATTTCTTTAATTCACGTTATTTAAATCATGTATTTTGAAATCACTCAAACCCCTTTTTCTCTACAAGTATGTTTTGTGCATATTATTTTTATGTTAGTACGTTACAACACGATGGTAAATTTTCCCTTTTTTATATGTATATCGTGGTTAATTTTATTTTGTTATTTTATTTTTTTTGCACTTTTGTGGTGTTTATTGTTCATGTTGTACTTGAATTAGCAAATTTTATTGGGGATGGAGTGGTGGTAGGTGATGGTGGGGCAAGCTATTGGTTTTGCAGATGTGACTGCGATTTTTACGACTTAAGTTATTTTGTTTATATGTTATGGTGGTTATATATTTGTTTGTATCGTGCATGAGTATGGTGTGCATTATGTTTTATTTGTGCACCTGATTTTTTTATGTGGTATATATATAAATTGTTGAATTGTGTAGCTGTATATTCATAGTTCATTATGTTATGTGATATCTCCTCATTTTTTTGTACTGTGTTATGTTTCTTTGTTTAGTTGTGATGGATTTCGTATGGTTAATGTTCTAGTACGTGTTTGATGTTGAGAATGTTGTGTTTGAATAATTTTAAAAAGCATGATTTTAAGTGTTAAATGCTTAAAAGTATCACTTAATATTATAAAAGTATCAAAAAGTTGAAACAAAGTTGGAATAAGTGAAAATTGACGTCAATCTCTCAGGCAGAGACACGTGGATCGATCGATGTACATAATCCCCTAACATCGATCGATCGATGTTGGACAGAATCGAACCAAAAACTTACGGTGAGACGTCGATCTCTCATGTGGATCGATCGATGTACGTCAGTCCCTCACGTGGATCAATCGACATACGTCAGCCCCTCACATGGATCGATCCACATCTCACAAAATCAAAAACAAAACTTACGGTGAAACATGGATCTCGCAACTGCAGGGACGTCGATCGATCGACGTATACATTAGTCTCTAAAATTGAGATATGGATCAATCGATGTCTGCGGAATTCTGAAAAATTTCTCCAACTTATGACAAACTAATACTCATTTTTGATATACACATGATCTTCTTGGCATGTAATGAGTTTTTAAAAATTCCATATATGTTTATCATGTTTCATTACTTGGATTTTATGTGTTTATGAGTTCGTATATGCATGTGTTATTCACTAACGTGCCAAGGAAGTTATTACAACTTACCACAAGGGCAAAGGAGTATGTTTTGAGCTTTTTAGGGTCCTATCAAATGAAGAATGTCCATATGCATGAGATTACAAAGTTGGGGTATCTCTACACCCTTTTTGACACATTTGGCGCTCAAGGGTATTTTGGTCATATTGGTGCTCAAGGGCATTTTGGTCATTTATACAAATTTATTTTATGTGTAATGCTAAAATGGTTTCCCTATGGATGTCTCTTATATCATATTTATGATCTTCATATTATTCTTGTTGATTCGTGGACTTCATATCTATATTAACCACATATGCTATGGTTTTCGCTTTTCTTGGACTTCTTATGTTGTGACATTTATTTTGTCACATTATATTGTCCTCATGGTGTTATCATACACATATTTTGGGACTTATTCTTTATTATTTTTGGATGGATATTGGTCAAAAAGCTGAAAACAATCAGCCACATTTGAAGGAGAGAAAAGTGGGAGTAGTTGGGTCAAATGGTGATATTTACTATGCAACTGATTCTCACTATTATCCAGCCATTATTATCTGATTTTCTACTCATTTTTGAACATTAAAAACTTTCATATATGTGTATGTGAAGTGGACAACTCAAATTTTGACATATGAGCAAGACTACATCACAAGACCAACCAAAACACTCCAAGATGACATGTTGGCAAAGAGTTGCATTCTTTGCATCCTAGGTGGCATTAATTTCGGTTTATCTGCAGATTTGGTCAGCTATTATCCTTCCAAAGTTGTTGAAGAGGTTGAGCAAAAGGTGGAAGAAGAAGTGGTCATCCAAACCACTTGAACAAATCACAAAATTCCTGCAGAAATTTCAGCATTCAAAATGGTCCAAGCACATGTCTTGAAGGTGCCAACTAATCAAGTTGATGAGGTGGTCTTCTAATCAAATGAAGACAAGTGAGATTGATGATGTGGAAGGTGACATGTGGGCATCTTAATCCACAATGGACTGCTCACACCTATAAATAGAAGTGGAGTTGAAGAAGGAAGACACACCACTTGAAGCTATTATTCTTCTTCTTCATTCTCCATTCTTGTTCTTGCAGCTGATGTTATAAATGATTTTGATTGTTATTGTGCTGCATACACACCTCTTGTATTCATAAAAGTTGTAATTGATTAGCCATTTTATAAGGCTATATCAATAGGTGGTGAGGTGATTACATTCTTGAGATTGTAAGGTGTTATTCCCATAGTGAAAATCCAAGGAAAGGTGTTCCTTGGGACTGGAGTAGGTCACATTGACCGAACCAGGATAATTCTTGGTGTCTTTGTTGTCTTCTTGACTTTTCTGTCCATTTTTCAAAGGATAATCATGTAATGTTATTTTGAAAATCATTCAAAAGGGGGAGAATGTTGAGAATGTTGTGTTTGAATAATTTTCAACGGCATGATTTTAAGTGTTAAATGCTTAAAAGTATCATTTAATATTATAAAAGTATCAAAAAGTTGAAACAAAGTTGAAATAAGTGAAAAAGTGATATCAATCTCTCAGGCAGAGACACGTGGATCGATCGATGTACATCATCCCCTAACATCGATCGATCGATGTTGGACAGAATAGAACCAAAAACTTACGATGAGACGTCGATCTCTCATGTGGATTGATCGACGTACGTCAGCCCCTCACGTGGATTGATCGACGTACGTCAGCCCCTTACATGGATCGATCCACGTCTCATAGAATCAAAAACAAAACTTATGGTGAGACATGGATCTCTCAACTGCAGGGACATCGATCGATTGACGTATACATCAGTCTCTAAAATTGAGACATGGATCGATCGATGTCTGCAGAATTCTGAAAAATTTCTCCAACATATGACAAACTAATACTCATTTTTGATATACACATGAACTTCTTTGCATGTAATGAGTTTTTAAACATTCCATATATGTTTATCATGTTTCATTACTTGGATTTTATGTGTTTATGAGTTCGTATATGCATGTGTTATTCACTAACGTGCCAAGGAAGTTATTACAACTTACCACAAGGGCAAAAGAGTATGTTTTGAGCTTTTTCAGGGTCTTGTCAAATGAAGAATGTCCATATGCATGAGATTACAAACTTGGAGTATCTCTACACCCTATTTGACATATTTGGCGCACAAGGGTATTTTGGTCATATTGGTGCTCAAGGGCATTTTGGTCATTTACACAGATTTATTTTCTGTGTAATGCTAAAATGGTTTCCCTATGGATGTCTCTTATATCATATTTATGATCTTCATATTATTCTAGGTGATTCGTGGACTTAATATCTATATTAACCATATATGCTATGGTTTTCGGTTTTCTCGGACTTCTTATGTTGTGACATTTATTTTGTCACATTATATTGTCATCGTGGTGTTATCATACACATATTTTGGGACTTATTCTTTATTATTTTCGGATGGATATTGGCCAAATAGATGAGAAAAAATCAGCCACACTTGAAGGAGAGAAAAGTTGAAGTAGTTGGGTCAAATGGTGATATTTACTATGCAACTGATTCTCACTATTATCCAGCCATTATTATCTGATTTTCTACTCATTTTTGAACATTAAAAACGTTCATATATGTGTATGTGAGGTGGACAACTCAAATTTTGACATATGAGCAAGACTACATCACAAGGACCAATCAAAACACTCCAAGATGACATGTTAGCAAAGAGTTGCATTCTTTGCATCCTAGGTGGCATTAATTTTGGTTTTGGCAGCTGTTTATCTGCAGATTTGGTCAGCTATTACCCTTCCAAAGTTGTCGAAGAGGTTGAGCAAAATGTGGAAGAAGAAGTGGTCATCCAAACCACTTGAACAAATGTGAAAATTCCTGCAGAAATTTCAGCATTCAAAATGGTCCAATCACATGTCTTGAAGGTACCAACTAATTAAGGTGATGAGGTGGTCTTCCAATCAAATGAAGACAAGTGAGATTGGATGGGGAAGGTGACATGTGGGCATCCTAATCCACGAGGGTATGCTCACACCTATAAATGGAAGTGGAGTTGAAGAAGGAAGACACACTACTTGAAGCTATTCTTCTTCTTCATTCTCCATTCTTGTTCTTGCAGCTGATGTTATAAGTGATTTTGATTGTTATTGTGCTGCATACACACCTCTTGTATTCGTAAAAGTTGTAATTGATTAGCCATTTTATAAGGCTATATCAATATGTGGTGAGGTGATTACATTCTTGAGATTGTAAAGTGTTGTGATCAAGTCTTGATTAGGGTTGGTGTATAACCCAAGAATCAAGTACTTTGTAAGTTGTAAGGTGTTATTCCAATAGTTAAAATCCAAGGAAATGTGTTCCTTGGGACTGGAGTAGGTCACATTGACCGAACCAGGATAATTCTTGGTGTCTTTGTCTTCTTTACTTTTCTGTCCGTTTTTTTCACAGTTTGTGCACTAAACTTCTAAAATCCGAAAAAAATAGAAAAATGTTTTCAACAATTCTGATTTTTGGTTTCAACCAACTTCAGATTGTTAGCTTTCATTTGCAATAAGAATCACTTGATTTTAACGAAGAAAAGTTAGTCAAACAGTCATTGCAAGTTAATTGTGCAAATCTGTCAACAAAATTGACCTGTCTTCTAATTTTTGCAATTATGTATTATTTGGCTATGATAATTGATCAAGGTTTTTTGGAAACATAAACTATACTTCCTAAGCTTTGTTTTGACATAAAGATCACACCTTTTGGATAAGTACACAAGAAGTTCTAGCTTTTCTAAATTGAACAACTTTTCTGTCCTGTTCTGAAAAATCTATGAGACTAAAAGTTTTTACCTTTTTGAAGAGTCAAACAACTTTGGATTTCTCTAAAATTTTTACAGGAGTTATAAAACATCTTGAAGTTTATTTTTAGAAAGTTTCAAAGGTTTTGAAGTCTTACAGAAAGAAAAACAATTTTTTAATGGCAGACTCTGATTCTGAAATTTATAGAATCTATTTTCAGAGAAGTTTTGAAAAGTTTTGTTTAATAGTGAAATTTCCGCTAACCACTATTCACCCCCCCTCTAGTGGCATTTATTGCAGGTGTCACGGTCCAACATTTGATATGTAGAAAATATATCGTTAATGTATGTTGCATTGATCAGTGTGTGTATGTATAGTAAATTAGCAAAATTGTTTATTATGGTCTTGTGTTTAAGTTTTTTTGGCTCAGCAAACTTTGTTAAGATCAACGGTCCACTCAAACTTCGCCTTCTCCTGCTTTCGTCTGCTCAGGGCACCAATATTGACGAGAATCCTTCAACAAATTTCCTGTAGCAGCTGGCCAAACCAAGAAAACTCCTTACTTCAGTACCTTGGTCAGTCAAGGCTACTCATCGATAGTCTTAATCTTCTTCGGATCCACTGAGACCCCTTCTTCTCAACTTACGTGACTTAAGAAAGTCATGATTCCGCTGCACAACTCTGATCATTTATCTCTGACTGACATTCTCTATACTGATGATGAGTCATTGATATCTGATCGTCGGCGGTTTACTTTGGTATGACGTCGTCAGCCTCTCCGACATCCACAGCAGTCATCATGTGGATCTGGGCACTGATCCATGCTTCCTTTTATGCTTCTCCTTAGTCTGTTGTGTTGGTGGTGCCGGCTTCTACTCAGTGTCCTCTCTCGTAAAATGTTTCAGTTATGGCACTCATACTTGTATAATTCCCCTAAACTAACCCGAGTGTAGCATCAACAATAAGCACATGGTAGCAACAGTGGTCATGCACTCCTCACGGTTGTACTTTCGCCACGGGCGATCTTGTGATTATTAGCTGCCACGTCACATATCTCTGCCTCCTCCGATGAAGGATCCTTCTGAACATCAAATCACGGCCGTCTTACATTCCTCTGTAGTAGAACCTCAGATCAGGTGGCCGCAGTGACGGAAGCCGCTGGTTCAACTGCTACTACGGTTGTTACATCAAAGTGCTGATTAGGGTGGCGATGGTGTTGGCCAATGCCTGGAGGATGGCCCCCTGATACTGGTGGTCGTTGTCACAACCATCGTCGCCTCCTTTGCTAGATTCTCCACAACTCGTGCAGGACTTGTATATCACCACTAGATGGGGGGTTGAATAGTGGGTGCGGAAAAAATTTGTTTTTAAAAATTTTTGTTACCAAGTACCCACTTCTGAAAACAGATTCTTTTTTCATACCCTGTTTTGAATTAATTAAAATACCTAAATAAAGACCTCCAAAAATTATGAAATTCGGTAAGAATCTACTCTCAGATGTTCTGAGTCTCTCATAAAAATTTCAAATTAAAATTCCACTCCTAACCCCTTGAAAATACGTTTTTGGTCAGATTGCGCAAATCTGCCAGAAATAGTACTCCGACTTAAAAATTTTATTCTGATTAATTGGTGACTCCAAATGGTCTAAAAATATAATGACAAGACCCTCAAGGTATGTATTATAAAGGGTTGAAACATATTTTGAAAATTCCTTTGGTAAGTATGTCAATCATATTGATGCGCTCAACCTTTGTAACTCTGAAATCAGATTGCACTAGTCCAGAACTATTCAAGTTTGACTGACTTATACCTATCCAAATGAGCTGAAACTTGCGCCAAATGAAAAATAGGAGGGTGGTTATGTTTCTGAAAAATTTTATGATTTTTGAATTTCTTTTGCTATTTCGTTTTCTATTGCAATGAAATTGATGAAAACTGCTGGAAACTGAAAGTAAAGTGCAGTAAAATAAAGACACCAAGGATTTTATACTGGTTCGGTTAAATCAACCTACTCCAGTCTTTGAGGACGCCTTCCTCGGTTATCACTAAACACTAAAAAAGCCTTACCACAAGGGTGGCTAGAGTTACAAACTCCACCCTTTTATAAACAACAGAATCGAGCAAACGAATCACGGACACCACCACCGATTGAATGAAGGTTTTATCACATCTTGATCAATCTTTTACAAAAATTGAAACGTTTATGGTGGTATTTTCAGAGCCTATTTAATATCAGGATTATATGAACAATAGGCTTGAGAGAAGAAGAAGAAGAAGAAGAAGGAAAGGTAGAAGAAGAGAGTAGAAGATCCTTTTGCACTTGAGAGAAAAATGAGAGTTGTCTTGACTTTGTTTGCATTACTCCTCTTCCCTTTAATCAAAAGTGGCCGCCCCCTTAGGGTTCTTCCATCCTTGAGAATTCTCTTTAATGCCCTTGGAAGATTGCCTTGTGTAGAAATGATATCATCTTGCTCACTTGGCACACTATGATTGGAAGAATGACTTGTCCTTGCTTACTTGGCACTTGATGATTGGTCCAACCTGTCATCATTTTAATGAGCTGTAAAATCTGAAAATAAACTCATAAAACATGTTCCAAATAGTAATCAAAATGTTATCAAACAATCACCATTCAATACCTTCAATTTTGGGAAGCAAATTGAGCACCATTAAGACAAAAAAAAATCGGCCACCCTATAGTACATGTGCTGAAAATTTTCAACATGTGTCTAATTTGAACTCTTTTGAATTGTTACCTTGTGTAGCTCACTCTCTTATGTCACTAACCTTGTGTGGCATATTCTCTACCAATTGAGATTCCATCTAAGCTCCACATAGGCTCCATCATGGCTGAGAATGGCGTGTAAGCTGAATGTATATGTGCTGAAATTTCACTTTAGTAATCTTTGTCAAATAATGCACAATATTTACACATATACGGTAAATTGTAATCAGCCATAATTTGAATTTTCTATAACACTTTAACATTTCTTGAATGTGTAAAAAGTGTCTTGATACATGTTACATCTCATGCCAAAAAACGTTCCATGTGTTGTGTTCGCAGAAAACCGAATTTTTGACTTTCGTCGATTTCGCGATTTTTCTCCTATTAAATTCAAACTTCTTGCACATGTCATATATGTTATGTCACACAATAATAATAAAATAAAATGTATATTCAGCTCTAATGGCTGATGGTATAGGCGCCCCATGTGCTTAAAAGAATTAAATTTGAAACCTCCATAAATTTGGCCTAAATTGTGGGTGATTTGTGTGTGCCAACATGGAATGATTTAGTGTCTGAATTTAACATGTGAGCCACAAAAGTTTTGTCTGTTTTTGAGTATATGGTCTGGTCATCTTTATATGGAAAGTACGTGACACGTCGATGAGTCACCCGATACGACAATTTTTGGTTTATAATCTTGTAACGTGTTGTTATAATTTTTTCATCACCATGACTTATATCATATGACATAGACCTGAATATACTCATAAATATGAGGTGTATATAGTGGTGTGCCATTGACATATGTTTGTAATATATGAAACGTGTCAGTAGTACGTCGAAATATATGTGTATTGTGTCTTTTTAACAAAAATATGAATATATATATATATATATATATATATATATATATATATATATATATAATATTAGGCGTGTATATTGAAAGAATGAGGTGACTTTCCATTTTCAATTTTTTGCCATCAAGCTTTCTCCAAATATGTCTTCATTTAATGAACTGGTTAGTTCATTAACTTAAGTACTTCACTTAATGAACTAGTTTAGTTCATTAATTTTGACACCTGAAAATAGTTCAAAGACAACAAATGTTTGCCATAATATGTAAGCTTTAATGCTTCATGGCTTTTTAGTATGGCAACAATACATATAACGCATATGAGACATGTATATCAAAAAAACGTGTCAAGTAATAATTTCGTCATGCATTTCGTAAACGCGTACTATTTAAATCATGCATTTGTAAATCATTCAAACACTTTTTCTCAACAATCTCCCCCTTTTGATGATTTACAAAATAACAATGGTTCATGATTTAAATATAATTGCTCCGCCTTCAATTATGCACAAATTCAAATTTTGAATTTTGAATTTTATATCATCGTGTGCTCCCCCGTAAATTATGCAATCATGCTCTCTCTCCCCCTTAAATCATGCTTTTGTCTCCCCCTTTATTATATAAATGTCATCAAAAGTACATGTAAGAAAGAAATAGCAGTTTATACTATATCAACAAAAATCATGCATTTCAAGTACGTTCTTAAGGGTTATTTATTCAACCCTTTGCAAATGTACCTTTTGGTATCCAAACATGGGTGACTTTATCGGTCTTCCAAAAGGTGAGAAAAGAGATGAATAAGCAATATAATAGATGTTCGTGAAAATCCATTTAGCCTATGGCCGAGAATGTCATCACGTTCATGATAAGATTTTCGTTTTTGATATGCATTTTTGTTAGTGTGCATGGTGTGTGATGCATTTGTATGATATGACTGTTGCATATGTACCAATGGCTTTCTTTTATATCTATATGGCACACAATTATACTTTTCATGTGATGAAAAAGAATTAGCGTGATGAAATGCAACGTGGGGCTCGCTAGATTGTATTGTCGCCTTCTTAGACTTTACGATCGTTTTAAATACATGTTGCTTAGGTGAAGATAAAAAAAATTTGTAGATTTGTTTTGTACATGATTATCTTCAATATACCCTAATCTAGTTTTGTCAGTTTCATGTTTTTGCGAAGAAATGAGACGATCTAACATGCAAGTTCATCTATCGAATTGTTTTACAGTCTTTTCTAGATCTTCGTTTCTTGATCTCAAATCTGAGATCTCGGATTTCATTACCACATTTTCGGATGTCAAGGATTGAATTTCAGATCTCAATGAAACAATCAAATTAGATGACTCCTCTTTTAAATCATTTAACTGAGAAACAAGATTTGTGTTAGAGGATTCTAACAATGTCTTGTCTTCAATTAAGCGTTTCTTTTCTTTTGCAAGAGTCTTAGCAAACTTATGTAATTCAAGATATTCAACATACAAATAATTATGAGATAGTTCAGAATCGGAGTCAGAATCAGAATTTATCTCATTATCAAAAGGTGGAGGCCTTTGGCATGACATACCTTCTTGTTCGGTTTTCTGGCTAGTGGATGCTATCTCACAAAGATTGTTATATCTCCTTGTAGTGAGTGTGCCTACGCTCAGATACCACTTTTAGGACCTTTATAGAACCACTAGAAGGAGGTTGAATAGTGGGTGCGGAAACAAATTAGTTTTTAAAACTTTTTATTACCAATTACCCACTTTTGAAAACAGATTCTGTTTTCAGACCTTCCTTTGAATTAATTAAAAGACCTAGTTACATACCTCCATAAATTATGAAATTCGGTGAGAATCTACTCTTAGATGTTCTGAGTATCTCATAAAAATTTCAAATTAAAATTCCACTCCTAACCCCTTGAATATACGTTTTTGATCAGATTGCGTAAATCTGCCAGAAACAGTATTTCGACTTGAAATTTTTATTCCGATTAATTGGTGACTCCAAATGGTCTAAAAATTTAATGACAAGACCCTCAAGGTATGTATTATAATGGGTTGAAACAGATTTTAAAAATTCCTTTGGTAAGTATGTCAATCACGTTGATGTGCTCAACCTTTGCAACTCTGATAATCAAATTGAACTTGTCCAGAACTATTCAAGTTTGACTGACTTATACTTATCCAAATGAGTTGAAACTTGCGCCAAATGAAAACTAGGAGGGTGGCAATGTTTTTGCAAAATTTTATGATTTTTGAAATTCTTTTGCTATTTTGTTTTCTATTGCAATGAAAGTAAAGTGCAGTAAAGTAAAGACACCAAGGATTTTATACTGGTTCGGTTATATCAACTACTCCAGTCTTCGAAGACGCCTTCCTCGGTTATCACTAAACACAAAAAAAAGTCTTACCACAAGGGTAGCTGGAGTTACACACTAACTCCACTCTTTTACAAACAACACAATCGAGCAAACGAATCACGGACACCACCAACGATTGAATGAAGGTTTTATCACATCTTGATCAATCTTTTACAAAAATTGAAACGTGTATGGTGGTATTTTAAGAGCCTATTTAATATCAAGATTTTATGAACAATAGGCTTGAGAGAAGAAGAAGAAGAAAGAAAGGTAGAAAAAGAGAGTAGAAGATCCTTTTGCACTTGAGAGAAAAATGAGAGTTGTCTTGACTTTGTCTGCATTACTCCTCTTCCTTTTAATCAAAAGTGGCCGCCCCCTTAGGGTTCTTCCATCCTTGAGAATTCTCTTTAATTCCCTTGGAAGATTGCCTTGTGTAGAAATGACACCATCTTGCTCACTTGGCAAACTATGATTGGAAGAATGACTTGTCTTTGCTTACTTGGCACTTGATGATTGGTCCAACTAGTCATCATTTTAATGAGCTGTAAAATATGAAAATAAACTCATAAAACATGTTCCAAATAGTAGTCAAAATGTTACCAAACAATCACTATTCAATCCCTTCAATTTTGGGAAGCAAATTGAGCACCATTAAGACAAGAAAATCCGCCACCCTATAGTACATGTGCTGAAAATTTTCAGCATGTGTCTAATTTGAACTCTTTTGAATTGTTACCTTGTGTAGCTCCCTCTTTTATGTCACTAACCTTGTGTGGCATATTTTCCACCAATTGAGATGCCAACTAAGCTCCACATAGGCTCCATCATGGCTAAGAATGGCGTGTAAGCTGAATGTACATGTGCTGAAACTTCACTTTAGTAATCTTTGTCAAATAATGCACAATATTTACACATATATGGTAAATTGCAATCAGCCCTAATTTGAATTTTCTAGAACACTTTAACAAGTGTTGAATGTGTAAAAAGTGTCTAGATACATGTTCAATCTCATGCCAAAAAAGTTCCATGTGTTGTGTTCGTAGAAAACCGAATTTTCGACTTTCGTCGATTTTCCAATTTTTCTCTGATTAAATTCAAACTTCTTGCACTTGTCATATATGTTATGTCACACATAATAATCATAAAATAAAGTGTATGTTCAGCTCTAATAGCTGATGGTATAGGCGCCCCATGTGCTTAAAAGAATTGAATTTGAAATCTCCACAAATTTGGCCTAAATTGTGGGTGATTTGTGTGTGCCAACATGGAATGATTTAGTGTCTGAATTTAACATGTGAGCCACAAAATTTTTGGATGTTTTTGAAGTATATGGGCTGGCCATCTTTATATGGCAAGTACGTGACACGTCGGTGAGTCACCCGATACGACAATTTTTGGTCTATAACCTTGTAACGTGTCGTTATAATTTTATCATCACCATGACTTATATCATATGATATAACACCTGAATATACTCATAAATATGAGGTTTATATAGCGGTATGACGTTGACGTACGTTTGTAATATATGTAACGTGTCGGTAGTACATCGGAATATATGTGTATTGTGTCTTTTTAACAAAAACATGAATATTATATATATAATATATATTAGGCGTGTATATTGAAAGAATGAGGAGACTTTCCATTTTCAATTTGTTTCCATCAAGATTTCTCCAAATATGTCTTCATTTAATGAACTAGTTAGTTCATTAACTTAAGTACTTCACTTAATGAACTAGTTTAGTTAATTAATTATGGCACCTGAAAATAGTTCAAAGGCAACAAATATTTGACATATGATGCAAGCTTTAATGCTTCATGGCTGGTTAGTATAGCAGCAATATATATATATAGCATATGAGGTATGTATATCACAAAAACGTGTCAAGTAATAATTTTGTCATGCATTTGTAAATCATTCAAACACTTTTTCTCAACAACACGGTGGCATTTTTTTGAATTTCAGCGAAACATGATGAGAATTCGGATTGAACGGGAGTAATCGAGGGATTTGAGCATTTATGGGGCTCATGCAAAGGTTCAGGGGTACAACAAAAATTAAATAGAGAAAGCTCACCAACGGCACGCACCTCCCATAACCAGATCATAACCTAGCTCTATTTCAATTGATTAAGGGTAAAATCGTCGTTTTGAAAACAGATCATGACTTATGCCTAAGTAATCTAATTAATCCTTCCTTCCCGAGGTAGATCTGAAGCCTCGGCTTTGATACCACCTGTAGCGCCCTGCTCCCGAGCCCTAGCACCGGGAACAGTGCACCTATCGTATCTCGCTAAGGAGAATAAAAGGCGTCGAATCAACTTCTTACATGTCAGGAATGACGTAGAAATTTTTCACAGAAACGATACGTAAAACTCATAGTCAAAATAAACATAATTATCAAACGGATAAGTACTGGGTTGACGAGACTCAACAGTATCTACACTCTGCAAAGGATCTAAAATAAAAGAAATACTAAAATGTCTGTGAGAACCCCAAGGAAATAAATAGAAACATCCGCTGTAAGGTCCACTCGTGCCCTAGATGCAGCTGTCAACCGTCCTTCTCCGCTATGTTTGCCCCGTCCTCAACAAAGATATGATCATGGTCATCATCCGGCTCACCTAGGAGTAGGGGTGGGTGACAAAATTACCCAGTAGATGTCCGCCTCAAACCAATACAAAACACGTATACCGAAATGATATAACCATATAACACATAAATAGGATACAACATGAGCATAAAATAAGATAAGTGCGGAAATAAAACACTCTAAGTAAAAATGCGCAACTACGTGATGCATGTCTTCACCCACGTGTCACACGCAACAAGAATCATGTCATGCAATATGGTCCTATACCTATATGCAATGCATGATCTCAGGATTGACTAGATGCCTGTAGCCCGTACACTACAATCCACCCTGACCGATGCCCATGGCTCGAACACCACGATCCACCATAACCGAATGCTCATGGCCCATACACCACAATCCACTCTACTCGAGCGCCTGAGACCCGTACATCTCAACCCACTTCAAATGCAGTGCAAGTGCCATGAATGCAACAACAAATTCGCCTAGGGACCGCATCCCCATCCTCACCATCTCCGGCACTCAATATTTAGTTTCGTAAATTTTTCGATTAGTGGAAAGTTATTGTTTAACACTACCGGTATTTTTCTTTAGCTTGTATAAATTTTCTACAATTTTTTTTACTATTTTCCCTTATTTAATTCTATTTATTACTATTTATTTTTAATTACTAAAATTTACCAAAATTGTTTGAATAATTTAATTTTACCCTTTTGTATTGTCTGGAATTTATTTAAAATTTCCTCATAATTAAATATATTTTTCTAGAATTTAAACCAATGTTTAATTAATTATTAATTATTTATTCATTTCAGAAATTAATTTCCAGAATTTCTTTTTTTATAATTAAATTCGGCTTGGGCCTGCCTGCTGCCATGGTCCGGTCCATCGGCCATTAGGCTCGGTCCGGCAGCCTGGCCGGTCCAATGTTCTTTTCCTTTTTCTTTTTCAAAAATGTTGGCCCGTCCCATTTAATGGCCAGACCGGCCCTCTACGAACCGGGTCAGCCGGATCAACCGGCCCGCTGTATGGATTTCTATTATTTTTTTCTTTTACTCTATTTCTTTCTGATCTCAATAAAATCTTTGTTTTTACTCCGATTAACCTCAAATCAGTTGAATTCGACTCTATATAACGCGACGCATCTTTTGGAGGTGGACAAGTCATCAGTGTTCCGGACACGCCGTCAGGGGCCGTGCGTGGGCCCTAAACGCGCACATCAGACTTATTTTTTCACTTCCAATCCAATCCCAACCTATTCCGGGCTAGATGAACATATTCTAAGGCCAAAACGCAATTTTAAAGAGCACCTAGCATGAAAATTTCCACTTTTTCAATTTTTTAGGGGTAAGTTACTTCGAATCCAATCCTACCACCAAGTTTATCCACATACGCGCACATAACAACCATAAGAAGGCCATAAACCAATCATCTCATGCTCTTCTATATAAAGGATATGCAAAATCAACATTTTAAACAAATAAATACGACGAAACACATTAATATATCATCAAAGCATGCATGAATCATACCCGTTTGAGGGGGAAGAGGTACCTCAATTGACGCTAAACGAATAGATTAGACGGATTAGAACTCAGATTCGGGGTCTCACTAGCCCTCTTCTTCTTCTCTCTTTCCTTCTTTTTCCCTTTTTCCTTATCTCTCTCTCTTTTTTCCTCTCATTTTTTCCTATCTTCTGCCGTTCTCCTCTGTTCTGACGTTCTTCTCTATTCTTTTTTTTAAAAAAAAGGGTGCCGCTGGGGAGTTGTAAGGGGGATGAGGGTTTGGGGAGTTTTATTTGGGACGGGGGAGAGATTTTAGGGAAATTAGGATAAATAGAAATATAGGTTCAGTAAATTTAGGTAGTAAATCAAATTTTAACAAAAAAAAATCAATTATCCCCTCCCACTCCCCCAATCTCTCACGGAACACATGCACATTCCACATATATTTTTATTTAATTAAATTTTTCCTCTCTTCTTTTTTTCGGTTATAACACCTATGCTGCTGAAATTGGGACATAAATTATGCCATATGAATAGAAAAAGAAATACGGAAGAAGTTCTACGCAAGAAGAACTGAAATTATTGAAGCCTTGTCGAATGAGAAGCATGTTCTTCTCTTTATGCATAATGAATTGTTGTTGAATCTTGAGTATTACCTTCTTCTTTGGCTAGAGAAATTGTTTGTTTGTTGGAAGAATTCGTAGATATATTCCTGGATGAAGAACTAAGTGGATTTGCTCCAATTCGAGGTATTGAGCATCAAATTAATTTTATTGCCGAAGCTACACTATCCAACTGGCTAGCCTATAGAGCAAACCCAAGGAGACTAAAGAAATTCAACGTCATGTGAAACATTTGCTTGCTAGGAGCCAGGTTTAAGAAAATATGAGTCCATTTGTTGTTTTGTAATTGTGGTGGCAAAGAAAGATGGATCATGGCGTATGTGCACAAATTGCAAGGCTATTAACAAGATCACGGTAAAGTGTCATTACCTTATTCCTAGACTTGATAGATTGATGAATTGCATGGGGTTGAAAACTTTACTAAAATTGATCTTAAAAGTGTTTACCACTAGATTTGCCTTCAAAAGGGAGATGAATGGAAACCAACATTAACATTAACTTTGGCTTATACGAGTGATTAGTGATGTCTTTTAGATTAACTAATGTAGCATCACATTTATGAGATTAATAAATCAATCCTTGCATGAATTCGTTGGTAAATTTGTGGCGGTCCACTTTGATGATATGTTGATCTATAGTAAAAGTCTTGAAGAGCATATTCTTCACTTGTGTGCTATTTTACAAACATTGCAATAAGAACCTTTGTGTGCTAACTTTAAGAAGTGCTCTTTTTGCATGAAACAAATTGTCTTCTTATGTTTTATTATGAGTGAACATGGAATTAACGTAGATCAAAAAAAGTGAAGCCTATTTCAGAATGGCCTACACCTAAAACAATTGATAAGGTTCGCAGTTTTTATGGTTTCACTAGTTTTGTAGACGTTTTGTGAAAGATTTATGTACCATGGCTACTCCTTCAAATGTAATTGTGAAAAAAAAGTTGGATTCATTAGGGGAAAACAACAACATGTTCTTTTATCTTTTGAAAGAAAAGTTAACTATTGCACATATTCTTAAATTGTCTATTCTTCATGGGACTTTCGAAATTGAATGTGATGCATTGAGAGTATGTGTAGGAGCAGTTTTGATTCATGGGAGATGGCCATTTTATTACTTCAGTGAGAAACTTATAGGTGCTCAATTGAACTATTCTATATATGATAAAGAATTCTAAATATTAGTTTGAGTTTTGCAAATGTGACAATACTATTTGTAGCCTAAGGTGTTTCTCATTCACACTAATCATAGGTCCCTCAAACACTTTAAGGGTCAAAGTAAATTGAAGGAGCGGATGCTAAATGTGTTGAATTCATTGAAACAATTTTTTTTATATGATTAAGGATAAGCATGTTAAAGATAGCGTAGTTGTTAATGCCTTGACTAAAAGTTACACTTACATTGCTACTTTGTCTTCTAAACGGTTTGGTTTTGAGTCTATCAAGTAAATGTATGCTAATTCTATCTATTTGTCATATGAGGAGTCAGCGTTGGAGAAGTTCTATATACATGAAATTTTCTTGTTCCCTGAGCATCGTTTGTGCATAGTTGCTTGTTTTATACATGAATTGCTTGTAAAAGAAGCTCAGATAAATAACACATTAGAAATATTGAAAGAACATTTTTTGGCTTAAAATGCGTGTAGATGTCTACAAGCTTTGTGCTACTCACATAATTTGCAAACAAGCGAAATCTATGTTTATGCCGCATGCTTCATATACTACATTACCTATACCTTCTTGTTTTCGGTTTGATATTTCTATAGATTTTTTACTTGGTCTACCTAGGTAAAAACGTGGACATGATAGCGTGTTTTTTTTGCTGTTGATCGTTTCTTTTAGATGACACACTTTTATTGTATATAGAAAGATGGATGATGCATCTCATGTGTTGAATTGTTCTTTAGAGAAGTTCTGAGATTGCATGACATACATAAAACCATTCTGAGTGATACGGATACCAAGTTTCTTAGTCATTTTGGTGTGTTCTATGGGGTAAATTAAGAAATAGATTGCTTTTTTCTAATAGAAGCCAACTCTAAACTGATGGACAAACTGAAACAGCGACTAGAACACTTTCTCGACTTCTTATATTGATAAGTCAAACAAACTCGAATAACTAAGAGAATTGTTGGCCATCCATAGAATTTGCATATTATAAGATTGTACAAAGTGATACTTCTTATTCACCTTTTGATGTTGTCTATGGCTTTAATGCTTTGGCCCCTATTAAGCTTGTTACACTGTTTACTAATTGCCGTTTTGATAGTAAGTCTAAAGCTGAGCTTGTGAAAATATTTCATGAGAAGAATTACATTGAGATTTCTACAAAGATATAAGAGAAGCAAGCGAACAAAGGAAGTAAACGTGTGGTGTTCTAATCGTTTGATTGGGTATGACTTCACTTATGGACAGATCAGTTTGCAAACGAAAGAAAGTCCAAATTACGGAAAAGAGGAGATGAAATCGTTCAAAGTGCTATCGAGGTTCAATGTCAATGCATTGATTTTTCTCCCTTTCGTGCAGAGTCAAGCGCAAATACTTTTATGGAGGGAGATAATGATGCACCATGATGGAACACTGAAGGTGATCCAAATGGAACTGAATCAAGTCCAACATTGAAGACCGGAGAGTTGCACGCTTTTGATGATCAAGATGGGTCACAAACCATTTCTTATGAGTGCCCAATCACTCGAACAAGAGTCAAGGAGATCCAAGTGTCAATGAAGCTAATTATAGCTGAATTTAATGTGAAATGAGCCAAAGCTTTACCAGATCATAAAGGTCCGCATTGGGTTAATCTTATTAGTGTCCAAGATGCCTAAACAAGAGTATCGGATGAGGATGGACTGGACTAAAACAGTTTGTATGCTGTTTGGGTCACTGCTCACATATTAGAGTTTAAATGTTGTAACAAAATTAGAATATTTTTATATTTCATTTTTTATTTGAGATGTGTTTCATCAGACTAGTTAGCTAGGAAAGAGTTCGTGTCCTGTCTGTTAAGTTACCAGAGGTGTCGGAAGTTTAGATTCTCATTTTCCTTTCTAACTTAGGTTTTATGTGACTATATATGTGGTACTTGCCATGAACATTTTTAATAAGTTTACATCAATAAAAACAGAAGTAAAACTGAGCACTTTGCTCACCAATCCGTAACTGAGCACTTTGCTCACCAATCCGCGTGACATGTTTTGGAGCTTGTGGACTCAAGTTTCGTTCTTTTGAATTCAATCAATTCTTTGAACAACGATTGTGGTCTGAATTCATATCTACGCCAGAAGCTTTTCAAGAATCTTGATTGGAAGGTTGTTGACCGAATAGATGGTTGCTCCATGTTGACAATCAAATGGTCTAACAAATTTTTTTGTGAAGATAAGTTTATTCAAAGGGTCTAACAATGTTCTTTGCCTTCTTTTAATTCAGCTGAGTTCTTTTTCTTTGTTTGGCGGAGTCTTTTTGTGTTTTTGTGTGTTCCTCAAGTTCTTGTATCAAGAGAATTTAAGGGAAAGTCTATCTTCGTTGTGCATGCATCACATTATCATTATCACAGACGATATAACTATTTGTGGATATTATGTTGATTCTTTATGGACTTAAAAGAAAAGTCACTTCGGATTCTTTCATTCGCTTACGCAATTGATTTCTCTTTTCTAACGATTTTAATTTGGATAGAAATACAGAATCCGTATTAGCCATTCATTTTCACATCACACAAAAAGAAAAC
The DNA here is from genome assembly GCA_036186865.1 of Eustoma russellianum. NCBI lineage: Eukaryota > Viridiplantae > Streptophyta > Magnoliopsida > Gentianales > Gentianaceae > Eustoma > Eustoma russellianum. The sequence continues at coordinate 11,303,020 of AP025074.1, read as the reverse complement.
CTGGCTTCTAACTTTTCTATTTATATGGCAACCTGCATATTTTAGAATCTAGTGATAATAACGACTACTACAAGCGCATAGAATAAATGTTAGGAAATAAAAATACTTACCTTAGATTGTTAGGAAATAAAAATACTTACCTTAGATAGAGTTGATTGTGTACATAATTGAGGACGAAGTTATAGAGACTAAATTGATTTGTACATTTATACTGATTTGATTATTTACCATATAGAGTAGGGTCTCATTTGTATAAGATGAAGGTGATGTGTAGATAAAAAGTATGAATGAAAACGTACTGTTTTCCCAAAATTAACAATTGTATCAGTTTTTGACAGCAATTGATGAGAAGTATAACAATGAAAAGAATGATCTACTAAAAAGGGATCCTTTACCCACATTGGAAGTGGCTTACAGAGAAGTTCACAGAGCGGAAGAAAGGACGCCAGTTTTGCAGAGGATCCCCTCAGAAGAACCATCACAGGGGATAGGCCATGGCCTGGCAACACCAATCACGACTACCAAAGGCCATGGCCAAGAACGCGGGACTGGGCAGGGGAGAGGCAGAGGCATCTCCAGATCTGGCGGACGCAAGGTCGAAGACAAGGAGGCCCTTGTCTGCACTCATTGCGGGCAAAGGAGGCATACCAAAGAAAATTGCTTCCAGATAGTAGGATACCCAGAGTGGTATGAGGGCAAACGGATGCAAGTCGTTGGAGGCAAGGGAAGAGGGGCTGCTGCCGCAGCCACAGCTCAAAACGAAGAAGGAGTAGTTCCCTCAGCAGCTGCCACTGGAAAAGGAGGTATAAGGGTTGGGATTTTTAACCCCAACCCATTTTTTACCTGTTGGGACAAAAATACCCCCACTGATATTACACAATGCCCCCCTCAGTTTCCCATTCGACAGGTGTAGCCCTCCATGTTTCTAAAACAACTGTTTTAGGTCCTCCAGCTTCCAGAACCAACAATCTCGCCCCTCAAGTTTCAGAACTGTCACTCCAGACCCAGATCCATCCGAAAGGTCAAATCAAACCCCCAGTCTTTCCCAAAATTACAATAACACCCTTAACTGCTTACATGATCTCAAAGCTGCCCATAGTTTGTCCACAACTACAAAACCCACATGGATACTTGACAGTGGTGCGACAAACAGGATGACAAATGACCCACATGACGTTACCCAGTGGACCACTGCAACCAAGACTCATATTGAAACCGCCAACGGAACCCTTATACCAGTCTTCGGAGGCGGCACCAGTTCAATTAACTCCAACTTAAACTTACACATTGCCTTTATGTGTCTGGTCTTTCGACCAAGTTACTATCTATTAGCCAACTTACTCGTGAATTACATTGTGTTGCACTGATGTATCCTTCCTTTTATCAATTACAGGATGTTCGCTCGAAGAAGATCATTGGGCGTGGCATTGAGAAGGACAAACTATACTTTGTAGCAGATGTGGTACAACAGGGCCGGTCCAATCTTGCTACCGGACTGCTCAACAAAGACTCTGGTTATGGCACCGTCGTCTTGGTCACTCCTCCTTAGGTTACATGAAACTTTTATTTCCCTCGTTGATTCTTTCTGGACTTACATTACCATATGATACATGTTTTCGTACTAAGCACACTCAATCTACTTATAAACTCAATAACACTCGTGTCAAACAGTTGTTTAGTATGGTTCATTCTGATGTGTGGGGGCCCTCTCCACATCCTACGACTCTTGGTGTTCAATACTTTGTTACTTTTGTTGATGATTTTACCAGAATGACTTGGGTTTATTTTCTGAAAAATAAGTATGATGTTTACTCACAATTTGTGCATTTTCATAAATGGTTAGCACTCAGTTCCATACCAAAATTCCGATTCTTCGCTCTGATAATAGCGGCGAACACATGAATAATGCCCTAAAATCATTTTGTCTTGATCATGCTATTTTACATTAGACTTCATGTTCCCATACTCCCAAACAAAACGAAGTAGCTGAACTGAAAAACCGTATCTTACTTGAGATGACCCGAGCCATGATGCTCAAATCACATGTTCCCAAATGTTTTTGGCCTGAAGTCGTTGCCACCGCTTCTTACCTTCTGAACCGCTTACCAACCAAGATCCTTGATCACCGTACCCACTTATCCTTACTGACTAAACACTCTGAAGTCCCGTCGTTCTTACTCTCCCACCTAAAGTATTTAGGTGCACCGTGTTTGTTCATATTCCCTCCTCCCAACGCACGAACCTTGATGTGTGTGTACACAAATGTGTGTACGTGGGGTATGCTATGTCTCAAAAAGGGTGTCAGTGTTATAATCCTCTTGCTTGTCGCATCCATATCACTATAGATTGCACCTTTCTTGAACATGAATATTTCTATTCTGCCACTCTTGGGCCTCAAAGGGAGACCTATGGTGAGACCTACGACTGGCTTCATAACCTTAGTCAAGTGGAGGCAGTTCCTCTAGTGCCCCTGCTCGGACAACGGACACGAACCGGTGCACCCGTCGTAGCCTACTGAGAGGACTACAAGACGTCTCATCTCTTGAATACACATCACCAATGACGTAAGAGAACAAGCACGGAGACACGTGCAAAATAAAATCCAAATCAATCAAATCTGTACTCCCAGAAGCATAAGTAAATAAAACTATTTATGGACGCAGCCATCTACATCCTCAATTGAATGAGAGAAAACTGAAGTAATTAGAAATAGTCCAGACGACCCCCAAACATGAATTCTATGCATCCCATTCAGCCCACTCACCGTCGTCCTCTATGAAAATCATATCATATTCGGGCTCATCTGCAAAACAACATGATAGAACCCTTAGCAAAAACACTAGCGAGTAACCCGCTTATAAGACATACGAGATCAACACATGGCAAGACATGAGGAATATCTATATCAAGGGATAATGGGGCACATGTCTTGTATAGTTTAAAGATCATAAGTTGCCAGCACAACAGAAACAAAGAACAACAACGAATAAGTAGTAAACAGTTCAATAACAAAACAATTACAAGTCAATCATCCCAAAACGACTCATGTGATGCATGACAATTCAAAATATGCACTACACTACACAAACCCAAATGATTATGCTTCACTTTTCAAAAACAATGCAATGCATGTCATAATGTCTGGTCACATAACTTTATACCCTGTGATGGGCCACAACTTGTCTTTATACCCTGTGACGCACCACAGCTTAACTTTATACCCTGTAATGTGCAACAGCTTGTCTTTATACCCTGTGTCACATTACAGCTCACTTTATACCCTGTGATGGTTACATCTTGCCTTTATACCCTGTAACACATCACAGCTCACTTCGCAAACTTTTTACCCTGTGCTAAGGCACAGCTCTTGCCAAATCATAATGCAAATGCAAGTTCCATGATGCAAAGATGCACATTCACATGTCAATCAATCATTTGAGGCACATCTCATTCACACATTCAAGCGTATCACTACACGCTCAGGTCTTCCTCACATAAACATACATACTAGGGTACAAAGGAGGAAGTAGACACCCTCACACACTCCATTTGAACCCTATCGAAGCTTCAAACATTCATCTGTAATCCCCTTAGATAATTCACACGGAAATCCAATTCAAATACCCCACGTAGTCCTCACCGTTGATTCACCATCCTAAGTCGTGTTCCCAAGGCTTACACTACCTTAATCAGGTCTTAAGAAGCCTCTAGTGACTCCCAAATTGTCCTCTAACTTCCCTTTTTCTCTTCTATTCTTTCCACAAAACTGGCTGACATCATACCCTACATTGATCGATCGATGTCACTTTATACCCTCACATCGATCGATCTATGTCCATCAGAATACATTCTGGCTCACATTATACCCTACATCGGTCGATCGAAGTACTTCATACCCTCACATCGATTGATCGATGTCCATCACAATACTTTCTGCCTCACATCATACCCTACATCGATCGATCGAAGTACTTCATACCCTCACATCGATCGATCGATGTCCATCAGAATACTTTCTGCATCACATCATACCCTACATCGATCGATCGAAGTACTTCATACCCTCATATCGATCGATCGATCGATGTCTGCGATTCCAGAAAAGAAACTCCGCGATTTCTGTAGAAACTGTAGAACCAAAACCCCAATCGATCGCAAACTTCATCCCAAACGTTCCAGGCCTAATCCCTTCTATAATCTCAAGCTTAAACTACAAATTGAACACTACACACATACCAACCAAAGATTCAAGCCTAAAACTCAAACCATCCACCAAAACAACCCAAAAATCCTGCCTTTAACTCTCTTCTCCCCTCAACCAAAAATACCAACAAAGAGAGGGTTCAAGGGATTGGGATTTGCAAGATTTCATGTAATCAACAACAACAAACGATTTTTAACATATAGTGGCCAAAACATCAAATCCATAACACATAAATCACATATAGATCAACAAAGAGAAACTACTACATGGTGATCCATTTTAATATCAAAGTAGGCCTTTTTCTTTCGCAAGGCATAGGAACTCATAAGTAGATTACTTGCCTTTGATTACTAGGAGACGGATTGAAGACAGAAAGAGGTTGGATCGGTTTTCTGGAGATTGACTTCCTCTCCTACGCTTGAGAGAACGGCTAGGGCTTGGAAAGAAGAGTGTCGACAGTTTTCTGAAAGATAATGAGGGAAACTGACGCTTTGTCAGTTTTGTTATGGGAAAGGGCCAAACTGGAATTTCTAAATTATACTCTACTATCTCCTTTATCTTAAGTAATTAAATTATAATATTTAATTCTAAATTAAATACTAATTAATTCTAATATTTTATTATTTTACGGAGGGTGCCGGGCATAACATTCCACCCCCTTGCAAAAAGTTTCGTCCTCGAAACTGACGTACCTTATTGGATGAGATGTGGATATAACTCCTTCATCTGCTCCTCAAGTTCCCACGTGGCTTCGCGCTCCGTATGGTTACTCCACTGAACCTTGACATACGGAATCACACGTTTGCTTAGAACTTGATCTTTATTGTCTACGATCTTCATAGGGTACTCTTCATACGTGGAATCATCCTTAACTTCCAACGGTTGAGCCTCGAGAATATGATTCGGATCCGGCACGTATTTCCTCAGTTGAGAAACATGAAACACATTGTGGACTTGTGATAAAATCGGAGGCAATGCTAGTCGGTATGCTCTTTCTCTAACCTTGCCAAGTACCTTGTATGGACCAATATACCGAGGGCTTAACTTGCCTTTTATTCAGAATCTCGCAACTCCCTTAGCGGGTGAGATTCGCAGATAAACCTTTTCACCTTCCTCAAATTCCAAGGGTCGCCTCTTAGAATCTGCCCAACTCTTACTGCAATCTTGTTCCACCTTTATCTGTCCTTTATGCCCTTCACCTTCCCAATGGTCTGCTCAACCAATTCTGGTGCGGTTATCGTCCTTTCCCCAACTTCGTCCCAACAAACGGGGGATCTGCACTTTCGTCCGTATAGTGCCTCAAACGGTGCCATACCAATAACATTGTGGTGACTATTGTTGTATGAGAATTCCATCAGTTTCAACATGTTGTCCCAGTTCCCTTTAAAATCCAACGCGCATGCTCTCAGCATATCCTCCAAAGTTTGGATGGTCCTCTCAGACTGTCCATCCGTTTGTGGATGATAAGCAGTGCTCATCCTTAGCTCAGTGCCCATAGCTTTCTAGAAAGCCATCCAAAATCTAGAAGTGAATCTGGGATCACGGTCTGACACAATACTGACGGAAACTCCATGCAAGCTTACAATGTTATCCATATATATGTTGTCCAGTTTCTCATAAGAAGTACCATGCGGCATCGCTATGAAATGAGCTGTCTTTGTCAAGCAATCGACGATCACCCAAATCATCTCAATCCCACTTCTGGTTTTGGGCAACCCCATCACGAAGTCCATAGTCACATGCTCCCATTTCCATTCTGGGATTTCCAGTGGCATCATCAAGCCGCCAGGTCGCTGATGCTCCGCTTTGACTTGTTGACATACTAAACATCTCTCAACATATTCTGCAATGCTTCTCTTCATCCCTATCCACCAATAATTCATTTTGAGGTCCTTATACATTTTTGTGCTACCAGGGTGAATAGACAACCTCGAGTTATGAGCTTCACTCAACAATTCTCTACGAAGCTCTTCATTGTCCGGTACGCATAGCCGGTTTTGAAACCATAAACTTTTATCTTCAATCAACTGAAAATCCTTTAATGGTTCCGTGATCAATTTGCCACGAATTCCCTTCAGTGCTGCATCGTCGTACTGAGCTTCTTTAATTCTGTCTACCAAACCTGGGCTTATAAATAGGGCGGTAAGAACATTTGCCACTGAGTCTATAACATCCAAACCAAACTCTTCAATCTCTCGTTCCAACGGGGACTGTCTTGCATGGCTAGACTTTCTGCTCAACGCGTTTGCCACTCTGTTGGCTTTCCTAGGGTGGTAATTGATGGTTATGTCATAGTCCTTAAGTAGTTCCAACCATCTCTTTTGTCTCATATTCAGCTCTTTCTGCAAGAATAAGTATTTCAGACTCTTATGGTCAGTGAACACGACACACTTTTCTCCATACAAATAGTGCCTCCAGATCTTAAGAGCAAATACTACAGCTACGAGCTCTAAATCATGTGTCGGATAGTTCTGCTCATATGGTTTCAGCTGTCTCAAAGCGTAAAATAACTAGTTCATTTTGCATCAAGGCACAACCTAGTCCTTTCTTAGACGCATCACTATAGATCACGAAACCGTCGGTGCCAGAGGGTTGTGCCAACACCTGGGCCGTGGTCAATCTCTTCTTGAGCTCAGAAAAGCTCTGCTCGCATTCAACAGTCCATTCAAACTTAGTATTCTTTTGAGTAAGTCGGCTCAATGGAACTGCTGTCGTCGAAAATCCTTCAACAAACTTCCTATAGTAGCTTGCCAGGCCTAGGAAGCTTCTGACTTCGATCACATTAGTAGGTCTTGGCTATTCAGTAATGGCTTCTACCTTCTTAGGATCCACCGAGATCCCATCATCCGAAATTACGTGACCGAGAAAGGCCACACTTCTTAGCCAAAATTCACACTTGCTGAATTTGGCATATAGCTTCTGCTGTCTCAAAATCTCCAACACCATTCTTAGGTGTTCCGCATGGGCTTGCTCATCAGGAGAGTAGACCAAGATATCATCGATGAACACCACCACGAATTGATCCAACTGTTCTCAGAACACGGTGTTCATCAAGTCCATAAAGGCTGCTGGGGCATTAGTCAATCCAAAAGGCATCACCAAAAACTCATAATGCCCATATCGAGTCCGGAAAGCTGTTTTAGGGACGTCACCTGCTTTCACGAGCAACTGATGATATCCCTGACGAAGGTCAATCTTTGAGAACCATCGAGCTCCCTTTAGTTGATCGAATAAATCCTCAATCCTTTGTAGAGGATATTTGTTCTTAATGGTGATTTTGTTCAACTCTCGGTAATCAATACACAATCGCATGCTGCCATCCTTTTTCTTCACAAATAATACTGGAGCTCCCCAGGGTGATACACTGGGACGGATCAACTTCTTATCTAACAACTCCTGAAGTTGTCCCTTCAGCTCCTTAAGCTCAGCTGGAGCCATTCTGTAAGGTGCTTTAGATATAGGTTCCGCACCAGGAATCAAGTTGATTTCAAACTCCACTTCTCTTGATGGCGGCACTCCCGATAAATCATCAGGGAATACGTCCTTAAATTCATTGATTACCGGAATCTGATCCATGGAGGAATATTCTTGCTTCGCGTCCAAAGCATATACCACAAGTCCCTCTGCTCCCTTCTTCAAAGCCTTGAAAGCCTTAATCACCGTCAAATATATTTTCTTCGGGGCATTCGTTAGCTTGGTGTTCCCTTGAACTGTCACTTCATTCATTTTGGGATCTTTGACCGTTACTAGCTTCAGTCTGCAGTCGATATTGGCATGATACTTGGTCAGCCAATCCATGCCCAATATCATATCAAAATCCCTCATCACAATTGGAACCAAGGTAACGAGAAATACCTTCCCATCCAACTGCAATTCACAATCTCTATACTAGTGGTGTGAAACCGGTACTTGTTCACCAGCTGCCTGCACCCTGAAGGGGGTTTCAAGCCACTCGGGTAGACAGTCAAGTCCTTTGACAAATCGCTTAGAGATGAATGAGTGACTCGCTCCACTATCAAGCAATACGTTTGCAGGCACTTTATTAACAAGAATTGTAACTAAACACAAAGAGTGTAACACATAAAAATTTTCATGTAATGCACATTCAATTTCAACTTAAACGGCTAAAATTCAACTTAAACAACTAAGATTTTACTTAAATCGTACCTTTCACAACGTCAGTGCTCTCCTGCACTTCAGCGTCAGTCATGACATGTACCCTCGCGTTGGGCTTGGGCCTACCCCTTTGTTGCTACGATGGCCCTGCTTCTCCCTGTGGCTTTTGCTCCCAGTCGGGGCAATCCTTGATCCTGTGGTCCGTCTTACCACATTTGAAGCAAGCCCCTATTTTCTTCCAAAATTCCCCAACGTGGTTCTTCTGACAGTGGGGACATAAACCTACAGCCGATCGGTCTGGCTGGCTTTGCTGCGGAGGTCACTGGAACTGTACCATCTGGCCTCTTCTAGGAATTTTGACCCAATGTCTGGGTCTACCTCCACTTCTGTCGTCCCTTAGCCTCTTGTTGGTGTCGTCACGAGCCTCTCTAGGCTTTGACCGACGCATGTCACTTTCCACCCGCTAACAAGCATCCAACATCTCCTCAAAAGTTTTCAAACTAGACCCCGATATAGCCGTCCGAATGCGGGGGTTCAAACCTTGCTCAAACTTGAGCATCTGATTCTGTTGTTTTCCAACACCATGGGCGTGAATTTTCCCAAGGCATGGAATCTATCAGCATAGTAAGAAATAGACATCCGATCTTGCTCCAGCTTATCGAACTACCCCATTTTCTAGAATGGCAGTCTCAGGCACATAGTAATCCTTGTAGGCCTCAACAAATTGTCTCCACGAGATAGGGGGAGTCATTTTCGGCAGTATACCATTCCACCAGGCATTTGCTCTGCCACTCAGTAAGGGCATGGCCACATCCACCTTAAGTTCTTCAGGCACATGTACCAGCCTGAAGCATTTCTCTACTTCCTCTAACCAGAACTCGGCTATTTCTGGGTCTGTGGTCCCTTCAAATGTGGGGGCATGCGTCTTCTGCATTTCTCCAATGTAATATCGTATGCCATGCTGAGGCGGTGGTGGAGGAGGTTGTTGTTGCTGCTGAGCAACTCCCTGTGCTATCACCGTTATAGCATCCATCAGGGCTTGAGGCATTACCATCTGTGGTGGCTGTGGGTTCTCATTTCTGTTGCCACCGTTTCCAGAGTTATCCCTTCTAGGAGGCATCTTTATGTAAGATCAGCGCTTAATAGCATTCAGCAATTTAAAAGATAATACTGAAAGCTCACATGCGTCGCACACGCGGAACTACATTCCTTAAGAAGGGTAAATGTATAATCATTAGTTAGATTATATCTCGCGCGCACACACCCAACCCGATTCAACTTATGTCTAAAATCAAAGACTTAGACCTATGGATCAACTTAGGGTCAAAATCATAACTTAGGACTCTATATGACATAACCTAAGTCTCCGATGTAGATCTGAAGCCTAGGCTCTGAAACCACCTGTAGCGCCCCGGCCCAGACAGCGGACCCGAATCGGTGCACCCGTCGTAGCCTACTGAGAGGACTACAAGATGTCTCATCTCTTGAATACACATCACCAATGACGTAAGAGAACAAGCACGGAGACACGTGCAAAATAAAATCCAAATCAATCAAATCTGTACTCCCAGAAGCATAAGTAAATAAAACTGTTTATGGACGCAACCATCTACATCCTCAATTGAACGAGAGAAAACTAAAGTAATTAGAAACAGTCCAGACAACCCCCAAACATGAATTCTAAGCATCCCATTCAGCCCACTCGTCGTCGTCCTCTATGAAAATCATATCATATTCGGACTCATCTGCAAAACAACAGGGTAGAACCCTTAGCGAAAATGCTAGCAAGTAACCCGCTTATAAGACATACCGGATCAACATATGGCAAGACATGAGTAATATCTATATCAAGGGATAATGGGGACCATGTCTTGTATAGTTTAAAGATCATAAGTTGCCAGCACAACAGAAACAAAGAACAACAACGAATAAGTAGTAAACAGTTCATTAACAAAACAATTACAAGTCAATCATCCCAAAACGACTCATGTGATGCATGATAATTCAAAATATGCACTACACTACACAAACTCAAATGATTATGCTTCACTTTTCAAAAACAGTGCAATGCATGTCATAATGTCTGGTCACATAACTTTATACCCTGTGATGGCCCACAATTTGTCTTTATACCCTATGACGCACCACAACTTAACTTTATACCTTGTAATGTGCCACTGCTTGTCTTTATACCTTGTGTCACATTACAGCTCACTTTACACCCTGTGATGGTTACAGCTTGTCTTTATACCCTGTAACGCATCACAACTCACTTCGCAAACTTTATACCCTGTGCCAAGGCACAGCCTTTGTCAAATCATAATGCAAATGCAAGTGCCATGATGCAAAGATGCACATTCACATGTCAATCAATCATTTAAGGCACATCTCATTCACACATTCAAGCGTATCACTACATGCTCAGGTCTTCCTCACATAAACATACATACTGGGGTACAAAGGAGGAAGTAGACACCCTCACAAACTCCATTTGAACCCTATCGAAGATTCAAACATTCATCTCTAACCCCCTTAGATCAATCATGTGGAAATCCAATTCAAATACCCCACGTAGTCCTCACTGTTGATTCACCATCCTAAGTCGTGTTCCCAAGGCTTACACTACCTTAATCAGGTCCTAAGAAGCCTCTAGTGACCCCCAAATTGGTCCTCTAGCATCCCTTTTTCTCTTCTATTCTTTCCACAAAACTGGTTGACATCACACCCTACATCGATCGATCGATGTCACTTCATACCCTCACATCGATCGATCTACGTCCCTCAGAATACATTCTAGCTTACATCATACCTAAAATCGATCGATCGAAGTACTTCATACCCTCACATCAATCGATCGATGTCCATCAGAATACTTTCTGCCTCACATCATACCCTACATCGATCTATCAAAGTACTTCATACCCTCACATCGATTGATCGATATCCATCAGAATAATTTCTGCCTCACATCATACCCTACATCGATCGATTGAAGTACTTCATACCCTCACATCGATCAATCGATGTCTAAGATTCCAGAAAAAAAACTCTGCGATTTCTGCAGAAACAGCAGAACCAAAACCCCAATCGATCCCAAACTTCATCCCAAACGTTCCAGGCCTAATCCCTGCTATAATCTCAAGCTTAAACTACCAATCGAACACAACACACATACCAACCAAAGATTCAAGCCTAAAACTCAAATCATCCACCAAAGCAACCCAAAAATCCTACCTGTCACTCTCTTCTCCCCTCAACCGAAAATAGCAACAAAGAGAGGGTTTAAGGGATTGGGATTTGCAAGATTTCACGTAATCAACAACAACAAACGATTTTCAACATATAATGGCCAAAACATCAAATCCATAACACATAAATCACATATAGATCAACAAAGAGAAACTACTACATGGTGATCCATTTTAATATCAAAGTAGGCCTTTTTCTTTCGCAAGGCATAGGAACTCATAAGTAGATTACTTGCCTTTGATTACTAGGAGACGGATTGAAGACAGAAAGAGGTTGGATCGGTTTTCTGGAGATTGACTTCCTCTCCTACGCTTGAGGGAACGGCTAGGGCTTGGAAAGAAGAGTGTCGACAGTTTTCTGAAAGATAATGAGGGAAACTGACGCTTTGTCAGTTTTGTTATGGGAAAGGGCCAAACTAGAATTTCTAAATTATACTTTACTATCTCCTTTATCTTAAATAATTAAATTATAATATTTAATTCTAAATTAAATACTAATTAATTCTAACATTTATTCCCTCAATAAATACCAATTATTCTAATTTTAATTCTTAATTCATTACCATTAATCGTCATTAATCACATATAATATTCCTTTTATCGTTTAATTATTTTACGGAGGGTGCGGGGCATAATAGTTCCAACACAGCAAGTAGGAGGTGCCGACTATACTTTACCTGACCAAGGTATAGTCCCGGCTTCTGATCCTACCAGTGACTCTTTAGCGGACATCCTACAGAATCAGGTAACCTTTTCATAGAGATTGAACCCATACACTTCCGATTCTTTTAATACTTCTGATAACCTACCTACTGATAGTTCTCCCAGCCCATCTCCTTTTGTCTGTGAAACTGTTCAGGATCATTGTGTAATGAAAGCAGAATCGGGTAAAATATTACCTCCGAGGCAAAACGGAGGAAAACCCACAATAAGGTACTCATCAAGTAAGGTTTCGAAAGGATCTTAGTATCCAATCAAAGGTGCAAAAGGTTTCCTATCATCAGTATGTGAAGTGGTGATTCCCAGGACAGTTAAGAAGCTATGAGTAAACCTGAGTGGTATGCGGCCATGAAGGAAGAAATGAGTGCCTTGTGCAAGAATAACACTTGGGAAAAGGTCAACTTACCAACAGGAAAGCATCCGGTAGGTTGCAGATGGGTATACACAATTAAGTACAAGGCTGATGGAAGTATCGAAAGGTATAAGGCGCGGCTAGTTTTGAGAGGATATACTCAGACTTACGGTATTGACTGTATGGAGACTTTTTCACCAGTAGCAAAGCTTGACACTATCAGAGTATTGTTTTCTGTAGCAGCCACGAAGTCATGGTGATGAGGATCAAGGGTCCGATGAGGATCAAGGGTCCCATCAAGAGGTCAAGGGCCGTATGACAAGAAGAAGGGCAAGAGAACTTTGTCATCAAGTTGGAACCTTCTTGTATAAGCATGTTCAAGATGAACCTAAGGTTCCATGGGTTCACTTCATTGAACCCACTCTTTACATATGCATTTGTGTTTTATTTATCTTATTTCTTGTGATCTTTGTTTTATGTGTTTTCTTTGTAGGTAAATTAGGTACATGGAAATCCAAAATGAGATGGAGGCCCAAAATGAGCAAGCTAGGCGTGTGTTGCAAAAAGGGAGACAAAAGAAATGTGGTCTTGAAGAGAATGTTTGTCTCCACAAAGACAAATTCAAATGTGTCCAAGATGGAATCTCTTGTTCAAATTGAAATCAAAAATCATCTCCAAAATACAACAAGGGGCCTGCCATTTTGAAGCAAAAAGGATGGTGATCAAATTGAATTTAAATTCAAAGTTAAACTTGAATTTAAATTCAACCTTGATTTGAATTCAAGTTTCAACCAAATTGAAGCTTGCTTTTCAAGAAGAATTCTGCCATTATCTCAAGCAATTCACACGTCATCTTGGAAGAAAAAGAAGGATAATTGCCAATTCAAATTGAATCCAAGTTTGAATTCAAATTCAAACTCAATTTTGAATTGAAACTTCAATCATCTTTTGAATTCAACTCCAGCCATATCATCATCATCAAATCAGATTTCAAGACATCTCTTGGGCTTGTTAAACATGGCTGAAAGGAGGAGGGAGGATATCCAACAATCAAATTCAAAGTGCACTCAAATTCAAATTCAACTTGAATTCAAATTTCACCTAACTTTTGAATTCAAGTTCAGCTCCATCCTACTCATCAAATCAGCTCCCCAAGGCCTCATTTGCTGACCAAATACACGCCCAAACAAGGAAGGTTTCAACCGGTTTTAGCTAGGATTTTTCAAGTTATTTTTGAATTCAAATAATTAGCAAATTCAAGTTCAATTCAAATGTTTTTCTAGATATTTCTTTTAGATAATATCTAATTATTTTAAGTGTCTTAGACATCTACAAATAGGCCCTTTGGCCGATTTGTAAAGCACAACTTTGATGAAATAAAATCCTTGATATTTCCTTCACTTTGTGTGAGACTTTGTTTTCTTGGTTTTGCATTAAAAACCTAAGCTAAGATCCTTCAAAGTTGAGCATTTTGAAGGTGTTGCCATTGCTAAAAGGTGCCGTCCAGGAGGGCCATATTGGTTTGCCTGATCAACGACCATCTTGAAGTGTTGGTATTGCTCATTTGAGCCACACGTTTTTATCACTAAGGAAGCAAGGGGAAGTCTTCTTCCTTGTGCCTAACCCTTTGTGAAGGACGTTAGGAAGGTGAAATTATTGGAGCCTACGTTGTACACGCATCAAATTGGTATCAGAGCCCAGGTTACTCTATTCCACCATCTATCATTTCCTTTTCGTTTGAGTCTAGTCTTTTCAAGTTCAGTTGTGTCCTTCTTCTACCCCTCACTCTACAAGCCATTTGTCTTGCATTTCATACAAAAAAACAAAAAAACGTCCAGTTGTTTGAGTCATTTGCATTTTGAGTCTTGTTTGAGTTATTTGCATTTTGTCTAGCATCTTTGTTGATTCTTGTTCTAGTGTCACGTTTATCCAACTTGTGCATCAAACATATGAAATTTTATCATTCAAACTTGAAAAATTAGGGTTTGAGCATTTAAAGTACATTCAGCCTTCTTTTTACTACAACCATTAGCCTATAAAGCTACCTCAGTTTCAAATCATCTTGTTGCTACCGAAGCTTTTAGTTGGTGATGATTGTATGCATCTTGTGATTCGGATTGTGATTGATTTCATGCTTTAAGTCAAGTAGTCCTAGGTGTGCTTGTCTTCACAACCCATTTTCAACATCAAGCAAACCCTAAAACCACCCAATACCCCATGGCCCAACCAACACCCACCCCAACCCAACCCTAAAACTCACCAACCCGATTCCAAACTACCTTATTTACACCCTTAACAACAAGCCTCAACCCAATTTTACCAAACAAAATCAGCACCTTAAGTTCTCAATTCATTCAAGAAACCCTAACCCTAGAATTTGAATTTTGGTTCAATTCTGTCCTACCCTTAGCCATTATCCAAATTGACCACATAAATCATTAATTTCTAAGCCAAATAGTCCATTTACACCAGCCATTCAGTTCCAAAAACCCCATTCCGCATATTCCCAAAACGTTCAAAAAAATCCTAAATTGAGAAAACCTAACCCTAATCCCAATTCCGTCCAACCTCAAATTCCCTCCCTTTCCAAGGTTATTTTGTTGCAATTCAAGGTTGCAAACTTCAATTTCAAAGACGTTTCTATTCTGCCCGAAACAAAAGGGCTAAGAGCAAAACGCGTGAAGTTCCAATTCTGCCCCTAGTCAAAAAAATGGAATCTGAACCTTGCTTACGTTGGAATAGAAAGGAAGAAAAAGAAAAACAAAAGAAAAAGAGAAAAGAAAAAGGGCAAAACGTTTGTGCATTACGTGGAAATGTTTTGGTGCAATTTGAGAACCTTGGATACCATATTTCCTTTTTACTCCATACTGCCGTCCTCCTATATCCTATTCTCCATCTCCTGATCTTCTTGAACCAATCACACACTTGGTTGCTTGATTGTTGTATGACTTGAACCATTTTGTGGATAGTAAGTGCATAAAATCAAAATTAACTAAAGATTGCCCACGACAACCCTTAGTTCATCTTTGGTTTAGCCTTATACATCAATTTTGGTTGCTTATTTTCTTTGAATCTTAGTAGAAAGTTCCAGTTTGTTTCCATTTCGCTTGATCCTACTTTGATACTAATTGGTGAAACTGGAAAGCAAAAAGGAGAAACAAGTGGAGATCGTTATAATTTGGAGAAGCATTGGCAACACACTTTCTTAATTGATCACTTTGAGCCTTCTTAACTTTAGGTTATCCAAGAAGCAAAGTGGTAATAAAGTGAAAAGAATAGCAAGAGGAGTGTTCATAGTTTGTTTTTACTAATCACTTAACGTTTGTTCTCTTTGTGTTAGTTTGTTTCTTTCCTTTTTCTTTTTGTTTTCCGTTCAATTCCTTAGGTAAAATGGAAAGCAGCACTCATTGCGCTTCTATAAAATCAAAGGAAGCCGAAACCTTAGACAACACGCAACAACAAATGCTAGAGATGCTTAAGAAACTCATGCATGACAATGAGGTAATCAAGCATCGCTTGGAAGACGTTGAACGAAGCTACAAAACAAGTGATAGCCAAGGTACAAGCAGGGCCGTTCCCCTACCACAAGCTAGGTGCCACCCCCCAGAAGAAGTTGAGGATGACAACCTTAGACCACCACACATCGAGGCAAGAAGGTTTGTTCCTCCAACACAACCAAGAAGGTACGCTCCAAGAAGGTACAATGACAATTACATTCTATATGAGCATGATGATTATGACTTTGATGACCACCCTCCCCGTGGTTATCAAAGACGCCAAAATCCCCTTTTCTCACAAGATGACGATTTTCCAAAAACAAAAATAAATATTCCCACGTTTTATGGTAAAAGTAATGCGGAGGAATATTTGGAATGGGAAACGAAAGTGGATCTAATCTTTTCTTGTACCAATTACAGTGAATTACAAAAAGTGAGGTACGCTTGTATTGAGTTTTCTGGTTATGCACTAAATTGGTGGACAAATTTGTGTCGAAATAGAACTAAGACAAGATAACCACCAATTGCCACTTGGGAAGAAATGAAGTTTGAAATGAGACAACGTTTTATCCCAAGAAATTATGAAAGTTCTATTTTCACGAGTTTGCAAAACTTACGACAAGGTTCCAAAAGTGTAGACGAGTATTACAAAGAGTTAGAAATTTTGTTGGAAAGGTCTAACTTGCAGGAACCCGAAGAAGCAACCAAGGCTCGTTTCTTACATGGTTTAAACAGGGAGATTGCGCAAAGGGTTAATCTTCAACCTTATCTCGACCTCACAACCATGGTCCATATGGCTGAAAAGATTGAACACCAATTAAAGGTACATAGTTCCTCCAATTTCAATTCCACTTATCGTACTAATCAGTCTTCATAAAGGTTTTTTAGCAAGCCTTCAGGAATGGGAAGTTCACGGCCTGCAGGAGGCCAAACACGTGACCAAGGAGCATCACAAAGGATGGACAATCGTTTGCAGCCCACACAACGGCGTGATGACCGCACCCCAATAAAAGGCTCCTACCGGAAATTCTTCTGATCTCTCAAACAGGTTTAGGGACATTAAACGCTATAAATGTCAAGGACATGGTCACATAGGAAAATAGTGTACTAATGCAAAATGAATCATGTTAATTGTAGAGACAAACGAATATGTGTCTGAGTCTGAGCATGAAAACGAGTCTGAGCATGATAATGAAATTGAACATGAAGAGGATCTAGGCGCATTAGATGATTTTGACACTAAGGAGTTTCTTGTTGTGCATAGAGCTTTAAATGCATATCCGAAATTAGATGATCACGAACAACATAGAGAAAAAATTTTCCATATTCATTGCATGATAAATGGTAAAGTGTGCACCATGATCATTGATTCCTGTTCTTGTGCGAATGTGGCTAGTATCGAATTGGTAAGAAAACTAAATTTGCCTATGACTAATCATCCGCATCCTTACAAACTTGCATGGTTAAATGATTGCGGTGAAGTTAGCGTAAGTAAACAAGTTTTGATTTCTCTTAGCATTGGTAGTTACAAAGATGATGTTTTATGTGATGTTGCACCAATGCATGCTAGTCATATCTTACTTGGTAGGCCATGGCAATTTGATCGACATGTGACATATGATGGTTATTTGAATCGTTATTCTTGTAAATTGAATGGAAAATTGTACAAATTGCATGCACTTCCACCACACAAAGTCCACGAGGATCACCAATGCATGTCTAAGTCTAGGGCCGATCCTAAGGAAAAAGAAGCCGAGAGAAAATTTGTGGAATGCATGAAAAGTGAGAACAAAAAACAAGAGAGCAAGGGCAAAGAGGTAGTACCCATAAGTGTCAACGAGTAAAAAAAGAAGTGTGGGTATTTAGCAAAGAAAAGAGAGGTCACACGAGCCCTTTATAGCAACCAAACCGTCCTCATCATCATTCTTAAGGCATGTCACCTTTCCCTAGAAGAACTCCTACCAAACCTACCTACCTCTGTTGCGTCCCTTATCCAAGAGTACAAAGTTCTATTTTCCTCCGACCCACCATCCGGATTACCACCCATTAGAGGAATAGAACACCAAATCGATTTTGTCCCAAGAGCTGTGTTACCAAATCGCCCAGCCTATCGAGCCAACCAAGAAAAAACCAAGGAAATCCAAAGGCAAGTAGAGGAGCTCCTAGCGAGTGGACAAGTCTGAGAGAGCCTAAGCCCATCAGCCGTCCCAGTCATTTTAGTACCCAAAAAGGATGAAACTTGGAGAATATGTACCGATTGCCGAGCCATAAACAAAATTACCGTCAAGTATAGGTATAGGCTGGATGATATGTTGGATATGTTGCACGGATCTAAATTCTTCACCAAAATCGACCTTAAGCATGGGTACTTCCAGGTACGCATTAGAGAAGGGGACGAATGGAAGACTGCATTCAAAACCAAGTTTGGGCTCGATGAGTGGTTAGTGATGCCCTTCGGGCTCACCAACGCCCCTAGCACCTTTATGCGGTTAATGAATGAAGTCTTACGAGCGCTCACAGGCTGATTTGTTGTTGTTTATTTCGATGATATCCTAATCTATTCTCAAACCATAGAAGATCATCTTGACCACATTAGGGCCGTTTTTGAGAAGCTTAAGCAAGAACAACTTTGCGCCAACTTGAAGAAGTGCACTTTTTGTTTAGAACGCGTAGTTTTCCTAGGCTTTGTCATTTCGGCTGAGGGAGTAGAGATGGATCAGGAAAAGGTTAGGTCAATTGTGGAGTGGCCTATACCTAAGACTGTAGGGGAAGTTCGCAGTTTCCATGGACTTGCAAGTTTTTATAGACGCTTTGTCAAAGATTTTTCTTCCATAGCTGCACCCCTAAATGAAATTGTGAAAAAAGATGTGCCTTTTAGGCGGGAAGAGCCACAACAATAGGCATTTGATGAGCTTAAATGTAGGCTGACCACTGCACCCATACTTAGGTTACCAAATTTTGACGAGACCTTTGAGATCGAGTGTGATGCAAGTAGAGTGGGCATAGACGCCGTTTTGACCCAAGGTAAGAAACCCATAGCCTACTTTAGTGAAAATTTGAAAGGCGCTGCATTGAATTACTTTACCTATGACAAGGAACTTTATGCCCTCGTGAGATCCCTACAAAGTTGGCAACACTATCTTCAACCGAAAGAGTTTGTTATCCACACTGACCACAAAAGCCTTAAGTATCTTAAAGGGCCGGGAAAGTTGAATAAGAGACATGCCAAATGGGTAGAGTACATAGAACAATTCCCATACGTGATTAAGTATAAAAAAAGAAAGGACAATATAGTTGCCGATGCCCTCTCTAGGAGATACACATTAGTGACTACATTATCCTCGCGCTTTTTTGGGGTTCGAATCACTTAAGGAATTGTACCCCAATGACCATGACTTTGGCACCATTTTCGAGGCTTGTAAAGAGGGACCATTTGGAAAATTCTATATACATGAGGGTTCTCTTTTCAAAGAACATAAGTTGTGTGTTCCCCAAACATCCCTACGAGAAGCATTGACTAGAGAAGCCCATGGGGAAGGTTTAATGGGTCATTTCGGAGTGTTCAAAACCCTTGAAACTCTTAAGAAACATTTCTATTGGCCCCACATGAGAGTAGACGTCGAGAGATTGTGTGGTAGTTGCATCACTTGCAAGCAAGCCAAATCCAAGTCACAACCACATGGCCTTTACACGCCTTTACTCGTCCCTGATTCCTCTTGGATTGACATTTCCATGGACTTTGTTTTAGGACTTCTTCGGTCTCGAGGAGGGCGCGATAGCATTTATGTTGTGGTTGATCGATTTTCAAAGATGTCACATTTCATTGCATGTAGGAAAGTTGATGAGGCCACACATGTTGCTGATTTGCTCTTCAAAGAAATCGTGAGATTGCATGGCATGCCACGTACAATTATAAGTGATAGAGATACGAAATTTTTGAGTCATTTTTGGTGCGTTTTGTGGGCTAAACTTGGTACACAATTGTTGTTTTCAACCACTGCACACCCACAAACTGATGGACAAACTAAAGTCGTTAATCGTACTCTTTTTCAACTTTTGCGTGCCATTTTGCAAAAACATATTAAACATTGGGAAGATTGTTTACCATATATCGAATTTTCATACAATAGGAGTGTCCATCACGGTACCTTGCATAGTCCATTTGAAATCGTGTATGGTTTTAACCCCTTGTCTCCGCTTGATTTGATCCCTATTCCCGTGCATGAACGCTCAAGTCTTGATGGTAAACAAAAAGCGAAAAAGATAAAGAAACTGCATGAACAAGTTAAAACACAACTTGAAAAGAAAAACAAAGCTTATGAAAGACGAGCTAACAAACATTGAAAACGAGTTGTGTTTAAACCTGGAGATTTAGTGTTGTTACATTTGCGCAAAGAAATATTTCCCAATGAGAGAAAGTCAAAACTGTTACCTCGAGGAGATGGACCTTTCAAAGTTTTGAAACGCATAGGTGACAATGCTTACATCCTTGATCTTCCTGAAAGGTATAGTTCAATTTCGCCTACTTTTAATGTTGCTGACCTCACCCCTTTCACTGATGACCTTTTTAATTCGAGGACGAATCCTTTTGAGGAGAGGAGAATTGATGAGGATCAAAGGTCCCATCAAGAGGTCAAGGGCCCTATGACAAGAAGGAGGACAAGAGAACTTTGTCATCAAGTTGGAACCTTCTTGTATAAGCATGTTCAAGATGAACCTAAGGTTCCATGGGTTCACTTCATTGAACCTACTCTTTGAATGTTGATGCATATGCATTTGTGTTTTATTTATCTTGTTTCTTGTGATCTTTGTTTTATGTGTTTTCTTTGTAGGTAAATTAGGTACATGGAAATCCAAAATGAGATGGAGGCCCAAAATGAGCAAGCTAGGCGTGTGTTGCAAAAAGGGAGACAAAACGAATGTGGTCTTGAAGAGAATGTTTGTCTCCACAAAGACAAATTCAAATGTGCCTAAGATGGAATCTCTTGTTCAAATTGAAATCAAAAATCATCTCCAAAATACAACAAGGGGCCGGCCATTTTGAAGCAAAAAGGATGATGATCAAATTGAATTTAAATTCAAAGTTAAACTTGAATTTAAATTCAACCTTGATTTGAATTCAAGTTTCAACCAAATTGAAGCTTGCTTTTCAAGAAGAATTCTGCCATTATCTCAAGCAATTCACACGCCATCTTGGAAGAAAAAGAAGCATAATTGCCAATTCAAATTGAATCCAAGTTTGAATTCAAATTCAAACTCAATTTTGAATTCAAACTTCAACCATCTTTTGAATTCAAGTTCAGCTCCATCCTACTCATCAAATCAGCTCCCCAAGGCCTCATTTGCTGACCAAATACACGCCCAAACAAGGAAGGTTTCAACCGGTTTTAGCTAGGATTTTTCAAGTTATTTTTGAATTCAAATAATTAGCAAATTCAAGTTCAATTCAAATGTTTTTCTAGCTATTTCTTTAGATAATATCTGATTATTTTAAGTGTCTTAGACATCCATAAATAGGCCATTTGGCCGATTTGTAAAGCACAACTTTGATGAAATAAAATCCTTGATATTTCTTTCACTTTGTGTGAGACTTGTTTTCTTGGTTTTGCATTAAAAACCTAAGTTAAGACCCTTCAAAGTTGAGAATTTTGAAGGTATTGCCATTGCTAAAAGGTGCCGTCTAGGAGAGCCATATTAGTTTGCCTGATCAACGACCATCTTGAAATGTTGGTATTGCTCATTTGAGCAACACGTTTTTATCACTAAGGAAGCAAGGGGTAGTCTTCTTCCTTGTGCCTAACCCTTTGTGAATGACGTTTGGAAGGTAGAATTGTTGGAGCCCACATTTGGGAGGTAGAATTGTTGGAGCCCCTGTTGAAGGACGTTTCCAAGTCATATATTCTATATCATCAATCTTTCAAAAGTATATCGACACGTCAAAAGTTCGTAAAAACAAAAAAACGTCACATCAAATGACTATCGAACCGTCACCGACATGTCATATACTTACCATACAAAGATGGCCAGCCAATATACACTCCAAGCATCTCAAAATTTTGTGCACCACATGGAAAATACAATACTAAAGTCATACCGTAGTTACATATATCACTTATCCATCATTTTCCTTGATTTCTTGAACACTCAAATCCAAAATTGCGACACCAACATGGCCGAATTTTCTACACCTTCTAGAGCTAAGATTATACCTTTTTTATGCATATTATATGGTGTATATCACATTTTATATGTCTAAAAGGTTTGTGATCAATTGGAGAAAAATCTCGTAATAGACGAAATTCGAAAATTCAATTTTCTACATAACATCGCAAGGGGGTGTTTTCTTACTTATGTGACATGTACCTAGACATTTCTTGCACATCCAAGACATATCTTGAAATGTTCTAGAAGACAAAGTTAAATGGTGATTGAAAAATACCATGTTTATGAAGATACTACATTATCACCATTCAAAATTTCAAAAATTGCACATGCATGCTGAGGTTGGCTGCTGATTTGAGCTTATTTGGAGCCTAGCTCATCTTGCACTATAACTGGTAGAGAATGATCCACAAAAGAATTCAAGTATCTATAGAGATCAAAATTCACAAGGTAATGTTTCAAAATTCAAAAGCAATGCTGAAGTTTTCAGCATGTATGGCCGAATTCGGGGAAAGGTTTCAAGCTCAAGATCATTCCAAAAATGAGAAGCTATCACACTTATGATTGATTGGGAATCAAGATATTCAAAATTCAAATTGTTTTCATATTATGTTTTTGCAACATTTCCAAAACTACTGAACAAAATAGCAAACGATTTTCAAAAATCATCAAATTTTACAGAGACACAGATAAAGATCTTCGCTTTGATTTAAGACAAGTTTCATCAAATTTGGATAAGCCATGCAAACATTCAAAGTTCTGGGACTAGTGCAATCTGATTTTCAGATTGGAAAAGGTTGAGAGCATCAGCGTGGTTGACATACTTTCTAAAAGAATTTTGTAAGAATGTTTCAACCCATTAAATCGGACATCTTAAGGGACATCTCACCAATATTTCAGATCATTTGGAGTTGTCATTAATTAGGAATTAATTTTTATTATAAGGGAAAGTTCTTCACAGATTGACAGAGTTCAATCACAAATGTTTTTTAGGGCCTTACACTTTGAGTTTGATCTAAAATTTTTATGACATATAGATAACATCTTAAAAACGGTGTCACAAAATTTCAAAAATTTTAGAGGTCCAGAACCTAGTCATTCAATTAATCAAAAACGATATCTAAAAACAGAATCTGTTTTCGGAAGTGAGTATTGGTCACTAAACCTTTTTAAAAAACTAGTTTTCCGCACTCACTATTAAAACCTCCCTCTTCTGTGGTGCTATACAGGTCTGACATTTACAACCTGGATGCTTGTAGGATGTGGAAAAATAAAATAGCATTAGAGGCATTGGTAATAACTGAGCAATCAATTTGGGTAGGTAAGAGAGAGATTCAACCTTTTGTAGTTTGAAAATTTTGTCATAACGTCTAGTTTTAGGTCACCAAACTCAGGTCAGCGAATGCTTGGTGAATTTCGCCAAATTCACTTCTAAGTTTGGTTCTTAGTTCAGTCACCTCTCCTGTGCCCAGAGAATCCCATTGGTGAACTTTGACATTTTAGTTAGTATGGAGATTGGTCAAACTTTGACATTGACATTTTGACCATATTTGAATTTGGAATTTACCTGACTGAACATTCAGATGTGACCATTTCTGCATTCAGTGATTTGAGTAAGCGAGCTCAAACCCTAAGTCTGATGTGTCATTCTGTAGGTTAGATAGAAAGTTCTCTAAGGTCTCACCAAAAAACCAGCCACATCAATTCCGAGTTCGATGATTGCAACATGAAAAACTTAACTTTTTATTATGCAATTTGTTAAAATCTTTTACAAATTTATCTTATTAAATCATCAAAATACATTTATAACCCAAAAATAAAATATACTTTTTTATTTTTTATGTTTCTGGGTAGCTGTGTCATTCTTTATTATCTTTGTTGGTTTTTATGTCTTATTTGAAGCCTTTTTTTTATATTTCTTGTTGCTTCATCAAAGTCTCAGACTCGTTTTTGGTGAGAGTTAAAGTGAAGCAGGTGGAGAGATGCATGTGCTTTTACTTTTGTAATTGGAAGATGAAGTACGTGATCGTTTGGGCGGAGGGGAGTAATAACATGGAGTGACTGTTTCAGTGGATGAGTAACGAAGCGCCTTCCCATGTTGTAGGGTTATTTTGGTCTTTCCACCCGTTTTACGGGTTTCTAAGATTCCTCACAAGAATATGTCAAAATTATATAGCATACATGATTCAATCATCAAATCAAACGAAATTGCAGAATGATGAAAACAATAACGGAATTTTGAATATGAAAATTTGCACGCAAAACAGACAACAAAGAACAATCGAAAATTGAGGAGAGAAATTTATTTTATTCCACTTAATCCTGATTATACATCAATACTAAGTATTTATGCTAACGATAGCTGTGTGTGCCAACTGATGCAACTGGCTTGTAGCTCAATCAGCTCACTTGATCCGATGCGTCAATAGCAGTTTAGTTGCATTTAATCCCATACACCTCAGTCACACTATGTACTAGTTACCCCAGATAATACTTCTCAATCCAATTATGCTGCTTCTGCGTTGAATTCACTCAATGTCAGCTAGCTACCATTGCCATTGCTTCTGCTGAGCTGATGCTGCTTCTGATCTTTTTTTCTGTACGATGCCAGCTCAATATCTTCAATACCCCTTCAATTCTAAGTTATTGTACATGTTGCATATCCCCAATGCTGAATTCAAGAATTGCAATCTCTGTGAACTCAGTGCCTTGGTGAACATATCTGCTATATGACGCTCAGTTTTGATAGAAATTGGTTTGATCACCCCTTCCCGATACTTGTCTCTAACCACATGACAACCCACCTCTATGTGCTTAGTTCTCTCGTGAAAGACTGGATTTTCCACTATATAGATGACACTCTTCTTGTCACAAAATAATTCAACATGTTGAGTATGAGCAACCCCAAGATCCTTAAGCAAATAAAGTAACCACTAGACTTCACAAGTTGCTGTGGCAAGTGATCTATATTCTACCTCTAAGGAAGACCTTGAGACTGTGGTTTGTTTCTTGGCTTTCTAAGACACCAAAGCGTTGCCAAGAAACATACAATACCCTGTAAGTGATCTTCTAGTTTCTTAAATTCCTCCCAGTCTGAGTCTGCATAAGCCTTAAGCACATTTGAACCTATACTAGGAAATAATAAGCCTTGACCAAGAGTTCCTTTCAAATGCCTTAACAATCTCTGAGCAACTTTCATGTGTAGTTCTGTTGGTGTGTCTAAAAATTGGCTCAGCTTCTGAACACTATAGGATATATCGGGTCTGCTGATTGTAAGCTATAGCAACTTTCTAATTAGGCTTCTGTAGCTATGCATATGTGTAATCATATCGGAGTCATTATGTTGTAATTTCAAATTTTGCTCCATAGGAGTCAATGCAGGTTTAGTAACCAAACACCCTGATTCTTCAAGTCGTTCCATTGTATACTTTCTTTGACAAATGATAATCCCATTTCAAGACCTTGCCACCTCAAGTCCCAAGAAATATTTTAGTTCCCGCAAGCCTTTGATCTTAAAGTAGAATGAAGGTGATCTTTAAGCTTCTAAATCCGAAAGAGAGAATCACTTACTACTTTGATATCATCAACATACACCAGTAGGGTAAGAAAAGTGTTGAAGTCAGCCTAATGAAAAGAGTGTAGTCATGTTTGGATTGCTGAAGTCCCTGAGAAAACAAGTAATTTGTGAGCTTCTCATTCCATAGTCTACTAGCCTTCTTAAGCCCATAAAGTGATTTTTGCAGTCTACAAACTGCATTGGGAAACGATGATTGTATTCCTTAAGGCAAGTCTATATATATCTCTTGATAAAGATCACCATGAAGAAAGCCGTTATTTATGTCAAGCTGATGAAAATGCCAATTCTTAAGAGAAGCCAAAGCAAGAAGCAAATGCACAGAGGTCATTTTAGCCACTGGGGAAAAAAGTGTCACCACAGTCTATTCCTGGTTGTTGAGTGTATCCCTTTGCAACAAACCTAGCCTTATATCTTTCCACTGAGCCATAAGCGTTCCTTTTTATCCTATAAACCCATTTACACCCAATAGGCTGTTTACCAGGTGGCACGGGAACAATGGACAATGTATGAGTAGCTTTCAAAGCAACCAACTCCAACTGCATAGCTTGCTGCCAAGCTGCTGAGATTGCTGTCTGTTGATATGTAACAGGCTCTTGTTCAATACTCATGCTAAGAAAGTAAGACATATACTGAGGTGCCAAGTGATCATAAGAGATATAATATTGATTAGGACAAGGTATAGAAAGAGAAGATGATACTTGGGGAGTAAGATTATAATCCTAGTCATTCAAATAAAAGGCTACACCTTTGGACCTTGGAACTCTTGAAGGAAGAACATGTGTGAAGGTACAATAACATGAGGGTCCAGAGGAGGTAAGTCAATATGCACTTGGGTAATATGAATTTGAGCAGGAGAGGAAGAAACATACTCGTCAATAGAGGAAGAAAAGGCAGAAGAAGAGGACTCAAATGTATCAAGACTTATAGGTTCAAGAGTAGTAGGTAAAATATGTGAGGGATGGAGCTGGAGAATTTGTTCAAAAGAAGTAAATATATCTATTCATAGGCATCCCCAAGGAAACACAAGGTATATATCTAGCAGCAAACTTAGGTTTGTTTGGAGCTGTGTCACAAGCAAATGCCAAGCAACCAAACACCTTAAGGTGATTATAAACTGGTAGGATTTGATGTAAGATAGTATAAGGAGTTTTATGTTGAAGGACTGGTGATGGAATAAAGTTGATCAGGTAGGTAGTATGCTAAAGACACCCCCATTAAGTAATGGGTAGAGAATCATGAAATCTAAGGGCTCTACCCACAGTAAGAAGATGTTGATCTTTCTTTCCACTACCCCATTCTGCTAAGGAGTGTAAATGCAAGTGGTTTGATGGATAACATCATGTTGCATATAAAAATCTGGCATTTTAAATTCAAGTCCATTATCACTTCTTACAACCTTGATATAAACATTAAACTGAGTAATAACATAATGAAAGAAACTTTGCAGAATCTGTCTAGCCTTATACTTAGCTTTTAGTAGATACAACCATGTATACCTTGAACAATCATCCACTATTGTAAAAAAATATTTTTGATTTTACATAGTGGGATGTCTATAAGGACCCTAGATATCAACATGTCTAATATCAAAAGGATGTTTGAAAACAGAAGCAGACACTAGGAAAGGGGTCCTCTTCAGCATAGCTGAAGGACAAATAGTACAATCACTATCTAGTTTACTAGAAGGAACAGTTGGATCTAGCTTGTTTATTTCTTGAATTTTGGCTAACGATGCATGTCCAAGTCTAGCATGCCATAAGTATGAGGCTAAGTCAAGACTCGTGGAAGTGAAAACATAAGAAGTTGAGGCAGTTTTCTCTGAAGGTAGGCTGATATCACAAAGGTAGTAGAGACCATGACACTTCCTACCTGAACCAATCATCCTCTTGGATAACTGATCATGAATTAAACAGCATGAATCATGGAATGAAACAAACAAGTAAGGTGAATGAGTGAGCTTGCTAAGAGAGACAAGATTGTATGAGAAAGAAGGCACATATATCACATTTTCTAAAACCAGCACACTGTTTAAGTTTATAATACTTCTGTGAGTGGCATCAACTAAAAATTCATTTGGAAGCTTGATGGTGACATGATTAATGGCAGTATAAGAATGAAATAGAGCTAAAGAACAAGCAACACGATCAGTGGCACCTAAATTTAGGATCCATACAATATTAACACGTGCAAGACACTTATCTGATGCCACATCAACCTTGGCAGTCATCGCAACACCTTGAGAAACCTTTTCATCACTTGTTCCTGGAACTACATCATCATTATTCAACAATTTTAAAAGCTTAGTATATTGATCAGGTGTGAGAAAAATGTGCTTGTTGATTAAGGGGAAACTGTGGAGAAGAGGTCTAAAGTCATTGCTCACTGCAATTGAGCTCAGATTGTCCCTCCATAGCTTCTGCAGTATTTACCTGGTTCTTAAACTTAAAACAAAGAAGGAAACCATGTTTCCTATAGCATATGTCTGCTGTATGGCCTATCATGCCACAGTGAGTACATTGCAGATGTTTACCTCCTTCTTGATAAAATCTCCTATTACCTTTTCTCTACATAAGTCCAGAACCTCTAGTTTGTGTAAGTGTTAGCCACCAGAACTTCATGTTCATCATAACTAGACATTAAAGTAGTAGGTGCATTATTGAAACCGGAAGACAACACTTCCTATGACTTTCCTTTTGTATTTTAAAGCCATTGCAAAAGCAGTCTTCATATCAGGTAGAGGAGTCATAACAAAAACCTGAGACCTAACAGGATCAAACTCCTCATTTAGGCTTTTAACAAACTTGATTACATAGTCATTCTCAATGAACTCAATCACCTTCTTAGTTAAGTCACAGGTACACCTCATACAACTACATTTAGGAATAGGTCTCAATTCCATCAATTCCTCCCATAAAACTTTTAGTTTTGTAAAATAATCATTGACAGATAAATTGTCCTGTCTAACTCCATAGAATCACACAACAAATCAAATAGTATAAACGGATCACCACTGTCATACCTCATAGTCGCATCATTCCACATATCCAAGGCAATATCGTACCATGTTATACTTTGAGCAATAGAAGGTGAAACACAATTCATGATCTATGATTGTCTCATTGTATTTACCTGTCTCCAAGCTTGAAGATGGAGATCATTAGCCACAGGTTTAGACACGAGACCATTAATAAAGCATGTTTTATTCTTCACAAGAAGATCCATTTGAATGTACGACTCCACGAGTGAAAATTATGTGGAGTGAGTGGTGGTTGTACCTGCACATAGCTGGACTGTCGTTTGGATGCATGTAATACCGATGACTTGCAAGATTATCAGTAGGAACTTGATTATTACGAGACCCAGACATAACACCAGTCAAATTTGCCATGAAGAGCTAATACGATCACAAACAAACACTTGATTCATAAACAAAAAGAAAAATGACAGAATTCAAATAGAGAATCGATGGTGAATCACCAGAGCTCTGATACCATGTCAAAATTATATAGCAAACATGATTCAATCATCAAATCAAATGAAATTGCAGGGTAGAATGATGAAAACAATAATGGAATTTTGAATATGAAAATTAGCGCGCAAAACTGACAATGTAGAACAAACAAAAATTGATGAGAGAAATTTGTTATATTCCACTTAATCGTGATTTTTAATCAATAGTAAGTATTTATACTATCAACAGCTCAAATTAGAAATTGCTTGGCACGTGTAGAAAGCTAGCTGCGTGTGCCAACTGACGCAACTACCTTGTAGCTCAGTCAGCTCACTTGACCCGATGTGTCAACATCAGTTTAATTGCATTTAATTCTGTACACCTCAGTGACACCATGTACTACTCAGACAATATAATACTTCTCAATCCAATTCTGCTGCTTATAACTTGAATTCACTCAATGTCAGCTAGCTACCATTGCCATTGCTTCTGCTGAGCAGCTGCTGCTTCTGATCTTTTCTTCTACGCGATGCCAGCTCAATATCTTCAAGAGAATACGCATCGGCAGGTTTCTTCCATAATTCTTTTGTGTAATATTTAGATATTCAATCCACTTATTTGTATGAAGTATTAATAAGCTTTGTTCTATTTAATCTTCGGTTTAATTACCTTCTAAAACTATAGAATCATTTACTTAGTTCTATAAATATCGTCTTTAAATATAAGATTCTATGTATAATTATAATTTGGTCCACAAAAATCGTTGAGCTCATAATTTAGCATTGCCCCATTTCGTTCAAGGTTAGTAAACAATACCCAAAACTTTGTGGACTTTATGTTAATTGGAATGAAAAACTTCCTTTCTTTGATTTGAATTTTGTACATAGGCTCTTATGTATAGTCAAATTTCCGTTGATAAACTATGGTATATACTAATTACAATAGATACAACTGATATGATAGGATTTTGCTATAATGACAATTTATGAATTATTATCCCATAATATGGAATGATTTAATACTTTTCATCACTCCCCTCAAGTTGAACAATGGGACCGCAAATTTGCATGATGTTGACACAAATAATCTTCCGATGATTGCTTTTGTGAGATGTCTGCAAGCTGGTCTTCTGAAAATAGAACTTCAATAAGCCTATCATTGAGTTTTTCCATAATGAAATGTCTATCTACATCAACATGGTTTGTCTAATCATGTTGGACTATATTTTCTAAAATGCTGATTGCTGTTTTGTTGTCACATTTTTTTGTTGAGGTAGGAGTTGCATCAAAAAGCCCACTTCATGTAGTAATTTCTTCAACCATAATACCTCTATAACTCCTTTGGCAATACCTCAGAATTCTGCTTCTGCACTAGATAGCATTACTGCCTTTTGTTTTTTTTACTTCACCAAGTAACCAGATTGCCTCTCACCGGTGAAAAATATCTAGAAGTATATCGTCTATCACTGGGATTGCCTACCCAATCTGTGTCGGTATAGACTTTCACATTCAAATGACCATGGTTTTGAAATAGTATTCCTCACATTAGAGTTCTCTTTAAGTATTTCACAATTTGTAACAAGCTTCTATAGGTTCTATTTGATATTTGGACATGAACTGACTGACTATCCTAACTGCATAAGCATACCAGTCTTTGTATGAGAGAGATAAATGAGCTTTCCCAACAATCTCTGATAATGTTCTCGGTCTATCATCAAAGCTCCTTCTTTGACATGTATTTATTGATTGAGCAATATTGGTGTATCACTTGGCTTGTAGTCCAGTAATCCCTCTTCTGTTAGTAAGTCGAGAGTATATTTTCTTTGGGATACGAAGATTCCCCTTTTTGACCGAAAGAATTTGATGCTCTGGAAGTATTTAAGAGCTCTAAGTCTTTCATTTCAAATTCGGTGAACAAGATTTTCCGAAGTTACACCATTTTTTCTTTGTCCTTTGATGATGATCATATAATCTACAAATATAACCAGACATGTAACCAACTTACCCTTTCGCTTGAGGAATAGAGTATAATCTTCATTACTCTGTTTATTTCCATTCTCCCTCATGACAAGTGTAAATCTTCCAAACCATACACAAGGCGACTGCTTTAACCTGTAGAGAGCCTACGTAAGTCTGCAGACTTCATTTTCTTGAAATTCTTTTGAAAAACCTCGTGGTGCCTCCATGTAGACTTCTTCTTCCAACTCTT
The DNA here is from genome assembly GCA_036186865.1 of Eustoma russellianum. Lineage (NCBI taxonomy): Eukaryota > Viridiplantae > Streptophyta > Magnoliopsida > Gentianales > Gentianaceae > Eustoma > Eustoma russellianum. Next base: position 11,271,485 of record AP025074.1, on the reverse strand, counting down.
TGTAAAGGAAATCATTTTTAACATCGAACTGGCATATTGGCCAATCTTTATTCACAGTTACTGATAACAAAGCTCAGATGTGTCAATTTTTGCAACTGGAGAAAAAGTCTTTAAATAGTCAGCTCTGTATGTCTGCATGTACACTTTAGCCACCAATTTGACCTTGTATCGCTCAATCATTCCATTTGCTTTATACTTAATAGTAAACACCCACCGACATCCTATTTGTTTTTTCCTTCTGGCAATGCATATTTTTCCCAAGTTCTATTCTTTTTCAACGCCTACCATCTCAACAGTCATTTCCTCTCACCACTCTTTTCTTCTAACCGCTTCGTCGCCTATTTGTTGAAGGGATTCTGCACACTTCGCACATTCTGAAAGTGCCCCACTATCTAGGTGTAGCGCCCCGCTCCCGAGCTCCACCCTCGGAAACGGTGCACCCGCCGTATCTCACTCAGGAGAATACTAGGCGTCACATCAACCTGCGACACGTCAGTGCTGACATAGAAAATTTTCCTTTTCTTTGTGCGGAAACGGTGAGTTAAATACTAATTCCGAAATTAAATAACTTTAAGAAAATAACGATGGAAAGTCTAGGCTGACCAGGCCTTACAAATCAAGGTCAATTGTCTAAATTTATCAAAACATGAAATTGTTTCCAAAAGTAATACCGAATACTAAAATAGAATGTCTGTGTCACCCCATAGCATCACAAAACCCTGTCTCCATCCTCGCTGTGGTCATTCTCTGCGAATCACTCAGCCCATTCCACGGTGTCGGACCCATCTTCGACGAAGATATAGTCATACTCTGTCTCGGCTACATATGGAATAGTAGGTGTGAGTGATGGTAATCAGCCAGTAGGTGCCTCTCAAAACAATACAAAACTTACATACCCAAAACGATATCTCCACGTAACCACATAGAACAGATAGCATACAACCGGAAGGTAAGACACTCCACGTACTCAACATACACTACATGACATGGCTTATACGGAAATAAACAATCCACACAAGATGCATGCGCAAGTACGTGATGCATGCTCACATAACGTGTCACACGCAACTAGAACATGTCAGGCAATATGCTCCTAGGCCTATATGCAATGCATGCTCCCGGGACCTAATTCCAGCGTCATGGTCTCTAGCCACCACTTGCCGTTCTGGACACCCACGCCCTATAGACGCTGCGTATCGTACGGCACCCACGCCCTATAGACGCTGCGTATCTCATGACACCCACGCCCTATAGACGCTGCGTATCCGTACGACACCCACGCCCTATAGACGCTGCGTATCACATGACACCCACGCCCGACCGACGCTGTGTATCATCACGGCCCCCACGCCCTATAGGCACTACGTATCCTCCGAACACGCACACCCTCAGACAATGGGTACCTCATGCAATGCACGTGCCATGAATGCAAGGGAAAAAGGGGAAGAAAACAGTGGGACGTCATCCTCCGACGTCGATCGTTCGACGTGGTTCTGAGGCACGTCGAACCCTCAACCATGGGACGTCGATCGATCGACGTGGTTCTGAGGCACATCGAACCCTCAGCCCCTGGACGTCGATCGATCGATGTCCATCTGGGGCACATCGATCTCTCACCCTCTGGACGTCGATCGATCGATGTCCGTCTGAGGCACGTCGAACCCTCAGCCTCTGGACGTCGATCGATCGATGTCCCCGAATTTCAGAACTCTCATTCTGAAATTTCTGCAATCCTTCCATCCAATCCCAAACAACCTTTCCCCCATCCCGCTTATCCATACTCGCATCAAGACCTTACAACCCCAAGTAACAATGGACCATACAACAACAAGATCACGTTGAAACAAGAAACATATCACGGAAAATAAACACGTTGCACATATCATTAGGGTCCGAATAAAATCAATAACTAACGACATCCACAACACATAAAAATACCCTTTTGCCTATGCAAGCCTTCATACCGTTTTGAGGAAATAGTGAATATGCACCTACCTCGATTCCTAGCGAGAATTGATATAGAAAGGTGGGGTGATCTTGAGAGCGCTTGATCCTCCTTCTCTTGAATCTTGGATCAAGGATCCGTCTTTTCTCTTCCTCTTGTGGTGGCCGAAATTGAGAGAGGGGAATGGGGAGAGGGAGGCTGTCGTGTGAGAAAAAAGAAGAAAAGGGGGATTAGGGTTAATGAAGGTTAAATGAGAGAGGGAGAGATTTGAGGGAGAGATAAGGGTGAGGATTAAGGAAAAAGATAACATTTAGGAATTTTAAATATTTTGTTATTATCTTCTTTTTTTTTTCTTTTTTTTTATACAAATCCGGTTATAACATCCTACCCCCCTTACAAAAAGTTTCGTTCCCGAAACTTGCCGTACCTTACTCAAAGAGATAGGGGTAGCTGTCGCGCATTTGCTCTTCTAGCTCCCACGTTGCTTCATTCTCCCTATGGTTGCTCCACTGAACCTTTACGTAGGGGATGATCCGTCTTCTGAGCTCTTGGTCCTTGCGATCCAGAATTCGTATCGGAACCTCTTCATATGACGCATCGGGTCTGATCTTAAGGGGTTGTGCATCCAACACATGACTCGGGTCAGGCACGTACTTCCTTAACTGCGAGACGTGGAATACGTTGTGCACTTGAGCCAACGTCGGAGGTAATGCCAATTTGTAAGCCAAATCTCCAACTCTTTCTAGTATTTCATATGGTCCTATATAACGCGGCTTCAACTTCCCTTTAACTCCAAACCGTGTCACACCCTTCATTGGTGATACTTTGAGATAAACCTTTTCTCCCTCCTCGAATTTCAAAGGTCGTCTCCTCGTGTCGGCCCAACTCTTGCTTCTATCTTGAGCTGTCTTAAGACGTTCACGAATCAGTTTCACCTTTTCCTTAGTTTGCTCGATTATTTCTGGAGCCGTCAACCTACGTTCACCAACTTCGTCCCAATGCACAGGTGACCTACACTTTCGTCCATATAAGGCCTCAAATGGTGCCATACCTATGGCACTGTGATGGCTGTTGTTATAGGAGAACTCTATCAATTTGAGCATGCTGTCCCAATTTCCTTTAAAATCCAATGCGCATGCCCTCAACATATCTTCCAGAGTCTGAATGGTCCTTTCAGATTGGCCATCGGTCTGAGGGTGAAAAGCAGTACTCAGTCGCAACTTAGTCCCCATCTTCTTCTGGCACGCTGCCCAGAACTGAGATGTAAACTTCGAGTCACGATCCGATACTATGCTAACTGGCACTCCATGGAGGCAAACAATATTATCAATGTACATAGTTACCAGCCTTTCCATAGTAAGTCCGGTGGGAATAGGCAAGAAGTGAGCGGACTTAGTCAGTCGATCCACGATTACCCATATTACATCATTCCCATTTCTTGTTTTCGGGAGTCCCACCACGAAGTCCATTGTTACATGCTCCCACTTCCATTCAGGTATCTCTAGTGGTCGCATCAATCCACCCGGTCTTTGGTGTTCCGCTTTAACTTGCTGGCAAACAAGACATCTTTCCACAAACGCAGCAATATGCCTTTTCATGCCATTCCACCAGTAGTGTCTCTTGAGATCATTGTACATTTTCGTAGCACCAGGGTGAATAGACAATTTCGAGTTATGCGCTTCTTTCAACAACTCCTTCCTGAGTTCCTCAACCTCAGGTACGCACAATCTTCCTTGGTACCACATACTGCCGTCATCATGAACCTGAAATCCATCCACTTGGCTGGTTAGCATTCTTTCTCGCGTCTCTTTAATTGTTGCATCATTCTTCTGGGCTTCCTTAATCTGGTCTACCAAGGTAGGGGTGATAATTAGCGTGGCCAGAATATCTGCGGTAGAACCCACAAGATCCAAATCAAATTCCGCCATCTCTTTTTCTAGAGTAGCCTGCCGTGCATGGCTCGACTTCCTACTTAAGGCATCAGCCACTCGATTGGCCTTCCCTGGGTGATAACTGATGGTCAAGTCGTAATCTTTCAGCAACTCTAACCATCTCCTTTGGCGCATGTTCAGCTCCTTTTGTGTAAACAAATACTTAAGACTCTTATGATCAGTGAACACCTCGCACTTCACTCCATATAAATAGTGGCGCCAGATTTTCAGGGCGAACACCACCGCTGCAAGTTCCAGATCATGAGTCGGATAGTTCTGCTCATAGGGCTTTAGCTGTCGTGACGCATACGCAATGACCTTGTCGTTTTGCATCAACACACATCCTGAAATATAAGAATTAGACCACAACTTTAATTGTATATAACATCAGTTGAAATCATACACAATTACCTAGCCCGTTCTTAGAAGCGTCACTGTAAATGACAAACCCTTTTGAAGTGGAGGGCTGAGCAAGAATAGGGGCTGTGGTCAGTCTCCTTTTTAGCTCGGCGAAGCTCTGCTCACACTCGGTGGTCCATTCGAACTTCGACTTCTTCTGCGTCAATCGGCTTAGAGGCACTGCAATCGATGAGAAGCCCTCGACAAACTTCCTATAGTATCCAGCCAGACCGAGAAAACTTCTTACCTCGGTCACATTAGTGGGTCGAGGCCACTCAGTGATCGCCTCTACCTTCTTTGGATCTACAGAAATTCCTTCTTCAGAAACCACATGACCCAAAAAGGCTACACTCTTCAGCCAGAACTCACATTTGCTGAACTTGGCATATAATTTGCTTCTCCGAAGTGTCTCTAAAGCCTCCCTCAAGTGTTCAGCGTGAGTCTCTTCGTCGGGGGAGTATATCAGAATATCGTCAATGAACACTACGACATACTTATCCAGTTGTTTCCGAAATACTGTGTTCATTAGATCCATAAAGGCAGCTGGGGCGTTGGTTAATCCGAAAGGCATAACCAGAAATTCATAGTGACCATAACGTGTTCGGAAAGCGGTCTTGGCTGTGTCCCCAGATTTGATCCTCAACTGGTGATAACCGGATCGCAAATCGATTTTGGAGAATACTCTAGCCCCCCGTAGTTGGTCAAAGAGATCCTCGATTCGGGGTAAGGGATACTTGTTTTTGATAGTGATCTTGTTGAGCTCCCGGTAGTCTATACATAATCTCATGCTCCCATCCTTCTTCTTTACAAACAGAACTGGAGCACCCCAGGGTGATACACTAGGTCGGATAAACTTACGGTCCAGCAGTTCTTGTAATTGCTCCTTCAACTCCTTGAGTTCTGCTGGAGCCATGCGGTAGGGTGCCCTGGATATGGGTTCAGCACCAGGTATGAGATTAATCTCGAACTCCACCTCTCTTTCTGGTGGTAGTCCCGGTAACTCCTCGGGGAAGACATCTATAAATTCTTTTACCACCGGAATTTGGTCGATTTGCGGAACTTCATGTTCAGCACCCATTGCGTAAATCAAGAATCCCTCTCTCCCTTTCTTTAGTGCTCGAAAAGCCTGTGCCGCAGTCAAATAAAGCTTCTGGGGTGCCTTCTTTAATTTAGGGTTCCCTTGAAATATAGTTTCCCCCAGTTCAGGTGCCTTCATGCTGACTTGCAGTTGCCGGCAATTAATATTTGCATCATACTCCGCCAAGAAGTCCATGCCCAGAATAATGTCGAAATCGAACATCTGGATCGGTATCAGGGTCGCAGAAAACGGTAGACCGTTAATCTCCAATTCACATCCATTGTAACGTTGATGAGATACGAGTACTTGGCCACCCGCGGCCTGTATACGGTATGGAGTCTCAATCCATTCGGGAAGAATGTCCAGATTCTTGGCAAATCTCTTTGCCATAAACGAGTGACTTGCTCCACTATCGAATAGAACATTTGCTGGCACTTTGTTAATTAAAATCACACCTACCACATTCAGGTTTTAGCACATAACCACAACAACACATAGAAATGTACTCCAACTACGAAATTAAGTACTTAAATAAATGTACCCGTCACCACGTCGCCCGACTCCTCGACTTCGGCGTCCGTCATCGCGTGTACCCGGGCATTGGTCCGGCCTCGTCCTCCCTGCTGAGCCTGTGTCTGCGAGTTTACCTGAGCCGGTGTTGAGCATTCCTTAGCAATATGTCCTTGCTTCCCGCAGTTATAGCACACTCTCTGATCCTTCCGACATGGTCCCGGATGAAAACGTCCGCACAGCGTACACCGTGGGATAGGTGCCGCAGCCCTTACTGGTTGCGCATCAGTCGGTGCTGGACCCTCAATCATCGGGGTCTGAATCACTGCACTTTGCTGTCGTTCTGGCCGGAATGGTTGCCCGGACTGTGGGCGGCGAGGTACTTTCAACCATCTCCCTGACCTACCCGTCTGCAACTCCTCACGGGGCCTTTTTAGTCTCTCTAGTGCAGCTGCCCTTTCCAAATTTCTCTCGAACCGACGACATACCTCCAGCAATCCTTCAAATGTGGTGGCCTCTGCACAAACGATCGCCTGTTGGATGCGAAAACTCAAACCTGTGTGGAACTTTAGCATCTTGGCCTCTTCGTTGTCCATTATGCATGACATATATTGGCCCAGTTCATGAAATTTCTCAGAGTATTGATCCACCGTCATGGACCCTTGAGTCAGCAGCTGGAACTCCGCCATCCTTCTCTGAATAGCACTACCCGGAACATAGTGCTTCTTATACTCCTCAACAAATTGCTCCCAAGTCACTAGTGGAGTCAATTTGCGTTTCACTCCGTTCCACCACCTCTCAGCTTCCCCTTCCAAGAACGGGGTAGTCACCTCTACTTTCAGATCCGCGGGTACTTGTATCAGTCTTATCTGTTCAGTTATGTTTTTGAGCCAAATCTCGGCTTCCTCAGGCCGAGTGGTACCCCGGAACATCGGTATTCGGGAGTTCTGCATCTCCCTGTAATAGAACCTCAAACCCTGCTATGGTGCGGGCGGTGGTGGTGGCGGTTGTTGTTGCTGCTGCTGCTGAGTGTGCTGAAGTATTTGGGCAATCTGTGCCTGTTGCTCTGTCATCTGAGTATATTGTTGCGCCATCTGTGTTTGCTGATGGGCTATTAAGGCCGTCAGATTGGCCAGTGTATCCGCGAGGTTTTGGGGAATCGCCCCTTGCCCCTGTCGTTCGTCTCTGTCATTTCCATCATTCCCTGATGGTTCACGACGTGGAGGCATTGTCTGTAGATGATTAAAGCATGTTAGACAAGATTGACTTAAGAGTATTGAAAAGAAGTAAGGAAGGGAGGTCGAAGAAGGATAACATATCCTGTCTACTTACTATCGGCACTCACCAACCAAACCCCAGTCATAGCTTATGTCTACTTCGTTTTACTCCGGTTCAAAAGAAAAATAAAATCATTTGAAAACAGATCGTCACTTATCCTAGGGTTAATTAACTAAACTATACGTTCCCAAGGCGTATCTGAAGCCTGGGCTCTGATACCACCTATAGCGCCCCGCTCCTGAGCTCCACCCTCGGAAACGGTGCACCCGCCGTATCTCACTCAGGAGAATACTAGGCGTCACATCAACCTGCGACACGTCAGTGCTGACATAGAAAATTTTCCTTTTCTTTGTGCGGAAACGGTGAGTCAAATACTAATTCCGAAATTAAATAACTTTAAGAAAATAACGATGGAAAGTCTAGGCTGACCAGGCCTTACAAATCAAGGTCAATTGTCTAAATTTATCAAAACATGAAATTGTTTCCAAAAGTAATACCGAATACTAAAATAGAATGTCTGTGTCACCCCATAGCATCACAAAACCCTGTCTCCATCCTCGCTGTGGTCATTCTCTGCGAATCACTCAGCCCATTCCACGATGTCGGACCCATCTTCGACGAAGATATAGTCATACTCTGTCTCGGCTACATATGGAATAGTAGGTGTGAGTGATGGTAATCACCCAGTAGGTGCCTCTCAAAACAATACAAAACTTACATACCCAAAACGATATCTCCACGTAACCACATAGAACAGATAGCATACAACCGGAAGGTAAGACACTCCACGTACTCAACATACACTACATGACATGGCTTATACGGAAATAAACAATCCACACAAGATGCATGCGCAAGTACGTGATGCATGCTCACATAACGTGTCACACGCAACTAGAACATGTCAGGCAATATGCTCCTAGGCCTATATGCAATGCATGCTCCCGGGACCTAATTCCAGCGTCATGGTCTCTAGCCACCACTTGCCGTTCTGGACACCCACGCCCTATAGACGCTGCGTATCGTACGGCACCCACGCCCTATAGACGCTGCGTATCTCATGACACCCACGCCCTATAGACGCTGCGTATCTGTACGACACCCACGCCCTATAGACGCTGCGTATCACATGACACCCACGCCCGACCGACGCTGTGTATCATCACGGCCCCCACGCCCTATAGGCACTACGTATCCTCCGAACACGCACACCCTCAGACAATGGGTACCTCATGCAATGCACGTGCCATGAATGCAAGGGAAAAAGGGGAAGAAAACAGTGGGACGTCATCCTCTGACGTCGATCGTTCGACGTGGTTCTGAGGCACGTCGAACCCTCAACCATGGGACGTCGATCGATCGACGTGGTTCTGAGGCACATCGAACCCTCAGCCCCTGGACGTCGATCGATCGATGTCCATCTGGGGCACATCGATCTCTCACCCTCTGGACGTCGATCGATCGATGTCCGTCTGAGGCACGTCGAACCCTCAGCCTCTGGACGTCGATCGATCGATGTCCCCGAATTTCAGAACTCTCATTCTGAAATTTCTGCAATCCTTCCATCCAATCCCAAACAACCTTTCCCCCATCCCGCTTATCCATACTCGCATCAAGACCTTACAACCCCAAGTAACAATGGACCATACAACAACAAGATCACGTTGAAACAAGAAACATATCACGGAAAATAAACACGTTGCACATATCATTAGGGTCCGAATAAAATCAATAACTAACGACATCCACAACACATAAAAATACCCTTTTGCCTATGCAAGCCTTCATACCGTTTTGAGGAAATAGTGAATATGCACCTACCTCGATTCCTAGCGAGAATTGATATAGAAAGGTGGGGTGATCTTGAGAGCGCTTGATCCTCCTTCTCTTGAATCTTGGATCAAGGATCCGTCTTTTCTCTTCCTCTTGTGGTGGCCGAAATTGAGAGAGGGGAATGGGGAGAGGGAGGCTGTCGTGTGAGAAAAAAGAAGAAAAGGGGGATTAGGGTTAATGAAGGTTAAATGAGAGAGGGAGAGATTTGAGGGAGAGATAAGGGTGAGGATTAAGGAAAAAGATAACATTTAGGAATTTTAAATATTTTGTTATTATCTTCTTTTTTTTTTCTTTTTCTTTTTTTTGTATACAAATCCGGTTATAACACTAGGTTCATGGGGTATCTAGAGGTCTGAGATGTACGGTCAGGTGAGTATCACTGAGGTGGGACGCCTCTATTTTTCCTTGGGCAATCATGCAATGTTGGTGAATTAAAGAAAGAAGCTAGAAATGGTAAGGTTTCAAACTTTGTTACATTTGAAGCACATGCTGCAAATTTCAGCATGTTGAAATAGGTTGGCCGATTTTTGTAGTTTAATGAGACATATTTTATCATCTTGAATTATGTGATTGATTGGAAGAAGAAATGGAAGCAATTTGAATATTTTTCAAAGTCATAAAGAGTGATATTTCATATCCTATGAATATACAATCAATTGTTTTAGGCCCAACTCTTACTTGTCTTGGTTTGGGTACTGCAACCTTCGCCAGACAGTCCCACACTTTCAAGTATTTGTAGCTAAGCTTATGGCCTTTCCAAAGCTCGTATGGGGTTTCATCCATCTAGAACCCGGATCTGTTGCTCATTCACGATATCCGTATGTTATATATTATGTAAAGCAGGAGGTAATTTATCATAATGTATTTCAATTGAATGTATCTTACTTACCTCTTAGGAAGCATCCAATGCAGAAGACTCAATGGTGGGCAGAGGCATGTCGGGCCTTTCTTCGCTAGAGGAGGCTAGCTCGATGGTGTCATCTGCTTGTCCTTGTTGGACGGTTTTTGACCTCCTAAAGTTGTTTAATCAATCGAATAACTCACCCAGATTCTTCCTTTAAGCCTGAGTATGGTGGTCAAAGAAGTACTCAGTTTCAAGAAAGACACAATCCATTGTGACATAGAGTCGTCGAGTGACTGGGTTATAACATTGGTAGCCATTTTTGTGGGTAACATATCCAGCAAACACGTATCTCTAGGCACAGGGATCTAGTATAGATCGTTCTTATTTCGGAATATGAATAAAGATAATGCAACCGAATATCACGGGTGGAAGGGTCAGAATAGATGGGATATTTGCTCGGGCTGCCAGTGTTTGAAGTTGTATTTTATGGTGAAGAATTTTTGTAGGTAAACTGTTTAGTAGATAATGCAGATGTAGCAACGATTTCACAAAAAGTTTTAGGTACATGGGACTCAATCATCATTTCCGAAGTCATCTCGAGAAGAATATGTATTTTGCTCTGTGACTCCGTTTTGTTGTGGGATGTTAAGGCAAGATGTTTGATGAATAATACAATTTTCATTGGAAAAGTGTGTAAGCTGTGGGACATGTAGTCTCTCCCATTGTCAGACCAAAGGATTTGAACTCTTTTGTTAAACTAGGTTTGAACCATCCGGAAGAAGTCAACGAATTTGGTGCGGATTTTAAATTTAGTTTTTAGGAAGTAAACCCAAGTCATCCGAGAACAATCTTCCACAAACATAATAAAATACTAAAATTCTTAAGGCGTAGAGGACGGTGAATACCCCTATACATTAGGATAAACTAAGGAAAAACAATAATCTACTCGAGTATTATTTGGACAAAATGTGCTGCGATGATGTTTGGCAAGGATACAAGTATCACAGGACATAGTACTCATTGAATCCGTAAACAAGGTAGGAATCATAACCCGAAGGTAATCAAAGGATGGTTGACCTAGAAGACGACACCACAAACATAGTTGTCGATGGATCTTCCCGTGGTCAGCCATAGACCATCCCTGTTGAGTGACTCTTCAACAGGGACCACAGTGAGGTGTTGACTCCGTCCTCTGTCTCTAATTGTCTTTCTCATCAAAGTGGCCCATAATTGATAATTATCATGGTTTAGTTTGATTTCCAAGTGATAAATTAGCAAAGTTTGTATTATGCTCTTGAAGACTAAGGTTGTTCCACAGCAAGTTAACCAGTTGCTGGGTAACTCACTATTCTCAATTTTGATTTCACCATCCTCTAACATTGTGGCTTATCGATTGCAGGTTGATCATGTGCTCTGTCTGCGATGTTGCTGATCTTTGCTATGTGATCGGGAAGGTATGGCCGAGAAAGGTATAGTTGCGATGATGATGAAACTCATCTGAGTCCCAAATTCTCTACAGGTTTAGTTGGGTTAATCTAGTTTTTTCTTTTATTTGGTTGACTTTGCTAGTGGGTATGGCTTTTTGTTTTTCGAAAAAAGGTACGTATGATCCGGCCGATGAGGAACGCTCTTGTTTTTGAGTTATCAAGGATCAAACATGCTCTCATACCATGTCAATTGGAATGAACAACTTGTTTCATTGATTTGAATTGTGTACCGACGTGCATATCTATAGTCAAATTTCCATTGATCACTATGTCATATACTAATTACAATAAATACAAATGATAGGATAGGATTTTACTGTAATCAGAATTTATGAATGGATATCCCCTAATATGGACTAATTTGATACTTTCCATCACTTTACAATTACAAAACTGGCGCAAATTTTTTATACATTGAAAACTTTGACTAAACTTATGAGACCATACTTCAAAATTTTGCCACAACCGTATTTGTTAAGTGTTAAACACTTCCACTCCTACCAAAATAATTATACAAATAAATTAAATCATTTAACGGAAAACTTTCGTTGCATGCATAGTACAAGCTTAAACTTCAAAGTTAAACGGGCTCATATATGATATTTACTTTGTAAAGTCAATAATACACGTGTATATATCAAAGAGACGATAAAGACTGCATTGCCATGGATACAGCCAGGCCGAGATAATGGCAAATGTTTATAAAATGACTCAAGTCTTATAATACAATTGGTTCTAGGGCCCATCATCACCATCTCCGATCAAATTACAAATATCTGAGCACTCCACCAAGCAATACTGACGAGTCCTAAACCCTTGCTTAAACACCACCAAAGGCCTCCTCACGTTAAGAGGGCCTTCTCCGGGGGATCCGAAACCGCCACGGATGCAGGTGCCGACACATTTGGTCGTGCAAGACTCAGCCTTCCTCGATTTCGGACGCTGAATTCTCATTGATTTCTTACAATCATTCCCTTGTTCGGATGTGCACTCGCTTGACAACGTTTGAGGTATATTCGACAAGGTTTCTACCCCGCCAGATTCTTGTTGTTGCTGTGCTGCGGGGGAGGTGGATATAAGGCTGAGAGAGGCAGTAGCCACCAAAGCTGTGACCAGTAACATTTGCATTGGAGGAATCCATGAGGGTTTTTCCGGTGCTATGGTTTTGTTGATTATTTTTGTAACTGATGATGGTTGTTGTTTTTGGTTACATGTTATTGAGGACTTGGGATATGGAGGTTTAAAGATTGAAAGATAAAGTAACATCACTGTGCCAAAATTTCTAGAAGTATTTTGGTGAAAATTCAAAGTTCATTATTAAGTGAGCGTACATTGTTTCCATATCTCAAAACCAAAGATTGTCGACCACACATTTTTGGGAGCACCACAGGTGACCACGTTTGAGGTGTGGTCTTGGTGTGTGCTTCGTTGGACAATTGCAAGTTTTTGTTACAGTTCAAAAATATTTTACTTATCTTTTAGGTCACTGATTTCTCACACTTCAAAAATATTTTAGTCATGTTTTAAATTTTTGGAAATCAAAAGGGAAAAGCTATCATCAATCGACCTAAAAAGTAAGATACGAATCAAACGGAAAATTAATACTGGAAATTAATGTATCAGTCTTTGCCATTGAAACTATGTTTACTCATTAGCATATGCTCCTTTTGTTTCAAAAATATCATCCTAATTTGTTTTGAGCATAATTGAATAAAATCAAGCTATTTTGATCAATATTCACATTTCGTGTTTATTTAATTTATTGATGTAAATAAAATAAATCATGTAATTGTAATTGAAAGGTAGCTTTGACTTTTATTTTTTTTATGTTTTAAAGTGGACAAATTTGTAGGACAAACAGAAATAAATACTAAAAATATTTTTAAACAAAAGAAGCATTATTTAATTTACGGAGGTTTATAATGCACATTATTTCTAGTGTATTTTTACATACATTAAGCAAAGAATTGAAATACAATGGATGGTGAGTCATATTGTTAAAATTGGAAGGAATTTACAGTGAAGCTATTACGACACAATGACGTTGGACAAAATGGAAAGAAATTGAATTTAGACAAAGTTACAAACTGCGGTGAGCAACGCATTTTGAGATGAGTTAGTTTCATTAATGAAGAGTATAAACTAATGAGTCTTTAATTATCTACCCAACGAGTAGATATTTTAGGTTTTTTAATCACTCAATTCTGATACCGGTGAATGATGAATTAATGCTCAAACTAAAGGAAAAAATCAGCTCAGCTCAGCTCGGCCCGTGCACGGGCATGGGCTCAGGTTGCGGACCGGGCTTCAGGCCAGGCTGCGGGCTACAGACTGCAGGTCGGGTCCTCTAGCAGTGGGTCAGATCTTATCAACTGGGGTGAAGTTTGTTGAGTTTAAACTTCTCCATGTTGTTAAGATAGACTAAGGTTAAATTTTGAAAAGTTGTTGAGTTTTAATCGGCCGAGCTGACCTGAATATATTATGATCTGATAGCTCAGATCGAATAGTTATTTGATCTGACGGCTGAGGGCAAACCCGATGCGGTTATCTGATTCAATGATTCAGGCCGAGCAGGTATTGGATCCTACGGCCGTGGTTAAAGTAACTGTAACGAACTGACCTCAGAATTTCCCTATAAATAGTGGCTAAGCAGACCTCTGTGGTCACCCACTCCGAAATCCAAAGTTCTTCTCTTTTCTCTATGTTCTCCCTCTACACAATCATTCTCCTACATACACAAAAACACTGCATTCCAGTAATCTGAGAAGTACAGGACATCTTACAGGTTCGTTGAGTTCATACGCTGCAGTTTGCTCGTCTGAAATAACTCTGTTGTCTACTAGGAGACGATTGCTCAATCTGGTTGAGTATAGTATACTGGAGCAACACGTCTTAAGGACAGAGTCCTGGACTCACATCGGATATCTGCTCAGCTGAGCTGTTAAGGTTATTGTTGTGCTGAGCTCAGCTGATCGAGGGATAATGCAGCACTATTGTTGGACAGTGTTGCCGAGCTGAGCTCTGCTGCGTGCTGAGTTCTGCTGTTTGGCTGAGAACATTCGTTGTTCTATAGCACTGTCCTCTTGAGCTCTGGTAGTGTATTGAGCTCGGCTGAAACGGCTGAAAGAACAACTATTGTAGTTGTGCTGAGGTGCCGAGGTCTGCAGGTCAGCCATCAGTCTAGAATGCAAACACACTTGTGCTAATAAATCTGACATCAGTTCAGCTCGACTGGAAGGCTGATAGCACACAACTACTGAAGTGCTATTGTGCTTAGGTCGGCCGGTCGGCCACTGCTTTATTTCACAAGAAACTATACAAAAGTCAATTTCGTCTGACTTGAATTATTCCTAACATTCTTAAGACGTATTTGTATATTGATTCTGTACTGATTCTTATTTGTTTCTGTCTTTTTACAGAAACTTAATAGAGAATGCAAGCTCTAGCTCTGTTCAAGGCGCTGATGTTTAGAGAGCTGCTCAAATGGCACCAAATGCTGGGGTGCCGATGCATGCTCCTCCTACACAGGGTCCTGCAATGGCCCAAGTAGAGACACCAGAGAAGTTCAGTGGGAGCTTCATCAAACAATGGCAGCAGAAGATGCTTTTCTTCTTTACTGCCATGGGGTTGGTCGTGTTTTTGACCGAGGACCCACCTGTGGTGGATCCTGAGGAGCACCAGACCTAGAATATGCAAAACAAACTCTTTGCTAAAGCGTGGAACTTCAACAATTATTTTTTTGAGCCATATTCTGGGGTGCTTGGACAACTCCTCATATGGTTTGGTACTGCACCTACAAAATGACAAAGTCTTTGTGGCAGGCTTTAGAAAAGGAATACCGTATGGAAGATTCCATGACCAAGAAATTTATTGTCGACAAATTTCTAGATTTCAATATGTCAGATTCTCGCACTGTTGTTTCTCAAGTGGAGGAACTTTAGGCGTTGGTAGTCGAGATGGAAGAGAAAGGAAGGTTACTTAGTGAATCTTTCGTGGTGGCTACGGTGATTGAGAAGCAACCTCTTTTGTGGAAGGAATTCAGAAGCTATCTCAAGCACAAAAGAAAGAAATGACATTGGAAAATCTGATTGTCCGACTCTGAATAGAGGAAGATAATTAGAGATCTAAACCGAAGCCACAATCAAGGGTTGGTAAGACCAAGGCCCATGTTATAGAGGCCAAGAAAAGGAAAGGTCAACTTGGGGTGGACAAGAAAGGCAAGCAGATAGCCAAGAAGTTAACTGAGAAACGCTACAATTGAGGCATTCAGGAACATGTCAGCAATGAGTGCCGAAAGCCCAAGAAGAAGCAAACCAAAGAAAAGGCGAACATCATTGATGTCATGCATGATCTAAACCTCTGCGCGGTGGTCTCAGAGTACAATGCTGTAAGGAACATGCGCGAATGGTGGCTCGATACTGGCGCCACAAGACATGTCTTCTTGAGCATATAGATGTTCACGAAATACCAACCAGAGAACAGTGAACAACTTTACATGGGGAACTTGGCCTCATCAAAGATCGAAGGCAAGGGCAAAGTTATTCTAAAGCTGACCTCGGAGAAGCATCTGACTCTACAGAATGTGTTGAGCGTCTGCGACATTCGGAAGAATTTAGTTTCTGGAGTTCTTCTAGTAATGCATGGTTTTAGACTAGTGTTAGAGTACAATAAAGTTATTCTTTTGAAAAATGTCATATATTTGGGTAAGAGGTACTTGACAAATAGGATGTTCAAATTAAATGTCATCACTATTGTAACGAAGAAAAATTTGCTGCAGAGGCTAATAATAACGCTTCCTCTTCTATTTACATGCTTGAGTATTCTAGTTTATGCACTTTTGTTTAGGACATGTTAATTATAAGTCAATACACAAATGGTTAATCTTGACTTGTTGCCCAAAAATAAATTTTGATAATGGAAAATGCAAAACATGTGGTGTAGCGAAGATGGCAAAAGCGTCATTTCCTTGAATAGAAAGGAATACTGCACCTTTGGATTTAACTCGTACAGATATGTGTGATTTAAATTTTATGCAAACAAGAGTGGTAAAAAGTATTTCGTAACTTTTATCGACAATTGCACACGATACTGTTATGTCTATTTTCTAAGTAGCAAAGATGAAGCCGTTGATGCTTTCAAGGACTATAAAAATGAAGTTGAGAATTAGTTTAGCAAACGAATTAAAACGATTCGAAGTGATAGACGTGGCGAATATGATACACCGTTTAATGAATTCTGTTCATAACATGGCGTTATTCATCAAACAACTGCTCCATATTCACCTCAATTGAATGGTATTTCTGAACGCAAAAACCAAACTGTAAAAGAGATGATGAATGCTATGTTGATAAGTTTGGGCTTACCTTAAAACTTGTGGGGAGAAGCTGTTCTCACAGCTAAAGCCATTTTGGATAGAATTCTATCTAAGAAGATGGATGAAACACCATACGAGCCTTGAAAAGGCTACAAGCTTAGCTACAAATACTTGAAAGTGTGGAGGTGTCTAGCAAAGGTTGTTGTACCTAAACCAAGACAAATGAGAAATGGCCCTAAAGCGGTTGACTGCATATTTATAAGATATGCAACTAATAGTATCGTTTCTTGCTGCAAAAAACAAATATTCCTAACATACATGAAAGCTTTGTCATGGAGTCGAGTAATGCAGTGTTCTTTAAAAATGTCTTTCCGAGGAAAGACAAAAACAAAGAAGAAACTATTACTGGTAAGCGAATGCGTGAGGCGACTCCTCAAGGAGATGAGGAACTTCGTCAAAGCAAGCAAGATAGAATACCAACTTCATTTGGTCCGGATTTTCTAACATATATGGTATAAAACAAGCCAAAAAACTTTTGCAACGCGATGTGAACTCTAGAAGATCCATTCTGGAAAGAGGCAATTAACAGTGAGATAGACTCGATTCTTCAGAATCAGACTTAGGAGTTGGTTGATCTTCTACCTAGAAGAAAACTACTCGGGTGTAAGTGGACTTTCAAGAAGAAAATGAAAGAGGATGGGTCTATCAAAAAGTATAAAGCCAGGTGAATAGCTAAAGGCTTTCGACAACAGGAAGGTTTTGACTTTTTTAACACTTGCTCACCAGTATCTAGGATCACTTCTATAAGGGTGCTAGTTGCTATTGATGCAGCCTATAGCTTAGAAATCCACCAAATGGATGTAAAGATTTCTTTTCTGAAACATGAGTTCGATGAAGAAATTTATATGGAACAACCCAAATTGTTTGTAGTTCTAGGACAAGAATCAAAATTCTGCAGACTTGTTAAGTCACTGTAACTTAAGCAAGCAGCTAAAAAGTTGCACTTGAAGTTTGACCAAGCTATGCTAGCTAATGGTTTCAAGATCAATGAGTGCGACAAGTGTGTGTATATTCTCACAGAATGCATATATGATAGTATGTCTCTACGTAGATGACATGCTAATCATGGACAGTACTCGTGATATCATCTGCAGTACAAAGAAGTTGTTGACGAGAAATTTCGATATGAAGGATATGGAAGTTGCCAACGTTATTCTAGAAACTAAAATGTCTAGGATAGCCGAAGGACTTGTATTGTCACAAACTCACTATATCAGTTCTAAATGTTTCAATATGTTTGATGTGAAACCAGTGAAAACTCCACTGGACTTAAGTATACACTTAAGGAAAAACAGAGGCGAGCGAGTAGCTCAATTGAAAAACTCGCAAGTAATCAGAAGTCTGATGTACATAACAAACTATACAAGGCCAGACTTAGCATGTTAAGTACACAAATTGAGCAAGTTTACAAGTAATCCAAGCGATGATCGTTGGAGAGCTCTGAATAGAGTAATGAGATACTTGAAGTATATGCTGAATCTTAGATTACATTGCTTGAGATATCCAGCAGTATTGGAAGGTTACTGTGATGCCAACTGGATATCTGACAGTAAAGATTCTAAGTCCAGGAGTGGATATTTATACACTGTTGGTGGAACTGCCGTGTCATGGAAATCCACGAAGCAAACGTGCATAGCTTGTTCCACTATGGAAGCGGAGTTTATTGCACTTGATAAGGCCGGGGAAGAAGCCGAATGGCTTCAAAATTTTCTAAAAGGCGTGCCCTACTGGCCTAAGCCAATTGCTCCAGTCAGTATACACTGTGATAGTTAGTCAGCTATAGGACAAGCTCAAAGCAGCATCTATAATGGTACGTCTCGACACATGCGTCGGAGACACAATACCATTAAGCAGTTGATCTCTAATGGCGTGATTTATGTTGAGTACATAAAATCAAAGGAGAATCTTGCGGATCCGCTTATAAAAGGGTTGTCAGAGATAAAATGTCAATTTTGACAAACAGAATGGGACTAAAGCTTATAATGAATGAATCTTTGTAACGGTAACCCAACCTTGTTGACTGGAGATCCCAGAATCTTGATTCAATGGGATAACTAAGTTATGAAGTTCAGTGACCACTTACTCATTCTGTTAAATAAAAGTGCCGTCTGTAGAAAAATGAGGGTAAGGTGAGGCTCTTAATGGTTCTTGTATCTTGATATGTTAAGTGGGGTATGGCAGATATTCTTGATAGGAAACACCTATGTAAGTGTGAAGTGTTTATAAGGCCAAAGTTCTTTAATACACTTTCAAAAACCAGGCGGTTCATGGCCAAAACGAACACAATCATGAGAGACAAAAAGGTGTTAAAGTTGTGTGATTACTATTGTCTAGGTTCACAATAAAAGCCGCTTAGTTCAAGATGTCAAGTCACTAATTAGCTGATTGGATCCGATGGTATTTCACTAAGATAGGTTCAAACCCAAAAGCTAACTTTTCTGATGCAACATTTTTTTTTTGACTTCTCGGTAGAGTATACATATGCATTTGCATTAATTCCCATTCACGTGGGGGATTGTTAGAGAAAATGGAAAGAAATTGATTTGGGTCAAGTCGCAAAATGTGGTTAGCAACTTACTTTGAGCTGAGTTAGTTTCATTAATGAGGAGTAGAAACTAATGAGTCCTTAATTATCTATGCCGCGAGCAGATAATTTTAGGTTTTTGAATCACTCAAGTATGATACCGGGGGAATAGAAATTAATGCTCAAAGTAAAGGAGAAAATTAGCTCATCTCGGCCCGTGCCTTGGCATGGGCTCAGGTTGCGGACGGAGCTGTGGACCTGATGGGCTCAGGTTGCAGACTGGGCTACAGGCCAGGCTGCGGGCTGTAGACTGCAGATTGGGTCCTACAGCAGCAGGTCAGATCTTATCAGCTGGGGTGAAGTTTATTGAGTTTAAACTTTTCCAGGTTGTTAAGATAGTCTAAGGTAAAATTTTGAAAAGTTGTTGAGTTTAAACTGGTCGAGCTAACCTGAATTTGTTATGACCTGACAACTCAGATTGAATAGTTATTTGATCTGATGGCTGAGGGCAGACCTGATGCGGTTATCTAATCCGTGTTCAGGCTAAGCAGGTATTTGATTCTACGACTGTGGTTGAACTGACTATAATAGACTGACTTCAGAATTTTCGTATAAATAGTGGCTAAGCTGACTTCTGTGGTCACTCACTCAGAAATCCGAAGTTCTTCTCTTTTCTCTACGCTACACAATCATTTTCCTACATACACAAAAGCACTGCATTTCCAGTAATTCAAGAAGTACAGGACAGCTTATAGGTTCGTTGAGTTCATAGCTGTAGTGCCGATTGTTTGAACTGACTCCGTTGTATCCTGGGAGACGATTGCTCCATCTGGAAGGACACAGTATACCGGAGCAATACGTCTTAAGAACAGAGTCCTGGAATCACCTTGGATCTCTGCTCAGCTGAGCTGCTAAGGTTATTGCCGATTGTGCTGAGCTTAGCAGATCGAGGAATAGCGCAGCATTGTGTTGGACAATATTGCCGAGCTGAGCTCTACTGTATGCTGAGCTATGCTAGTGTGCTGAGTTCGGCTGAAGCAACTGAAAGCACAACTGTTGTGGTTGTACTGAGGTGCCAAGGTCGGTAAGTCAGCCATCGGTCCAGAACACAAATACAATTGCGCTTACTGGACTGATATGATTGATCAATCTGACATCAGTTCAGCTCGCCTGGAATACTGATAGCACAGAACTACTGAAGTGCTATTGTGCTCATGTGACAGGTGGACCATTGCTTTATTTCACAAACAAACTGTATAGAAATCAATTTTGTCTGACTTGAATTATTCCTAACAAATGGATCCAAGTTTAAAATAGATTATGTAGGTATCCCCATCCCCAAAACGCTCTCGCGCCTCCCCGAAAATTACGAGTCACAGGTTGGGTGGCCAAGGGAGAAAAGGTATTTAATGTGTAACCCCTTTTTGTTTTCAAAATATAACCATAGGCATAACTCGAGCGGGGTTGACATCCTACCCGCGTAAGGCACATTAAGTTGTGCGTGGGAATGCCTGCTGCATGAAAAAAAAAAAACCCCATTTTAAAGCCATTGTTAATTACGTCCTCCCGAGTAGAAATATTATTCTTACTTGACTTTGACTTGACCAAAATTTAAAGAAGTCAAAATTTTGTGAGGTACTAATTTATTCTATTCTTATTAGTTACTTGAGAAAAATAGATAAATCATGTCAGTTTTAACTAAAGAGATAGCGTAGAAACTTTAAATACTGATACATACTATCTTTAAAAAATAAACAACATTTTTAAAAAATATAAAATGGAACGGAAAAAATTTTGAAAGAGGGAGTAATACACTTCATTGTGCTTCACTATCGATCAAGCCGAAATTGGGTTGAACTCTCTTACGAAAGAATTTCAGAAACATACAAAATAATTTGTAGGTTTACCGGCAGAACTTCGTCTTGTTCAAGAAGCAGTATAGAGATCTCTTTTTACAATATATATGTTTCAATATATAAACGTCTAAGACAAAATCTAAGATTGTCTACTACAATATGCCCTTAAAGGCGTAATAATTCGTACTCTGGCGTATTAAAAGACACGTAAACACGATTTTCTTACAAAAATAAAATTATGGTAGCGCTTGACAGTTCAAATAGAACAACTTGGCCTCCTACAATGTTTTTGCATTTATTAGCGACTGAAATAATTTAAGTTACATCAATTTTTATCCAAAATAATCAACGTCAAGGAAAGTTCGATAAATAAACGCATGATAGCAGGGAAAAGCCCCTTGTTTATAAACCATGTCTCTCCATAAAATATTGTCTAGTATATGAGAACTTGAAACAATAATATTCCAGCAACTTCAAAATGAAATGTTAAAACCCATTATTATTATTATTATTATTATTATTATTATTATTATTATTATTATTATTATTATTATTATTATTATTATTATTATTATTATTATTATTATTATTATTATTATTATTTCATGCAGATATTTTTCTTAATCAAGACATGTGTTAGTATCTTCAACAGATTCAACAGATGATCAAAATAAGCAAAGAAGTAGAACACTGAAGACTGAAGAAGATGAAGTAATTTCATCGAACATCTTGGACAATATAACGAAAACTTGTCATATGAACTCTAAATCACATGAAAGTAGGCTAGTTGCAACCAAAGAAGCTGAGTCAGCACGGTTGGTCGATAATGGAGTGCTCAATCCACGTGACTGAGTGAATTCCAGGTGAAATCCAAGATAGCAAGCTGGGCGCCAAGTTAAGACGAAGACAGTGGAGTGTGCAAGTAGGAAAGGAAGTTAAATGGGTGAAAAGACAAGATTGTCCATTTAGTTATAATTTAGTAGTGACAGTTAAAGGGTATTTATGTAATTTCACGAAATTAGATTACTTTCTCCTTTGTATAAAAACGAGCAGCAGCCATAATTTGTCCAGTCAATGAAATTGCTCTTCATTTCTCCGGATTAAACTATTCTTTTGCCCTATTCTTCTTGAATTTCTGTTGTGCTCTTCATTCAATCCACGCGTTGTTGTATGAGAGCATTAGCTGAGCATAACCACATATATTGATTGAAACAATTTACTCAATTCTGTTTGATTGATTGTTTGCATTATGATTTCAACCTATATGAGTGATGCACCTGTTGATCCATTCGAGGATCTATTGTATGTTCATCTGAGTGATAGCCAATACTTGTACTTACGCAGTCTCTTCTGGATTCACATAATTGCCACGGATGGAGCAGAACCATCAGACGTACTTTAGAGTCAAAAACAAACTAGGCCTTGTGGATGGAACCGTGAGGAAACCTGAGGAGGATGATCGCAGGTTCTTAGCATGGACCAAGGCTAATAATATGGTAGTTTCTTAGATCATTAACTTTGTAACACCTTTAATTTCACATAGTGTTATGTGGATAGATGATGCAAAAGGAATTTGGAAGGATTTGAAACTTAGGTATGATAATGTAGACGCCTTTAGATCGTCTGGTTTATAAGAAGACTTTTACAGTATTAAACAAGAAAATATGTATGTAACAGATTGCTATACGAAATTGAAAATCGTATGGGAAGAGTTAATAGTGTTAATCTATTCCTGCTTGTGATAGTAGAAGTTGCATTTGTAATATATCTAGCCAGGTGACTAAGTTTGTTGAGACTGACTTTGCTATCATGTTTTTAAAAGGATTATCTGAAGAGTATGAGGCTGTTAAATCTCAAATACTCCTTATGAGTCATTTTCCTGATGGGAACTCAGCCTTTGCTATGGTTGTAAAGTTTGAAAGGAAAGTCACGTATGTTGCTAGTCAACACAACTTTAGTAATAATCTCTCTGCAGTTTTAAGTGTGGGATGACCACGTACTGTTGTTGGTGGCCAAGGTTCCTTAGGCATTCGACCTTATAGAGGAATACGAGTTTCTGAAATTTCAGACCCCGTGGAGGCTTTAGTGGCTATAGAAGAGGTGCAATTAATGCCAAAAGGTATGGAATAGATAGTAACAAACGTCCTATTTGTACTCATCGTGGATTCTTTAGTCATACCATAGAAAGATGTTATAAGTTGCATGTATATCCTCCTGGATACAAACCTAGATGGCAGGTCGATTGTGTAGGATATAGAGAGAATTTTGACGAGCAACCTGAGTTGGACATCAAGGCAATAAGGGTGGATGCCATGATCAACCTAAAAAGGCACAGTAATTGTCTACTCATTATGTGACTCCAACATTGACATAAGATCAGTATGCACAACTGATGCATATGTTGTAGGAGCACCAATTAAAAGGACAAAAGCAGAACTCTGTTTCTATTGAAAATGGACATAGAGTGCATGCTGTAATATATGCTCAACAGCACGACACTGATGGTAAGAAGATAGATAATGTACCAAACAAATGTCTTAATATATGGATTTTAGATTCAAGTACCACTGACCATATCTCTTGTTCTCTCAGCTTTTTTGACTCTTACCATATTGCATCAAATCTAAAAGTAAAATTGCCTGATGATAGTCTTATGGATGCTACTCATATTGTCTCTGTAACACTCACTCCTCACCTTATTCTTACAAATGTGTTCTATATACCCTCCTTCTCTTTTATTCTGATTTCCCTCAGCAAATTGACCGAAAATAGCAAAGTCATTATAATCTTTCATGATGACCTTTTTGTCCTATTTGAACAGAAGACCATGATGATGATTGGTTTAGCTAGAGTCAACCAAAGACTATACCAGTTAATTGATGTAGCTAAGCCATACTTGATGACTACATCAGGCTTCGCTCCATCTTCCACCAACTCAGTCTCCTTAAATCCCTGTCTTGTTTTAGATTTGAATCGTTCATTGTGGCACTCCAGATTGGAACATATGTCTCACTCAAAGGCTAAGGCAGTTCATAGACTAGATCCTATTGTTTCTTATTCTAAAGTCTCTATGCCATGTAATATATGTACACTTGCTAAACAAAGAAGAAACTCCTTTCATGTTTCAACATCTATAACTTCTTCACCTTTCTCTTTAATTTATGTAGACATTTGGGGTCCATATAGACACTCCACTATGTTCAATGAATGTTTCATTTGTACTATTGTAGATGATCATAGTAGTTTGTTGGATTTATCTGATGAAGCATAAATCTGAAACCAAAGCTATTCTACAAAGTTTTTCCACCTATGCTGGAGTTGAATTTAATGTCAATGTTAAAGTGATTCGATCTGATAACGGATTAGAGTTTAAAATGCCTTCGTTTTATGCTTCTATAGGAATTATGCATCAAACTTCTTGTGTATATACACCACAACAGAATGGTCTTGTTGGAAGGAAACAACAACACATTCTCCGTGTTGCTCTAGCTCTTAAGCATCATGCTTACATGCGTACAAGATACTTGGACTTTTGTGTCCAACATGTAGTGTATTTGATCAATCTCAGTCCTTCACCAACCACAAATCAAAAAACTCCATTTGAAATGTTTTACCACAAGCCCCCAGTCTGTTATGATCTAGGATTATTTGGTTGTTTTGCCTTTGCACTAAACAACAACCCTCACAAAGCTGAATGTTCTCCCAGATCCAAGAGGTGTATGTTCATTGGCATGTCTCATACAACCAAAGGGTATGTGCTACAAGACCTAGAAACCAAGGATATTCTTATCTCCAGAGATGAATTTCAAGAGCATGTTTTCCTTTTCAATATTAAACTATATTCTCAATCTTTTGATACACCAACACTGTCATACCATAGCACACCATCACCTCAATTCTCGCATTCTAATCCTCATGACTTAGTCCTTCATGAATTACAACCTTTTGACTCTGCACCTTCTAATACTGACTCCTCAGAATCTTCTTCTGATTCTTCTCAGCCACAATCACATAACTTGCCTTCATCAATTTTTGTTTCTCAGCCAGTTTCCTCCATCGACATTTGCTTACCTATGCCTTCAACATCTAGACCCACATGTACAAGAAAACCCCACAGCATATCTACGGCATTATTGTTTTGCTTACCTATGCCTTCAACATCCAGACCCACAACGTACAAGAAACCCCCACAACATATCTACATGATTATTGTTGTAATCATTCTAAGTCCTTGGTATCATCACACATCACTCCTCATTCTCTAACTAATAGTTACTCCCTTGCTTCCATGGCACCTGCTTATACAACTTATATGCTAAATATTAGTTTGTATGCAGAACCTTGTTCTTATTTTGAGGTAGCCAGCTTTTCAGGCGGGAGGTGATGCACACTGAGATGGGAGCCTTGGAAGCCAATAAAACTTGGGAGATTGTCCCTTGCCAGTTGGGAAGAAGCCTGTTTGCGGCAGGTGGGTATATTAGGTCAAAAACAAACAAAATGGGGCGGTTGAGAGATACAAAGCAAGTTTAGTGGCAAATGAATATACTCAACAATATGGAGTTGACTACCACGACATGTTTTCCCCAGTAGCCAAGACGACTACAATTATAGTCATTCTAGCCTTAGCAGCTAGTAAAAGGTGGTCCTTGCATCAACTTGATGTGCATAATGGTTTCCTTCATGGTGATCTCCATGAATAAATTTACATGATGCCACCCCTTGATGTGGAACTTTGTGGTCCTAATATGGTTTGCAAATTACAGAAGTCTTTGTATGGGCTTAAACAAGCTAGTAGGGAGTGGAATTGTAAGCTTACTCAGTTTCTGTTGGCCTCGGGATTCATCTAATCCAAGATTGATTATAATCTTTTTCAAAAAACATCCCTACCTACATGCTTTTTCTCTTGGTGTATGCGGATGAAATTATCCTGGCTTGCTCTAATCTTACACCTATTCAACAAATCAAATCTTAGCTTCATTAAGAATTCAAGATTAAAGACTCAAGTGACCTCAGGTACTTCTTGAGCATAGAAGTGGCCAGGTCACAGGAGGGTTGTTGATGAACCAAAGGAAGTACACCCTTGAACTCCTTGAGCACATTTTTTTAGGCGCAAAACCTGCTAAGAGCCCTATAGAAACTAATCTGAAATTGATGCATAATGATTCATCCTTACTCCAAGAAATTTTTAGCTACAGGAGCTTGGTTGGAAAGTTGATGTACTTGACTATAACTAGGCCTGATATATCCTTTTTGTTCAACAACTAAGTCAGTTTCTTGATTGGCCAGCAATTAATCATTGAGAGCTGCTCATAGACTATTAAGATATTTAAAAGGAAGTGTGGGACAAGGCTTGATGTTTCCATCAGGAACAGAATTGAAGATTAAAGCCATTGTAGATTCAGACTGAGTGGTTATTTTAAGACCAGAAGGTCTATAACTGGCTTCTGTGTGTTTCTTGGTGGAGCATTAGTGTCATGGAAAGAAAAGAAGCAAAACACGGTCTCCAAGTCTTTACCAGAGGCAGAGTATAGGGTCATGGCAAGTCTTACTTGTGAAGTGCAATAGCTATAGTACTCAACAACAGATTTGGGATTGAATGATCAAGTTCCTATGGAGGTATTCTGCGATAGTAAAAGCACTACGCATATACCTAAAAATCCCGTCTTCACGAAAGAACAAAGCATATAGAGATCGATTGTCATATTGTCAGGGACAAAGTGCAGGAAATGAGTATTAGACTAATGCCTATAACGACTGATCTTCAATTGGCTGACGTGTTCACCAAAGCTTTGGATGCTAAGAGGTTGACAGAATTGATCAAGGCTTTTGGTGTGTAACATCTACTCCAAGATGAGCTTGAGGGGGAGGGAGTGTTGAAACATGTTCAACAGATGATCAGAATAAGCAATGAAGTAGAAGATTGACGGCTGGAGAAGAAGAAGTAATTTCGCCGAACACCTTGGACAATATAACAAACATTTGTTATATGAACCCTAAAATACACTAAAGCAGGCTAGTTTCAACCAGAGAAGCTGACTCAGGAAGATTTGTCAATAATGGAGCGCTCAAACCACGTGAAGGGGTGAATTCTAGGCGAAATCCAAGAAAGCAAGTTGTGCGTCAAGTTTAGGAAGAAGACAGTAGAGCGTGCAAGAGAGAAAGGAAGTTAAATGTGTGAAAACACAAGATTGTCTTTTTAGTTATTAAGTTAGTAGTGACAGTTGAAGGGTACTCTTATAATTTCACGAAGTTAGTTTACTTTCATCTTTGTATATAAACGAGCAGCAGACATAGTTTGTACTGTGAATGAAATTGCTCTTCATTCTCCGGATTATACTATTCTTTTGCCCTATTCCTCTTGCATTTCTATTGGGCTCTTGATTCAATCCATGTGTTGTTTGAGAAATTTGACAAAAGACCTTAGAGAGTTGTCAATCCAACAACATAAGAATTATCCAACAACGTAAATGTATGAAATCTCAAAATATGCTCCTCCTGTTTCAGCTTGATAGTCTTAAAATTTTGCACTTTCTATGAAAAACCTATCAAATTTCGTTTAAATTCAATGTTATTTTTGTAAGCAACTAATAAAGATAAAACATCAATGATAAACAAGTATTACGACAAATGAAATAAAAGTAAAAAAACCATAACAGTTTTAATAAACGGATAGTGCATTAAATGATATTTCCTTATTTATTTATATTTTTTGTATAGGGATAACAAAGTTGAGGGAGGGAGTTAAGTTTTAAAAAGGAACTAAGCATTGTCGAAACTATACCGTGTAATAGGGAAGTTATAATTGGTAATTAAAGCATGTTCGTGTTTGAATGGAATATCAAGGCTGTTGTTGTATAAATTGGTTATGATGATTTGCACAAGTCTTACATGTCAAAAGACTCAAAATTGGGTTAATAAACTTATCCTCGGACTTCAAGCGCTTGATCTAGCGCCTCGTCTCTCAAAAAGTTTAAATAGAAACTTTTGCTCAAACATTGAACGCTTCATTAAACGCTTCATCTTCTGAGACTTCTGAACGTAGAGTTTTTTTGTAAAAACATGAAACACCACATAAAGCGCTTCATCTCCTGAAACATTTGAACAGAGAGTTTTCGTGAAAACATGAAGCGCCACCTAAAGTGCTTCATCTCTTGAACATTCTGGAACAGAGGTTTTTGGTAAAAACATGAAACGCTACATAAAGCTCTTCATCTCTTGAAATGTCTAAACAAAGAGCTTCTAAAAAAACATGAAACGCCACATAAAGCACTTCATCTCTTGAATGTTATGAACGGAGAGTTGTGGTGAAAACATAAAGCTCTTCATGTACTCTTGTTCTTGAGTACGAAGTCACTTCAAGAGTTTCATGCAAGAGTTTGATATGTAACGAATTTTCATCTGTAGGTAAAAATCTCTCTCTCTCTCTCTCTCTTATGTCTTTTAGTTGACCTATGTACTTTTATTCTCCCCATGTAATCATGACATTTGTAGCTTTAGCCAAAAGGTCAATCAAGAGTAAGTGAGCAAACCTTATGCTTTCTGAGCTTAAAAAGAGAAGCTTCCACAAGAAGCTTTGACTTCATCGAAAAAAATATTTCCAAGCCAATGATGTGTCAACAAGTGGGACAAAAATTTCAACCTCTCTCCTCTGTCTCCTCCCCAACGGCTAGAAGGGCTCTATATAAGGAATGGAAAACTCCATTTTTGAAGACAACATTCTATCTCTATGCTCTCAAGTCTTCCTTGTTATTCTTGCTCTCAAAAACTTTGTAAATATTACTTTTGTTGAGAGTGTGTGATTGTAAAGAAGAAAAGTCTTCATCTAAGTGAGGATTGTAAGGAGCATAGTCTAGATTGTTGGCCAAGAAGCAAAAAAGGATTCTTGTTGGGCGAAACTCAAGCTTCTAAGAGTTAGTTGATGGTGTAGGAGTTACATCATACTCCATAGAAGGTTTCTCTGGTGCAAAGAGAACCTAAAAGAGGCTAGGCTTCAAAGGAGTTGAGTGTTCACTGTTCTTGAGCTAAGTTTGTTAAACCTAGCTTGCGATTGTATTTTCTTTGATCGTTGTTTCCCCCCAAAGTGAAATAGCAGACCCTTTGTTCAAAATTCCTTCTTGTTCAAAGCAATAAGATAGAGGAGTAGGGTCTTAGACAAGAAAGGAAACCATTGATGCATACATGACATTCATTGAACACAAATGTATCTAGATCACGCACCATGCACACTAACACAAAGGCATATCAAAAACAAAAAGTTTATCATAAGCGTGATGGCATTCTCGGCCGTAGACCAAACGGATTTGCACCTAACATCTACTATATTGCTTCTTCATCTCTTTTCTCACCTTTTGTAAGACGGAGGAAGGTCACCCAAGTTTGGGTACCAAAAGGTACATTTGCAAAGGGTTGAATAAATAACCCTTAAGTACACGCTAGAAATGCATGATTTCCACTGATATGTTATAAACTGCCATTTCCTTCCATTCTTACTTTTCATGACATTTACAAAATAAAGGGGAGAGAAAAGCATGATTTAAAGGGGAGAGAGAAGCATGATTTAAGGGGGAGCGCGACGATATGA
Organism: Eustoma russellianum; assembly: GCA_036186865.1. NCBI lineage: Eukaryota > Viridiplantae > Streptophyta > Magnoliopsida > Gentianales > Gentianaceae > Eustoma > Eustoma russellianum. Next base: position 11,241,845 of record AP025074.1, on the reverse strand, counting down.
AATTCAAAATTCAAATTTTAAATTTGCGCATAATTGTCGGAGGAGCGATCACATTTAAATGATGAACTAATGTTATTTTGAAAATCATCAAAAGGGGGAGATTGTTGAAAAAAAGGGTTTGAGTGATTTACAAATGCATGATTTAAATGTTACGTGCTTACGAAATGATGAATAAATTATTACTTGACACGTTTATGTGATAAACATGATTTGCATGCTTATATATATTGTTGCCGTACTAACAAGCCATGAAACGTTAAATCTTACATCATATGGCAAACATATGTTGTCTTTGTTTTAATTTAAGGTGTCACAATTAATGAGCTAAACTAGTTTATTAAGTGAAGTGCTTAAGTTAATAAACTAACTAGTTCATTAAATGAAGACATATTTGGCTAAAGCTATATGGCAACAAATTTGAGAATGGAAAGTCTTCTCCCCATTCCATTTACACCCCATTGATATATATAATATATATATATATATCCATAATTTTTTTAAAAGGGACTATATATGTATATTCCGATGTACCACATACACGTCACATATATTATAAACATACGTCGACGTCACACCACTATATACACCTTATATTTATTAGTATATTCAGGTCTTATATCATATGGTTTAAGTCATAGTGACGTCAAAATTATAACGATATGTTACAAGGTCATAAACCGAAAAATTGTCGTATCGGGTGACTAACTAAACTTCACTGATATGTCACGTACTTGCCATATAAAGATGGCCAGCCCATATACATCAAAAATGCTCAAAATATTTGTGGCTCACATGTTACATTCAGCCACTAAGTCATACCATATTGGCACACAGAAATCACCCACAATTTAGCCTAGATTTGTGAAGATTTCAAATTCAATCTTATCTTCTACATATGTGACATTTTTCTTTGGCTATTAGAGCAGAATATACACTTAATTTTATGTATATTATGTGTGACATAATATATATTACATGTGTAAGAAGTTTGAAATTAATCGGAGAAAAATCACGGAATCGACGAAAGTCGAAAATTCGGTTTTCTACGAACATACACACATGGAACATTTTTGGCATAGGTGTAACATGTATTTAGACACTCTTTACACATTCAAGACATGTTAAAGTATTCTAGAAAATTCAAAATAGGGCTGATTATTATTTACCATATATGTGAAAAGATAGTGCCTTATTTGACAAAGCTTGCCAAAATAAAATTTTAGCACATGTGCAGCCAATTCACATGCCAACTACATCTTTGTTGGAGCTGAGGTGGAGCTTATTTGGAACTTCAATTGATGGAGGATATGTCATACAAGATTGATGACATTGAAGAGGGCACCACGCAAGGAAAGTATTCAAAAGATACACATGCTGAAAATTTCAGCATATGTCTACATACTGGTCGATTTTTTCCTCTTAATTGTCTTCAATTTGCCTTCCAAAATTTAAGGGGGATTAATGTGGGATTGTATGGTAATGATTTGACCAGAATTTGAGCACATGTTTTCAGTATATTTTTTTAGAATTTACAGCTCATTACAAAGGTGCCAAGGTGGACCAATCAACAAGTGACAACTACGCAAGGTCAAGTCATCCTTCCAATCATATTGCACCAAGTAAGCAAGATTGTGTCATTTTCTACACCAGACAATCTTCTAAGGACATTAAAGACAATTCTCAAGGTAGGAAGAAAGCCCTAGGGGGCGGCCAAAAGGAAATAAAAAGGGGAGATAATGCAAGACAAGGCTAAGCAACTTTCATATTCTCTCAAGTCCAAAAAGCTAGACTACTCTCTTCTTCTTCTTAGTCTCAAGCCTATTGTTCTTATATTCTACAAGCTTTGATTATACCACCCATACACGTTCATTGTCTGTGAAAGGTTGATCAAGGTGTGATCAAACCTTCATTCGATCGGTGGTGGTGTTCGTGATTGCTTTGCTTGATTGTTTTGATTGTAAAAGGGTGGAGTTAGTATTTAACTCAAGTCACCCTCGTGGTATGGTGTTTGTTGTGTTTAGTAATAACCGAGGAAGGTGTCCTCGAAGACTAGAGTAGGTTGATTTAACCGAACCAGTATAAAATTCTTGGTGTTCTTACTTTTTAGCGCTTTACTTTCAGTTTCTAGTTTTCTGTATCGATTTCATTGCAACAGTTAAAATAGTAAACGATTTTCAAAAATCATAAAATTTTGCAGAAACATAGCCACACATCCTAGTTTTTATTTGGCACAAGTTTCACCTTATTCGTATAGTATAAATCAATCAAACGTCAATAGTTCTGAGATTAGTGCAATCTAATTTTCAGACTTGCAAAGGTTGAGAATATCAACGTATTTGACATACTTAACAAAGGAATTTAGAAAAACTGTTTCAACCAATTACAGTACATATTTTGAATGTCTCACCATAAAATTTTCATGCCAATTAGAGTTCCCAATTAATAGGAATAAAATTTTCAATTCAGAGTACAGTTTCTGACAGATTTCTGCACTTTGAACAAAAACGTGTTTTTAAGGGGTTAGGCTTGAAGTTTTAATTTGAAATTTTTGTGAGCCACTAATAACATTTGAGAGTACACTTTCAAAAAATTTCATAATTTTTGGAGGTCTACAACATGGTCATTTAGATAAATTAAATCATGGTCTGAAAACAGAAACTATTTTTAGAAGTGAGGTTTTTGGTCCAAAAGTCTTTAAAAATCAAATTTTCCACACCCACTATTTAACTCCCCTTCTAGTGGTGCTATACAGGTCCTACAAGTGGTATCAAAGCGCAGGTTCACTCACTACAAGAAGATATAACAATCTTTGTGAGATAGCATACACTAGCCACAAAACCGAGCAAAAAGGTATGTCAAGCTATAAGCCTCCACTTTTTTATAATGGGGTAAATTCTGATTCGAATTCTGAACAATCTTATAATGATTTGTATGTTGAATATCTTGAATTACATAAGTTTTCTAGAACTCTTGTAAAAGAAAAGAAACGAATAATTGAAGACAAGAAATTGTTATAATCTTCTAACACAAATCTTGTATCTCAATTAAACGATTCAAAAGAAGAGTTGTCTTGCATGACAAATTCATTAAAGTCTGAAATTTCATCTTTGACAACGGAGAATAATGAAATGAAAGCCGAGATCTCAGATTTGATATCAAGAAAGGAAGATCTAGAAAAGATGATAAAACAATTCGATACGGGTACTTGTATGCTAGATCGTCTTATCTCTTCTCAAAAGCATGAAAATGATAAAACCGGACTAGGATACGCTGAAGAGAATAAAGTACAAAATAAGGCTACAAACTTTATCTTCATCTAAGAAACCGGATGTGTTCATGACAAGTGTTCAACCTAAAAAGATGGCTAGATCACCACTCATCTCATCTCATCGTGCTTCTTCTTTTTCATCACATGCGAAATATAGTCATGTGCCGTACAGATATGAAAGGAAACCGTTGATGCATGCACGACATTCATACAACACAAATACATCTAGATCACGCACCATGCACACTAACGCAAAGGCATAACAAAAAAGAAAAGTTTATCATGAGCATGATGGCATTCTCGGCCTTAGACAAAACGGATTTGCACTTAACATCTATTATATTGTTTCTTCATCTCTTTTCTCACCTTTTGTAAGACCGAAGAAGGTTACCCAAGTTTGGGTACCAAAAGGTATATTTGCAAAGGGTTGAATAAATAACCCTTAAGGACGCGCTAAAAATACATGATTTCCACTAATATGTTATAAACTGCTATTTCCTTACATTCTTACTTTCACTTTTGATGACATTTACAAAAAAGGGGAGAGAAAAGCATGATTTAAGGGGGAGAGAGAAGCATTATTTAAGGGGGAGCACGACGATATGAAATTCAAAATTTAAATTTGCACATAATTGTAGGAGGAGCGATCATGTTTAAATCATGAACCAATGTTATTTTGCAAATCATCAAAAGCGGGAGATTGTTGAGAGAAAGGGTTTGAGTGATTTTCAAATGCATGATTTGAATGTTACGTGCTTACAAAATGCATGAATAAATTATTACATGACACATTTATGTGATAAAGATGCTTTATATGCTTATATATATTGTTGTCGTGCTAACAAGCCATGAAGCGTTAAAGCTTACATCATATGGAAAACATTTGTTGTCTTTGTACTAATTTCAAGTGCCACAATTAATGAGCTAAACTAGTTCATTAAGTGAAGTGCTTAAGTTAATGAACTAACTAGATCATTAAATGAAGACATATTTGGTTAAAGTTATATGGCAACAAATTTGAGAATGGAAAGTCTTCTCCCCATTCCATTTACACGGCATTGATATATACAATATATGTATATCCATTTTTTTAGGCACTATATACGTATATTCAGACGTACCACCGACACGTCACATATATTATAAACATATGTCGACGTCACACCACTATATACACCTCATATTTATGAGTATATAAAGGTCTTATATCATATGGTATAAGTCATGGTGGCATCAAAATTATAACGATATGTTACAAGGTCATAAACCAAAAAATTGTATCGGGTGACTACCAAAACTTCACCGACATGTCACGTACTTGCCATAAAAAGATGGCCATCCCATATGCACAAAAAATGCTCAAAATATTTGTGGCTCACATGTTACATTCAGCCACTAAGTCATACCATGTTGGCACACACAAATCACCCACAATTTAGCCTAGATTTGTAAAGATTTCAAATTCAATCTTATATTCTACACATGTGACGTTTTTCTTTGGCTATTAGAGCAGAATATACACTTCATTTTATGTATATTATGTGTGACATAATATATATTATATGTGTAAGATGTTTGAAATTAATCGGAGAAAAATCGTGTAATCGACGAAAGTCGAAAATTTGGTTTTCTACGAACACACACATGGAACGTTTTTGGCATAGTTGTAACATGTATCTAGACACTTTTTACACATTCAAGAAATGTTAAAGTGTTCTAGAAAATTCAAAATAGGGCTTATTATTATTTACAATATATGTGTAAAGATAGTGCATCATTTGACAAAGCTTGCCAAAATAAAATTTCAGCACATGTGCAGCCAATTCACATGCCTACTACATCTTTGTTGGAGCTAAGATGGAGCTTATTTGGCACTTTAATTGGTGAAGGATATGTCACACAAGATTGGTGACATTGAAGAGGGCATCACACAAGGAAAGAATTCAAAAGAGACACATGCTGAAAATTTCAGCACATGTCTACATACTGGGCAATTTTTCCTCATAATTGTCTTAAATTTGGCTTCCAAAATTGTAGGGGAATTAATGTGTGATTATATGGTAATGATTTGACTAGAATTGGAGCATATGTTTTCAGTTTTTATGAGAATTTACAGCTCATTACAAAGGTGCCAGGTGGACCAATCAACAAGTGACAACTAAGCAAGCTCAAGTCATCCTTCCAATCATAATGCACCAAGTAAGCAAGATTGTGTCATCTTCTACACAAGGCGAACCTCCAAGGACATTAAAGACAATTCTCAAGGTAGGAAGAAAGCCCTAGGGGAGCGGCCAGAAGGAAATAAAAAGGGGAGATAGTGCACGACAAGGCTAAGCAACAATTCATATTCTCTCAAGTGCAAAAAGCTAGACTACTCTCTTCTTCTTCTTTTCTTTCTCTTCTTCTTAGCCTCAAGCCTATTGTTCATATATTCTACAGGCTTTGATTATACCACCCATACACGTTCATTTTTTGTAAAAGGTTGATCAAAGTGTGATCAAACCTTCATTCGATCGGTGGTGGTGTTCGTTATTGATTTGCTTGATTGTTTTGATTGTAAAAGGGTGGAGTTAGTGTTTAACTCCAGTCACCCTTGTGGTAAGGTGTTTGTTGTGTTCAATGATAACCAAAGAAAGTGTCCTCGAAGACTAGAGTAGGTTGATTTAACCGAACCAGTATAAAATTATTGGTGTTCTTACTTTCAGCACTTTACTTTCAATTTGTAGTTTTCTGCATCGATTTCATTGCAACAGTAAAAATAGTAAACGATTTTCAAAAATCATAAAATTTTACAGAATAGCCACTCGTCCTAGTTTTCATTTGGCACAAGTTTCACTTCATTTGAATAAGCATAAATCAATCGATAGTTGTGAGACTAGTGCAATCTGATTTTTAGACTTGCAAAAGTTGAGAATATCAACGTATTTGACATACTTACCAAAGGAATTTTGAAAAATGTTTCAATCCATTACAGTACATATCTTGAATGTCTCACCATAAAATTTTTAGGCCATTTAGAGATCCCAATTAATAGTAATAAATTTTTAAATTTGGAGTACAGTTTCTGGCAGATTTGTGCATTCTAAACAAAAACATGTTTTAAGGGTTTAGGCTTAGAGTTTTAATTTGAAATTCTCATGAGTCACTCTAACATCTGAAAGCACATTCTCATCAAATTTCATAATTTTTTGAGGTCTACAACTAGGTCATTTAGATAAATCAAATTAGGGTCTGAAAACAGAAATTGTTTTCAGAAGTGAGGTTTTAGGTCCAAAAGTTTTTACAAACCAAATGTTCCGCACCCACTATTCAACCCACCTTTCTAGTGGTGCTATACAGGTCCTACAGATTCATCAAAGGGACTCTATCCAAGGACAAAGACAAGATGACGGACCCAGATAACACATGCTTTAAATATAGAAAATATGGTCACTTCATGAAAGATTTTCGAGTGAAGGATCCGCATCCAAAAGATAAGAAAGCCATCTACCAAAAGAAGAAGGCTCTTCAAGCAGAAGTAGCTTACTGGATAGTCTCCTATTTGACTCCGAAGGTGACCATGGTGATGGCAAAGATCTTTCTTTCATAACCATAAGCTATAATGATCTTGAGGAGGCATATTCTTGTTTCATGGCCATCAAAGATGATATCAAGGAATGCACAAAATCTTCTCGTTATAAATTGCAAGATGAATTTGATGACATGATTGGAAAGAATGATTTATTGAATCTCAAATATAAACGTGCTAAAAGAGATTTTAGAGAACGTGTAAATGAGTGTAATACCATCCTTGAAAACAACATTGCATTGCAACTTGAGTATGATATTCTTATGACTATGCATAAAGTAGTTGCAACTGAAAATTGTTGTTTAAGATATGAAAACGAGATTCATTTGAGTACAATGGACAAAATATTTGAAGGCAAGCATGATTTAAACAAGATGCCAATTAGTTAAAGAGCAAGTACTAATAAAACTGGATTAGGCTATGATGCATCTAGCGTGAGCATGGAATCCTCTACCAAGCCTTTGATCAAATTTGCTAAATCAAGTAATGCACCCATTTCCCTCTTCAAAGGATCAAACATATCTTTGAAGAAACAAAGGCATATGTCTGAAGGTAAGGCAAAAGCAACCGAGGTATTAAAACCTTCGGTTGAATTCACTGTCAAAACCTCTTCCTTTGTACTAGGGAAGAACATGTATAAACATGAATCATGGATTATGCCAACCCATAAACATCACGACTATTCTTACTCCCACAAACGTATTCCTACATGCTTCTATTGCAATAAGAAAGGGCATGTAGAAAGAGTTTGTAGAGCTAAGAGAAATACACATCTTGTATGGGTGCCAAAGGGTCAAGTGCATGTTACTAACCCTCAAGGGCCCAAAACAAAAAGACTACCAATGTCATATGTTGATTTTGTAGGCCATAGAATTAAATATAGAAATCAAGGACAAAGACATCAAATGGGTCGTGGAGAGTGGACGTTCTAACATATGACAGAAAACAAAAGATTATTTCATAAGATCACTATTGTAGATGGAGGAGTTGTTCACTTCGAAGGTAGCAAAGGCCAAATCAAAGAACATGGTAAAGTGGGTAACGATTCCTTCACTTTTAGTGATGTACTTTATGTGCATGGGCTTAAATATCATTTAATAAGTATGAGTCAATTGTGCGATGCCAGTTATGAAGTTACATTTTTGTAAACAAAATGTATTATGAAAGCGATAACGTCTTTATGTTTGAGGCTTTAAGGTACAAAAACATTTACAAACTTAGCATCAATGATTTAGTTTCACAAAATGTATCATGTCTAGTTGCTAAAAATGATTTGACGCAACTATAGCATAGATGCCTCGGACATGTTTGCTCTAAAGTGTTTAAATATATTTGTGAAAATAAAAAAGTTCGAGGCCTTCACAAAATGAATTCTGAAAACCAAGAACTTTGTAGCACTTGTCAAAAGGCAAAGCTTGTGAAAATAAGTTTTAGGCCTAAAACCAATATTTCTACCTCCAAACCTGTAAAATGTTACATACGTATTTGTATGGGGATATTGGTATGCTTGGGTGGTAAACATTGCACATTTGTGGTGGTAGATGATTACACTAGATATACATGGGTAATGTTCCTTGCTAAGAAAGTGATACATGTCATGAGTTCATTGATCTATGTAGGCAATTAAAAAATTACATAAGTGACACCATTAAGACCATTAGAAGTGATCGTGGTTGGGAGTTTGATGGAGACTTTCAAATATTTTGTATATCCAAAAGATATGTACATAACATTTCGGCTCCAAGAATTCCACAACAAAATGCTTTAGGTGAATGAAAGAATAGAACCCTATAAGAGATGAATAGGGCAATGCTTAATGAGTTCAGCTTGCCCAAGTATTTTTCGGTCAAAGCAGTTAATGCCGCTTGTCATATAATTAGTCTACTTGAGACCGTACCTAAATATGATACCTTATGAACTTTGGAATGGCAAAGTCCACAACAATGGGTATTTCAAAGTGTTCGGTTGTAAGTGTTTCATACTTAACTCTAAAGACACTTTGGACAAGCATGATTTCAAAACGGATGAAGGTATATTTTTGAGCGATGCCTCAAATAGCAAAGCAGTTCGTGTATTCAACAAAAGAAATCAAAAGGTGGAAGAGTGAATCCATGTTAAGTTTAGTGAATCACTTAATGATGGACCTAAACTAAATGAAGAAAATGAAGATGGTGAAGTTGATGCTTCTCAAGAAGAAATTCTTGATGACATTCCAAGGTGCTCATCAAGAAGAGATTGTTGATGAATCAACTAAAGGAGAAATCTTCATTGACTTGAAAATTTATCCAATTGAGTGTACTTAGCCACATTGTGTTCATGAGCTATGTGACATAAGTAGAGATACTTCACAAGTTCCTTTTCATGATACATAAAATGTTGATAATGCATCTAATCTTTCGGAAAATGACCCTCATATTAATGATGTTCATTTATCATTTCCCGAAAGTAATCATGAGGAAGCTAGAGGAGATGTTTCAAATCTCCCTAGGTGATTCAAGCATAAAATTTCTACCCCCAAGATCTAATTATAGGTGATATAAATCAAGAAATTACTATTTGAAGACAATACATACAAAACGCTTTTGTCGCTCTTATAGAGCCTAAGAACATCAAAGAAGCACTTCTTGATGAGGATTGGATTTTACCTATGCAAGAAGAGCTAAATCAATTTGAGATAAGTGATGTTTGGGATTTGGTTCCCAAACCTCATGATTATCCCATTATTGGTATAAAACAGGTATTCCGCAACAAAATGGATGATCAAGGAAATGTGACAAGAAACAAAGCTAGATTAGTTGCTCAAGGGTATTGCCAAGAAGAAGGTATTAATTTTGGTGAAACATTTGCACCCGTAGCACGACTTAAATCTATTAGAATGTTATTATCTTATGTTTGTTATATGAATTTCAAGCATTACCAAATGAATGTTAAATCTGCATTCTTGAGCGGTATTATTCAAGAAGAAGTATATGTGGCCCAACCTCCCAGTTTTGAATGTCATGATTCTCCACATCATGTTCATAAACTGAAGAAGGCACTTTATGGTCTTAAACAAGCTCCTAGAGCTTGTATGATAAGTTGAATACATTTCTTGTTAATAGTGGTTTTTCAAGAGGTAAAGTGAATACAACTTTGTTTATCAAAGAACAAGGCAGGAATCACTTGTTTGTACAAGTATATGTAGATGACATTATTTTTGGTGCCACTAACAATCTTCTTTGTGAGAAATTTGCTAGCTTGATGCAAGGTGAATTTGAAATGAGTATGATGAGAGAACTCACTTATTTCGTTGGGCTCCAATCAAGCAAACTTAAGATGGTGTGTACATCTCTCAAACCAAGTATACAAAAGAATTGCTCAAAAAGTACTACTTTGGTGAAGGTAGAAATGTGAACATTGCTACGAGCACAAGCTTGAAACTCGACAAAGATGAAAAAGGAAAGCAAATTGAGGTAACCTTGTATCGTGGTATTATTGGTATCTACTTTATTTGACCGCTAGTAGACCGAATACTTTGTATGCCGTGTGTTTATGTGCTAGATTTTAAAGTGATTCTAGAGAAATACATCTCACTGTGGTGAAACGTATATCTCGTTACCTTAGAGTAACTTTGAAGTTTGGTCTATTTTATCCTAAAAATGCATGCTTTGATCAAAGAGGTTATACTGACTCCGATTATATTGGAAGTCTTATTGATAGGAAGAGCACATCCGGGACATGTCAATTTCTCAGAGATTGTCTAGTTCCTTGGTTTACCAAGAAACAACATTGTGTTGCTCTTTTTACAGCAGAATCCAAATATGCTTCGGCCGCCTCTTGTTGCAAAAAATTACTATGGATGTCACTCAGCTTAAAGGATTACAATGTTCATTTTTCCAAGATACCTATATTGTGTGACAAACCTCCGCTATTAATATTGCACAAAATCCAATTCATCATAGTCGAACTAAACATATCGAAGTGAGACATCACTTCATTAGGGATTGTGTGCAAAAGGGGTTGGTTTGCATTGAATTTGTTCCCACTAGTAACCAACTAGCTGATATATTCACAAAACCCTTGCCTAGCAAAGTATTTGAGTAGATTAGAAGTTGGTTGGGATTGTTAAACATTGATCAAAGTCAAATGATGTGAAAATATAAATTTTCTTTTAACTTCAAGCGCTTTATGTCACTTTGAACTTGCGTTCAAAGTCAGTCTAGGCGCTTCAAGGATTCAAAATTTCTATAATGCGTGCAAGTCGTGGACTCCAACAATTCTACCTTCCAAACATCCTTCACAAAGGGTTAGGCACAAGGAAGAAGACTTCCCCTTGCTTCCTTAGTGATAAAAACGTGTGGATCAAATGAGCAAGACCAACACTTCAAGATGGTCGTTGATCAGGAAAACCAATATGGCCCTCCTGGACGGCACCTTTTAGCAATAACAACACCTTCAAAATGTTCAACTTTGAAAGATCTTAACTTAGGTTTTTAATGCAAAACCAAGAAAACAAAGTCTCAAACAAAGTGAAGGAAATATCAAGAAATTGTTATTCATCCAAAAGTTGTTGCTTCCATGCGCCCAAAGGCTCTATTTATAGGCTGCAAATCTCGTCCCTATCAGCCTTAAGATGACTAGAAATTATTTCAAATAAGCTAGCTAACAAGTGTTTGAAATTGGAAATTGTTTGAATCCAAAACTAAAACAAATTCTAGCTAAAATTTGAAATGCTTGTAGATTTCCATCTTCTACCATCCATCCATGTATGATGAGTCTTTGAAGGTGTTTGAGACCTGATTTGATGATGATAAAGTGGTTTGAGTTGAATTCAAAGGTTGGTTGAAGTTTGAATCCAAATTGAGTTTGAATTTGAATTCGTTTGTTGATCATCTTCTCCACCTCCTTCCAGCCGTGTTTTGATGAGTAATGAGGTGTTGGAAATCTGATTTGATGATGATAAAGTGATTGGAATTGAATTCAAAGGATGGTTGAAGATTGAATTCAAATTGAGTTTGAATTTGAATTCAAACTTGGATTCAAATTTGATTTGTGATCTATCCTCATTCTTGCTTCAAGATTGGTGTGTGGACGACTTGAAAGGTGGCTGAAATCTTTTATCTTGTGTCTTGAAATTTTAAGTCTCAAATTGGTTGAAACTTGAATTCAAATCAAGGTTGAATTTGAATTCACGTTTATCTTCAAGTTGATATTCACTTTGTCTTCAATTTGGCCGCCCTTATCTTTGTTGTTTGAAGATAATTTTGAGCTAACTTTGAGCTTGAAAATGCCATGTTGGATTGTCTTTGTTGAGACAAACATTCCTTTTGTCTATTTTTTAGGGTGCACACGCTTCTGATGCTATTTGTGGTCCTCCGTTCGGCTTGTAACTTATTACGTACCTAGTTACCTACAAGGCAAATACAAGGAAGCAAGGATCACAAGAAAACAAGACATACATTTGTTTATTTTATTGAAAGACATCTATATGCATGAAAAGTGATGCATGGAATGCAATCTAAGACTAAGACAAACTTTGTCTTGTGTTTTGCACACCATGGACCGCATCATTCCCTCCTTCCTAGAAAAGATTCGTTCCGAATCTTAGCATGTATGTCATGCGGGAGAAAGATCCTCAATAATGCAATAAAGATACAAGACTCACATGTATGCACACTTTCATCCTAAGATGTTTAGAGTGAATTAGAAATGCAATGACAAAACATGTTCTTAGCAACCCATAAAAGCTGATTTGGTCATGCATCGATAATAAGTAAGTCCTCTTCCTCACATGTTTTGGATGCATTAGGATCTGATTTTCAAATTTTAGTTTATAATGCGCATCATCAAATCCTATAGGGTGTGCATGACAAGAGGTGTTCAACAGAGGTTTCTTTGTAGTGTTTTTAGGATGTATAACCAATAAAAGCTCATAGTTATCGTGTATTTGATCATCACACAAGGTCAGGACATGAATGTCAGATGATGTATCATGATGTGGTGACAAAAATAGCGTGTTTGAAGTTGTGATATTCATGTCGCCATTATTGTCATTGGCGCTCCTTAAAACTTCCAAATCCGGTGAATTTAAACTACCATGCTCATCAAAGCACAAATCAGCACTAACATCCAGATTATTATCCTCAAAATCAGTTTGCAACGTAACGTCAAGTGGAATTCCATATTCATACTCATGTAAATTGGAATTTTCATGGGATGGAATGTCACTATCAAAACACTCAAACAAAGGATTATTATAGACAACCCATTCATGCTTCTCAACATTATCATGTTTGTCACCTAAGACATCATTATTCTCGCTTGAAATGTCACTGCAATCATCTTGTAAATCAGCATGTAAATCAAGCAAATCATGTGAATCATGCGAAGCATAAACAACTTTAGATTCATGCTCATCACTTTTAGTACGCAAGTCAGTCTCATGCATATGAACACTATGAACATCGACAAGTCTCCTAAGACCTTGCAATTTATTAATGAGGTCTAATCTGTGTACCTTTTCTTCTTCTACTTCTAAAAGGATTTCAAAGTTGCGTTCTTTTTGTGCTAGAAATTTCTTACAGATGTCAACATTACGTTCTAAGATCTTCACACAATCATGTTCATTCAGCACATCAACTTTATTATCATGAATGACATGTTTATCAATTGAAATTTCAGAATCATCATCATAAGAATCATGCTCAATACCAACATTAAAATCCTGCGAATCATATGCAATTTTGTAATAAGCTTGATTGAAGCCTTTTACCGTTACGGGATAGAGGTCTCTAACGTCATCTTCCATGGAATCCATGAATAACCTTAAATTAATCAAGCAAACAAAGAAAGGAAAAACTAACACAAAGACAAAAGATATTTCGTTACGTTAGTGAAAACAAAATACGGGTACTCCTCTTTCTTTAATTTCCACTCTCTTACCACTTTGTTTCTTGGGTAACCTGAAGTTAAGAAGGCTCAAAGTGATCAATTAAGAAAGTGTTCTACCAATGCTTCTCCAAATCACAACGATATCCACTTGTTTCTCCCGAGTGCTTTCAAGTTGCACCAAAAAGTATCAAAACGAAATCCAGTGAAATGGAGAAAAACTTGAACTTTTTACTAAGATTCAAAGAAAATAAGCAACCAAAATTAATAGATAAGGCTGAACCAAGGATGAACTAAGGGTTGTCGTGGACAATCTTTAGTTAATTTTGATTCTATACACTTACTATCCACAAAATGGTTAAAGTCATGCAATAATCGAGCAACCAAGTGCGTGATTGGTTCAAGAAGAGTAATGGAAGGAAAATAAAGGTGTAAGGGCGGTTGGGGTGTAATAAAATAAGAGATGGTATCCACGGTTGCCAAATTGTACCAAAAATTTCAAATAATGCACAAATGCTTTCTCCCTTTTTCTTTTCACCTTTTTTTGTCTTTCTTTCTCTTTTTGTTGTTTTCAACTCACGCAAGTTTCAGATTCTCTTTTTTTGTTCAAGGCAAGAAAACGTAATTTCTCTTCTTTTGTTCAAACGTTGTTCTTGACAAACCCTGACAAGGAACTTTCGATTTCATCCAAAGGTAATCTCAAATATGCAATATTGTGCATGGGAATGTGAATGAGGATAAATCTCAGTTAGGGTTTTGTGGGTAACTGAGATTAGGGTTTTCGAAGAATTAGGGTTTTGAGTGGCGGTTTTTCAGCTTTTGTGTTTGTTGTGGAAGTGGTTTTCACACGTATGATCAGCACGATTGGAGCATGAAATCAATCACAATATAAGTCATAAGAGGCATACAATCATCACCAACTAAAAGATTCGGTAGCAACAAGATGATTTGAAACCGAGGTAGCTTTATAAGCTGATGGTTGTAACGTTTTTTTTAAAGAAGGCTGAATGAGACCTAGATGCAACAAACCCTAATTTGTTCAAGTTGGAATGATTCAAAACAAATGTGACACCAAGATTGAAAAGAAAAGAATGACACTTGAATGATGAATGACAAGATGTAGCAAGAGACAAACACTTAGAAACCCTAGGACGTTTTTCTTTTGTTTTTTTGAATGAAATGCAAATGAAATGTAGAATTTGGGGTAGAAGAACGACACAACTGAACTTGAAATGAATAGACTCAAACGAAAAGGAAATGATAGATGATGATGGAATAGTGTAACCTCGCACTGATACCAATTTGATGCATGCAAGTCGTGGGCTCCAACAATTCCACCTTCCAAACGTCCATCACAAAGGCTTAGGCACAAGGAAGAAGACTTCCCCTAGCTTCCTTAGTGATAAAAACGTGTGGATCAAATGAGCAAGACCAACACTTCAAGATGGTCGTTGATCAAGCAAACCAATATGGCCCTCCTGGACGGCACCTTTTAGCAATGGCAACACCTTAAAAATGCTCAACTTTGAAGGATCTTAACTTAGGTTTTTAATGAAAAACCAAGAAAACAAAGTCTCACACAAAGTGAAGGAAATATCAAGAAATTGCTATTCATCCAAAAGTTGTTGCTTCCATCCGCCCACAGGCTCTATTTATAGGCTGCAAATCTCGTCCCTATCAGCATTAAGATGACTAGAAACTATTTCAAATAAGCTAGCTAACAAGTGTTTGAAATTGGAAATTGTTTGAATTCGAAACTAAAACAAATTCTAGCTAAAATTTGAAATGCTTGTAGATTTCCATCTTCTACCATCCATCCGTGTATGATGAGTCTTTGAAGGTGTTTGAGACCTGATTTGATGATGATAAAGTGGTTGGAGTTGAATTCAAAGGTTGGTTGAAGTTTGAATGCAAACTGAGTTTGAATTTGAATTCGTTTGTTGATCATCTTCTCCGCCTCCTTCCAGCCGTGTTTTGATGAGTAATGAGGTGTTGGAAATCTGATTTGATAATGATAAAGTGATTGGAATTGAATTCAAAGGACGGTTGAAGATTGAATTCAAATTGAGTTTGAATTTGAATTCAAACTTGGATTCAAATTTGATTTGTGATCTGTCCTCATTCTTGCTTCAAGATTGGCATGTGGGTGACTTGAAAGGGGGCTGAAATCTTTTATCTTGTGTCTTGAAATTTTAAGTCTCAAATTGTTTGAAACTTGAATTCAAATCAAGGTTGAATTTGAATTCATGTTTATCTTCAAGTTGATATTCACTTTGTCTTCAATTTGGCCGCCCTTATCCTTCCTGTTTGAAGATAATTTTAAGCTAACTTTGAACTTGAAAATGCCATGTTGGGTTTTCTTTGTTGAGACAAACATTTCTTTCAGACAAATATTCCTTTTGTCTCCTTTTTAGGATGCACACGCTTCTGATGCTATTTGTGGTCCTCTGTTTGGCTTGTAACTTATTATGTACCTAGTTACCTACAAGGCAAACACAAGGAAGCAAGGATCACAAGAAAACAAGAGATACATTTGTTTATTTTATTGAAGGACGCCTATATGCATGAAAAGTGATGCATGGAATGCAACCTAAGACTAAGACAAACTTTGTCTTGTATTTTGCACACCTTGGACTGCATCAGTCTACAGTTGAAACTGTGAAAAAATTTCAAGACTATAGACTTTAAGCGCTCTATGTCATCATCACTGTCATTCAATGTGCTATCATTTGCTTTTTGCTTGATGTGGACATTGCACATGGGATGAAGCGCTTTATCCCATATAAGATCATTTCAAAGTTTAAACTTTAAGCGGTTGAAAGTGTCAAAATTCTTACATTTAAATCCCATTATCTGTTGTAGATTGTCAGTTTGAACAGTTCTTTCACTTAAACTTCCTCTCTCCACTTTCAAATCATCCCTCTTCATCCTTCTTCTCAGTCCATCATAACTCCTCAACTTCTTCAAAATTCAGCCCCAAAATTTTTCATCTTCTACAAATCACAGCCTCTCAAGAAGCTGGAAAAGGTACCGAGCGAGCAAGAATCCAACGTACACAGAATGAAAGGCTTCTGCAAGCTTTGATGAACGATGATGAAGCCGGATCTTGATTTTGTCTCATCAAACGAAAAGAGATTATTAAAATCCAAAGCAACCTCCAGGGGCGACATTTCCTATGGCTGACAAAGAAAAAGACATAAAAAAAAGCCTATGGGTCTAGGAGTTGGGGTCCACCTGTGCAAGTGCTCTCAACTGCTGTTTGAGGAATGGGATAACCGCCAAAAAGCCATAGTTCCCCTCAAATTGGTTAAGATCTTTGGTCTCAATGATCATCCAGATGTAGGAATTCTCTATACTTTGCAGCAAGAACAAGAATTGGACAATTTATGGTGTACCGCTGGAATAGACTCATATTCTACAAGGTACACAGGGATGTTCTATGCCAATTTATGGGTAACATATATGACTTATGAGGAACCCTTCTTCTTAAACTCGGTGATTAATGATGTCCACATCAAATTCTTTCTTCAAACATTCTGCGATGCCTTCTAGTCAAAATGAAGGCTTAGATAAGTGTGATGTATTTGGTTGGAACAAAGAAGCATATGGTTTGACAAAGGAAATGGTTAAAACAGAATTAAGATTCCTTCCATCTAAGAAACTCCAACAGATGCCACTAGTAAACAGAGTGCTGCTAGGGATTGTGATGCGTGTGTGAAAGGAAAAAGCAACTAGAAATCCAAGCAATCTGGATTTCTATGTTACTTATTGAATCTTGACAAGGAGGCAGTTAAATTTTGGTTGGATTTTTCTAGCTGTAGTCCTTGCCTCGTTAACCAAGAAAACAAAAGATTTACCTTTTGCGAATTGCATGCATGTACTGTTTGTGCATTGTGGCATTGAAATAGATTCCCTTCACCTTGAAAAGCTTGGCGTGAAAGGTCAATACGATAGTTTGAATATCTCTCAAGTGAAGGAAGATCAGAAAGGAAGAAGCAACGCTGAAAGCTCAAGGGAGGGAGCTGATCTGCATCCTGATGACGATATCAGCAAAGAAGGTGAAGGAAATGAAGATGCTGATGTCCTAAATCAGTTGAAAGAACAAGTCACTTCTATAGAACTTGAAGTGGAAGAATTGGAGTGTTCCAACGCTTACCTTTCGCAGATTCGGATCCTCAATGATGCTCATTTTGAATGTTTAAAATCCAAACTCCTCCATGCCCAAATCGCTGAAAATTTTGATGATGAACCTAAGACTGTCTAGATCTTTATGTCTTGTTCTGTGTCCTTAGTTTCTATGTTTTTTTTATGATTTAGGGGATAAAGCTGTTCATAAACATGTGTTGCCTGTTAGGAGTTAGCTTTAGCTTGATTCTGCTTAGGTGTTAGCTTGTTGGATGTTTATACATGTTTCTTCTGTGTGGCCTTTGGAATGGTTGGAATAGTGCTGAAAATTGGGTTCTTAAATTTGGCCCTTTATGGTCTTCTCAATTTCTGGTAGGTAAAAATGAAATTGATGTATTCAAGTTTTAGCATATTATAAGTAGATTTTCTTTCGCATCATGCTATCTTGAATGTATATTCTTGAACATGTGAAATAAAATTAACCCTAACAAAATGCATCTAGTAAGGGGAAGTGTAAGATGCATCTAGTAAGGGGGAGCTCATTGTGAAATCATCAAAAAGAAGGAGATTATTGTTGTATAAATTGGTTTTGATGATTTGCACCAGTCTTACATGTTAAAAGACTCAAACTAGGTTAATAAACTGATCCTCAGACTTCAAGCGCTTATCTAGCGCCTCATTTCTCAAAGTTTAAACAGAAACTTTTGCTCAAACATTGAACGCTTCATTAAGCGCTTCATCTACTGAAACTTTTGAACAGAGAGTTTTTGCAAAAACATAAAGCGTCACATAAAGCGCTTCATCTTTTGAACATTCTGAACAGTGGTTTTTGGTAAAAACATAAAACACTACATAAAGCGCTTCATCCCTTGAAATGTCTAAACATAGGGTTTCTATAAAAACATGAAACGCCACATAGAGTGCTTCATCTATTGAATTTTTTGAACAGAGAGTTGTGGTGAAAACATGAAGCGCTTCATGTACTTTTATTATTGGGTGCGAAGTCACTTCAAGAGCTTCATCCAAGATTTTTATGTGTAACGAATTTTTATCTGCAGGTACAACTCTCTCTCTCTCTTATGTCTTTTAGTTGACCTATGTGCTTTTTATTCTCCCTTTGTAATCATGACATTTGTAGTTTTAGCCAAAATGTCAATCAAGGGTAGGTGAGCAAACCTTATCCCTTTCGAGCTTAATAGGAAAGCTTTCACAAGAAGTTTTGACTTCATCAGAGAAAATATTTCCAAGATAATGATGTGTCAACAAGTGGGACAAAAATTTCAACCACTCTCCTCTCTCTCCTCTCCAATGGCTAGAAGGACTCTCTATAAGGCTTGGAAGACTCTATTTTTGAAGACAACTTTCTATCTCTAAGATCTCAAGTCTTCCTTGTTATTTTTTGCTCTCAAAATCATTGTAAAGATTACTTTTGTTGAGAGTGTGTGATTGTAAAGAAAAAAGTCTTCATCTAAGTGAGGATTGTGGGGAGCATAGTCTAGATTGTTGGCCAAGAAGCAAAGAGGCTTTTTGTTGGGCGAAACTCAAGCTTGCAAGAGCTAGTTCATAGTGTAGGAGTTACATCATACTCCATAGACGGTTTCTTTTGGTGCAAAGAAGATCTTAAGGAGGATATGTTTAAAAGAAGTTGACTGTTCATTGTTCTTGAGCTAAATTTGTCAAGCCTAGCTTGCTACTATATTTTCTTTCATTGTTGTTTCTCCCAAAGTGAAATAACAGTCTCTTTGTTCAAAAATCTTTCTTGTTCAAGTTAAGAAGATAGAGGAGTAGAGTCTTAGGCTTGAACCTCTATAAATTTGGTGTTCTTTCGTTTCCGCAAGTTATTTTCTTTGAAGAACACACCAAATATTGATTTGAACACTTCAATTGCAAAAAGATTTGAAAAAGAACCATACTTAGATAAACACACTATTCAACCCCCCTTCTAGTATCTTTCACGGACCTAACAAAGACATTTTCAACGATAACCTAATCTTAAGAGATCACTACAATTCACATAAAGACAACATATGACATTTTCAAAGGATAGAATACACAAAAAATGCCGTCAACTTCTTCTCCCCACTGATTACAAGCCTCCGACCTTGTCTTTCTTCAATCCTTCTTTCATCTCCTCTACAAACAAATCAAACCCTCTTCAACATCATGCCCAAAGATCATATTTCCGAACTCAGATCGCTCATAAATAGCCGGAAACAAGACCAATCGGATGACTTCAGCTCTAAGGAGTGTGGAACACCAACTGGAGAAGAACATAGGATTCCGGCAGCTCCAAGCTGTCTGCCGGCACCGGTGAAACCGGTGATTGCAAGTAAGAGGAAACTGCATGAGCTGCTCTTCTTTGAAGCAACAAGAAGGGAGGAGATCGACTCTTTCTTCGGATCGTTTCCTAAGATCTCCAGGGTTTGATGGGAAGCACGGGTAAGAAATATAGAGAAAATCCCACATGAATCATCATGGGCTTTTTTTGCTTTTGAAATTGTTTGTTGGATTTCTGATTTGTTCACAGGTTCCTGGGTCAGATTTGATGTCTAGAATTTCAGAAGAACGTCTGTATTTTCTTTGTGATTCATGAACCTTTTTGAAGGATGCAATTGCTTCTGTCATAGTTTAAGACTATTTTGGCTCTACCAATATCTGGCTTTGCAGTTCAGGTGTTGGTATATTTGCGTGCCCCCTTCAGTGCCAAAACATTTCTGCATGTGTTCCTGTATTTATTTGGCTTTGTGTTTTTCTATTTTATATACTCTGTCCATCAACACTATGTTGAGTCAATCTTTTTGGATTTTGGTTAGTCATAGTTGTTCTTTATGTTCGGGGTTTAACACTCATACCTCTTTCACGATGCAAAAGATTCTGCCTGTTCTTTATTTGGAAAATCTGTTTTTCTATCTTCTAATAGACGTTTTTTATATATAAAACCATTTTAAAAAATCTAAAAGTGCTTTAGAACAAAATGAACACTTTTACAGACCAATTTGGCTAAAAATAAGGCCTTGCCAAACACTACGGACGCGATATTTCAAACTCCATTTTGCTGAACATCTTTTTTTTATATATAATTAGGTTCCTTTGACTTCATGAAACACACTTTTAGGGCTCTAATTATTCAATAGGTTTTCTTACTTGGAAGAGAGAAGTCATTCCATAATTTTGTTGAAAAATTTTAAGTATCATTCCGATTGCTTTTTGTGCATATAGCATGACCACAAGCTTCTTTAGTTTGCACGCACACGAATAATTGCTTTGAAACTAAATCTGAAAATTTAAGACCAATTACCAAAATAATCAAACAGCTTTAGACTGATTTGGTTATAGAGTAGTTTGTTGCACTTGCAACCACTTCGAATAGTTATAGCAACCGAAAGCCCTAAAATTGTTTTCTTTTTTCCTTTCCTTACTTTGCTTTTACATTTACTTGTCTTTCTTATATTTTGAAGTACCAATTAATCAACACAACTTAACATAATTTTCGTTATGAGTCATCAGAAAATAACCTCTGTACGTTTTTAACATATGGATATGGTTGTGTATATCTGACCCCATACTCTGCATAGACAAAAACATCTAAGATAATGGAGTAATGTTGTTGTAATGAAACGGAAAACCTCCAATTTACCATCCCCAGACCCTAACGATAGCTTTTGCTGTCGATGGGATATACTGGGTCCGGATGATAATGATGATGAAGACCTATCCGATTTATCCTTTCTCACTCCAAGTGATGTAGGGAATAATAGCATACTAAAAATTCTAAATAAATAAATCAACTAATCGGTAATATTATGTTTTTATTGCCGTTCTTTCTTTTTCCTTTACTATCCTTTCTGTTTTTGATTAAGGAAAAAGAGTGTGGACTATTGATTTTCATCTCATTGTAAACTTATTTTATTGTGATTTATCATTGTTGTTGTTGTTGTTGTTGTTATTGTTATTTTATTATTATTATTATTATTATTATTATTATTATTATTATTATTATTATTATCATTATTATTGTTATTATTATTATTATTATTATTTGCTATTCTACTAGGCTTGATAAGAGCCAGGTTTTCTCTAGCTATAAGAACAATTACAGCTTAGGTCATTTTGACAACAACTGTACAAAGACCTATATATAGGCATTGAGCTCCATCTGTCGGCAATTTGTATTTTGAAAAGAGAACAAGAAAATGGTAAGCATAAGAAGGTGAATCTGCCAGCAGAGTCTATCTACATCATATGAAATGCTCTACTATCCTGCATTTTGTCATTAGTCCTTTTACTGAAGAAAAAGGCAAATGTGCCTGTAGATTCTAGCTCTCGCATTTGAATTGGTCTTTAACTTTGCATTTCTTTTTAACTTTATATGCATAATTCAATTTCTCTGTTACAACACTGTTGATATTTTCCCTTTTACTTCATTGAGTTTTGGAGTGTCGCTTGGAGCAATCTATTGACTCAAACAAAAACAAGCATAGACCAACACGATACACTCGATTATATAATACAACAATATTATCTTATTGCCTTAGAAGCTCTCGTCTATGGCAGGCTATAGGAAATTCGGAAATACGTACCCATACTCATGTGTTAGAAAAATACATAGGTTGTTTCCTGATGACCTATAATGAAAATTACGTCAAGTGTGTCGATCAACTACTACTTCAGAATATAAGAAACAGATCCAATTTAGTTAATTATTTTGTTTTATTCCGTCATATTTCAAAGTCAAAAAAGAATATCTCCTAGACTTTATTGAAAATGAAAAGAACATTCTATTGTACGATAAAATATTAATTGTAATAACAGACCTTAAAGATTTTATTTAGGCTCCTGAGACTAACCGAGGAGGTCGAAATTTTTTTTTTTCCATTTTTGGGAAATCTGAAAAAACAATCATGTACCACCTTTTCAGGTAGATTTTATTTTTAATTATATTGTGGCACATATAAGCAAAATAATGTGCTTCTGGCTTCTTCTTTTAATTTTTTTTCCCAAAAAGAAGATTCCACCTGGCAGGATATACATGTCCAGTAAAAGAACTCAGAGAAAAACAGAAGAAAATTAAAAATAGAAGTCCAAGCCAAGCTAATCTTAAAAAAAAAACTACAACGCGCTTATCTTCTTACACATCTTCAGTAGAATATTAGCTTTTTCCTAGACATCTTCAGTAGAGTATTAGATGCACGTTGTAGCATACACATATACGGGCACATGCCTCCCCCCCCCCAACACGCACATATATACATATATACGGTAGAGCCCTGTTCGGAACTAGGGTCTTAGCCCGGTGTACCTGCCGTACTCTGCTATGAGAAGTACAAGGCGTCGATAACATATATGTGCATGTCGACATAAACATTCGTGTAATTGCGGAATCATCATAAATAGACAGAATAAAACATAAACGACATGCAACATATATCGTAACTAAATCTGAGTACATCATAATGTTATCAGTACATAAAGGAAAGGGATACATGTCGGGGATAACAAAAGTACAAAGTGTAAAACAGTTGGGTCCATTAGGCTGCTCACAAGTATCCTACCCTCGCACATTGTCTATAAAGTCCAACTCAGGGTCTGAGGGCTCTATAAGATGGTAAATATAAAGAGTGAGCGATAATGAATCGCCCAGCAAGTATGTCCGTCCAAGTTTGTCATGTGGATCATGCATAGGAGACGGGGTGAAAAAGTAAATACCGTACCAGTAAAGAACATATCTCGTCTCCGTTTATAATAAAGTGATAGATAATGAAATTAACATAAACATCGTATAACTGTATAAAATGCCGAAAATAAAGACACAGAAGAAGCTATAACTTTTCATATGATCTCATTCATTACTTGTTCAATAGTCTTCTAATCCGTGGCTTATGCTAAATTCCACTTGGTTATATTCTTGCCAAGAATCACTCTCTATAAGTTCATCTTAAGTCTACTAAGAGTCGAAGTATGTATCCAATAGGGTGACTTAGAGGATATGCACATGCTCGATGGAGTTGTAACATGACTCTTTTTCATAAACATTTCAAAACGTAACGTTTTTGTAACTTTTGTTTCAACAATGTTTCCAAACATGGCTATAACACTTTTCATGTACGAATGATATACACGATAAACCGATTGATTCCCCATGTGGTCGCATATAATGATATGAATCTCATGCTCCAAACATGGTGTTACATCATACGTATATGGAAATGGCGATAACATCTGTAGGGCGGAGATCTCTTATCTAAGACAAGGTGTTATGCTCGGCCAATAGGGTATGGAACATGTATGCCCATGACGCCAACCTCTTCTAGGTTCCAGTGTCATGCCGGCCTCCGGTCATCGATAACATACTGTATGCCCATGGTTACTACAACTCCGGTCAGTGTCATGTCGGCCACCGAAATAAAATATGTCATGGTATAACATATACTGTGTCAACGGTATCAATCCTCTCATGGTATAGTTTGTCACGTATAAAATCCTTTCTCAGAACATATCATGTAGTAAAACGTTTCCGTAAAAATACATCATGTGAGAAAATCTTTTCGTTTCAAAACTTTGACTCGTATTCATATGCATATGGGCTCGGCCTTGGCTCGTTTTACTTATCGAAAATATCAGCACTTTTTTATTCCAACTTAGTTCATGTGCCATGTCTTAAACTTCACTAAAATATCATTTATGCCCTTTCTAAAGGCTCTCGGTTTTTGAGCATCAAAACAACCACTTTTGGGCTCAATCCACTACTATAATCATCTTAATTTGTCCAATTTTCTTATTATTCTATGGCTTCTTAAATCAACCCACTTTTAGCCTTGTTATGTATCATCACTTCCTTAATTTGACTTATTTAACATATCCTTCATGTAACAATTTATATATAAACTCCAAAACAACTTCATCGGTATACATATGTACATACATACCCGAAATTATGCATTGGTCATGAAACACATTTTCTATCATTTAAAACATATTTCATATACGTAGATGTGTGTAGATATGGAAGCAAATCATTTAGTAATGTTGTGTGTGTATGACGAGAGGTGGGGAGTTCATCCCACACACATTCCACCACTCAACACTTCAACATACTATACTTATGAACATGTAATTTGATGTAGTGACATATGGCATGTGACATACTTGTCCTACACACTTTCTTTCATGATCATGGATTACACTTTTCATTCCAACATGTTTAGACTCATGCATGTTAATTTCCATCACAATCGTGATCCTAAGAACCATATCATGATGATGATCATGATGAAGTTTACCTGCAGATACATATGGTGATGGAAACCATGAAAACAAACATCTTTAGGCCATGATCACCAAGAATACACATCAAAATAATGGTGATGAAGCATGTCTAATATTGATGACAAAAACAGCCTGACTTATGGATGAAAATGGCATAATGATCATCACAAACAAAATCTTTTGTGGCCAAGCATTATAACATAAATTATTATGCATCATAATCATGCTAAATCAAGAGCATCAACATGCATAAACACTAAAAATCATGGTGAAACACATCGTTAGGTCCTTGAAACACACTAGAAGGGGGGGTTGAATAGTGTGTTAATCCAAGTATGGTTCTTTTTCGAATCTTTTTGCAATGGATGTAATTTAACCTATACTTGAAGTGTTCTTTGAAGAAAAATAATTTTAAGAAATGAAAGAACACAAAATTTATAGAGGTTCAAGTCAAAGACTCTACTCCTCTACCTTCTTGCTTTGAAAGAGAAGGATTTTTGAACAAGTGGATTGTTATTTTTTCTTTTCGGGGGAAACAACAATCAAAGAAAATACAAGAACAAACTAGGTTTAACAAACCTAGCTCAAGAACAATGAAAACTCAACCTCTTTGAAGCCTAGCCTCCCTAAGATCTTCCTTGCACCAAAGAAACCTTCTATGAAGTATGATGTAGCTCCTACACCATCAACTAGCTCTTGGAAACTTGAGTTTTTGCCTAACAAGAAGCTCCATTGCTTCTTGACCAACAATCTAAATCTTGCTCCTCACAATGCTCACTTAGAAGAAGACTACTTCTCCTTTACAATCACACGCTCTCAACAATAAAGTAATTTTACAATGATTTTGAGAGCAAAATACAAATGAAGACTTAAGAGCTAGAGGTAGAAAGTTGTCTTCAAAAATAGAGTCTCCCAAACCTTATAGATTGCTTGCAACCGTTGCAGAGGAGAGAGAGGAGGGAAAAAACATCCTCTCATATGCTGACACCTTATTATCTTGAAAAGGTCTTCTTGGCAGAAGTCAAGGCTTCTTGATGAAGTCTTGCCTTTTGAGCTAAAAATAGAAGGATATTCCTAACTACCTTGGATTTGCTTTTTGAAAAGTAGCCACAAAAGTCATGATTGCATGGGAAAAATAAAAAGCACTTTTGTCAATTCCAAGAAGTAAGAGAGAAGGATATAAATGCAGAACAAACTTTGTACGTGCATCAGAGAGGAAGCGCTTAAAGTGGCTTCGCACTCAAGATCAATTAACCACGAAGCGCTTTATGTCTTTCACAAAACAGTCTGTCTGAAACCTCTAATAAGATTGAGCGCTTTATTGAGCGTTTCATGTCTCAACAGAACATCGACCAAAGAAACCTACTATGGAGTATGATGTAGCTCCTACACCATCAACTAGCCCTTGGAAGCTTGAGTTTTTTCCTAACAAGAAGCTCCCTTGCTTTTTGACCAACAATCTAAATCTTGCTCCTCACAATCCTCACTTAGAAGAAGACCTCTTCTCTTTTACAATCACACACTCTCAACAATAAAGTAATTTTATAATGATTTTGAGAGCAAAATACAAATGAAGGCTTGAGAGCTTGAGGTAGAAAGTTGTCTTCAAAAATGGAGTCTCACAAGCATTATAGATTGAATTTGCAGCCGTTGCAGATGAGAGAGAGGAGGGAAAAAGGACATCCTCTCATATTTTGACACCTCATTATCTTGAAAATGTCTTCTTGGGAGAAGTCAAGGCTTATTGAGGAAGTCTTGCCTTTTGAGCTAAAAATAGAAGGATATTCCCAACTACCTTGGATTTACTTTTTGAAAAGTAGCCACAAAAGTCATGATTGCATGGGAAAAATAAAAAGCACTTTTGTCAATTCCAAGAAGTAAGAGAGAAGGATATACATGCAGAACAAACTTTGTACGCGCATCAGAGAGGAAGCACTTAAAGTGGATTCTCAGTCAAGATCAATTAACCACGAAGCGCTTTATGTCTTTCACAAAAAATTCTATCTGAAGCACCTAATAAGATTGAGTGCTTTATTGAGCGTTTCATGTGTCAACAGAACATCTCGGTTTTAAAACATTAAGATATTGAGCGCTTAATGTAGTGTTCAATGTATGAGCAAACATTCTGTCCGAAACCTCTAATAAGATTGAGCGCTTTATTGAGTGTTCCATGTTTCAACAGAACTTTTATGTTTTGAACCTTTAAGACATTATGCTCTTAATGCAACATTTAATGTTTGAACAGAGGTTTTTGTTCAAAAAATGTTTGCTTAACATTCGACGTCTAAGAGCAGTTTATTAATTTAGTTTTGAGACTTCTACATTGTGCAAACCATCAAAACCAATTTGAACAACAACAATCTCCCTCTTTTTGATGATTTCACAATTAGCTCCCCCTTACTATATGCATCTTATGCCCCCCTTACTAGATGCATTTTCTCAAGACTTTTATTTTCATGTAACAGAAACTACATTTCTATTTTACATAAAACCAATTTAAGCAAGAAATCATGTCATCTGGACAGATCAAGCACATCCAAACATTTGGTTTCTATCAATTAGCAACACAAAATAACACAGCCCAAACATTCATCCATAAAGGTCATAAAGGTCAGCATATCATACTACTCCACATGAGCATTTACCAAGAAGTTTGCTAAAAACCATTAAAGTACTAAACATCTTACAGGAACTACCACAATACATATTACTTATCAGGCAAGCACAATAGAAAAAAAAAAGAGTTGCTGCACATCAGCAGACAAACAACAATTCAGAAAACATCAGCAACCAAACAGCAGCAACCGCCCAACAACCACAAACAGCAACAAATTTACAGCTATAACATGCAACACAACAAGCACACAACAGCGACACATTTACAGCTACAGCTCACAACAAACAACAACACATTTACAGCTACAACACACAACATAACAACACATTTACAACACAACAACACATTTACAGCTACAGCGCATAACACAACAACACAGTTACAACACACAACAACACATTTACAGCTACAACACACAACACAACAACACATTTTTCCCCTAAATCATCAAAAAAATTATAAACCAAGGGTGGCGAATCAGGACCAAGAGAACTAAACAATCTTAGGTTCATTCTCAAAGGTTGAAACAACTTTAGCATGATGCAGTTTGGATTTCAAATATTCAAGACGAGCATCATTAAGGTTCTGCTGCTACACAAGATTAGCGTATAATAGAATCACGCCCAATGCCACTGTGCAAAAGCAATATATGAATTCAATTTGCAAAAAGTAAGGCTTTTGTTTTCTTGGTTAAGGAGGCAGGGACTACAACTAGAAAGATCCATCCAAAATTTAACTGCCTGCTAGTCAAGATACAAAAAGTAACATAGAAATTCAGATTGCTTGGATCTCTAGTTGCTTTGTTATAACAATCTCTAGCAACACCTTGTTGACTAGAGGAATTTGTTTGAGTTTCTCAAAAGAAAAGAAACCTAATTCTGTTTGAATTTCTTCCTCTGTGAAGCCACAGGTTTCTTTATTCCAACCAAATACATCAAACTTACTTAACCCGTCATTTTTAACTTGAAATGAATCATAGTTTCAACTGTAGACAATTTTAACCTTTCAAGCGCCTGATGCTATTGAGCGGTAGAAGTCATAATTTGGAGCGCTTTAAGTTGAAAACATTTAAAAGTTTCAACTCTGCATTGGCATTGAACCCGTTGAAGCGCTTAATTTGACTATGAGTGCAAATTCAAAGTAACAAAAAGTGCTTGAAATCAAGAGAACATTTATATTTTCACACCATTTGACCTTGGTCAATGTTAAGTAATCCCAACCGACTTCTAATCGACTCAAATACTTCGCTAGGCAATAGTTTTGTGAATATATCCGCTAGTTGGTCACTAGTAGGAACAAATTCAACATAAACCAACCCTTTTGCACACAATCTCTAATGAAGTGATGTCTCACTTTGATATATTTAGTTCGACTATGATAAATAGGATTTTGTGCAATATTAATAGCCGAAGTATTGTCACACAAGATGGGTGTCTTGGAAAAGTTAACATTGTAATCATTTATTGTGTGTGATATCCATAATAATTGTGCACAACAAGAGGTGGCCGAAACATATTCGGATTCCGCCGTAGAAAGAGCAACACTATTTTTTTTTCTTGGAAAACCAAGAGACAAGGCAATCTCCAAGAAATTGACATGTTCTTGATGTGCTCTTCCTATCAACAAGACTTCTGGCATAGTCGGAGTCACTATAACCTCTAAGATCAAAGCATACATTCTTAGGATAAAATAAACCAAACTTCAAAGTTCCTCTAAGATAACGAAATATACGTTTTACCGCAATGAGATGCATTTCTCTAGGATCACATTGAAATCAGCACGTAAACATACGGCATGAAAAATGTCAAATCTACTTGCGGTCAAATAAGTAGATTACCAATTATGCCACAATACAAGGTTACCTCAATTTGCTTTCCTTTTTCATCTTTGTTAAGCTTCAAACTTGTGCTCATAGGAGTGTTCACATTTCTTCCTTCACCAAAGTTGTACTTTTTGAGCAAGTCTTTTGTATACTTGGTTTGAGAAATGTATGCTCCATCTTGAGTTTGCTTGATTTGGAGTACAAGGAAATAAGTTCGTTCTCCCATCATACTCATTTCAAATTCACCTTGCATTAAGCTAACAAACTGCTCACAAAGAAGATTGTTAGTAGCACCAAAAATAATGTCGACTACATATACTTGAACAAGTAAATGATGTTTACCTTGTTCTTTGATAAACAAGGTTGTATCCACTTTACCTCTTGAAAACCCACTATTAAAAAAGAAATGTACTCAACCTATCATACCAAGCTCTAGGAGCTTATTTAAGGCCATAAAGTGCCTTTTTGATTTTATAAACATGATGTAGAGAATCATGACATTTAAACCCAGGAGGTTGAGCCACAGATACCTCTTCTTGGATAATGCCATTTATGAAAGCGGATTTAACATCCATTTGGTAAAGCTTCAAAATTCTTATAGCAAGCATAATCTAACAACATTCTAATGGCTTCAAGCCGTGCTACGGGTGCAATTGTTTCATCAAAATCAATGCCCTCTTCTTGACGGTATCCTTGAGCAACTAATCTAGCCTTATTTCTTGTGACATTACATTGATCATCTATCTTGTTACGAAATACCCATTTTGTGTCAATAATAGGATGATCATGAGGTTTGGGAACTAACTTCCAAACATCACTTCTCTGAAATTGATTTAGATCTTCTTGCATAGGTAAAATCCAATCCTCATCAAGAAGTGCTTTTTTAACATTTTTAGGTTCTATAAGGGACACAAAAGCATTTTCTCTATCTTGCCTTCGGGTTGTAATTCCACGATTTATGTCACCTACTATTAGATCTTGGGGATAAAAACTTTTATACTTAAATGATCTATGAAGGTTGGATACGTCACCTCTAACTTCCACATGATCACTTTCCGGAAAAGACAAATGCTCATTGTCAATGTGTGAATCATATTTCGGAAAATGAGATGCATTGTCAACATTTTGTGTATCATCAAAAGGACCTTGTGAAATGTCTCTACTTATTTCACTTTGTTCTTTGACACTAGGTGGTTGAGTTCCTTCAATAGGATCAAGTTTTAAATCAATGGAGATTTTTCCTTTAGGTGGTTCATGAACAATTTCTTCTTGATAAACAACACTTGGAACAATATTAAGAATTTCTTATTGAGAAGTGTCACCTTCATCATCTTCATTTTCCTGAGTGAGTTTAGTTTCATCACTAAGTGATTCACTAAACTTAACATGAATAGATTCTTCTACCTTTTGGCTTCTTTTGTTGAATACACAAAATGCTTTACCATTTGAAGCATAACCTAAAAATATGCCCAGATCCGCTTTGAAATCAAGCTTGTCCAAAATGTCTTTAGTGTTAAGTATGAAATACTTACAACCAAACACTTTGAAATACCCAATGTTGGGGACTTTGTCATTCCAAAGCTCATAAGGAGTCATATTTAGGTAGGGTCTTAAGTAGACATAATTAATTACATGACAAGCGACATTAACCGCTTCGGTCCAAAAATACTTGGGCAAGCCGAGCTCATTAAGCATTGCCCTACACATTTCTTGTAGGATTCTATTCTTTTGTTTGGCCACACCATTTTGTTGTGGAGTTCTTGAAGCTGAAAAGTTATGTACATATCCTTTGGATAAAAAACCTTTGAAAATCTCCATCAAAATCTCCATCACGATCACTTCTAATTGTTTTAATAGTGTCACTCATGTAACTTTCCAATTGTCTACATAAATCAATGAACTCATGACATGCATCACTTTTCTTAGCAAGGAACAATGCCCATGTATATCTAGTGTAATCATCTACTACCACGAATGTGTAATGTTTCTCACCCAAGCTTTTTGTACCAATATCCCCACAAAAATCCATATGTAACATTTGTAGGGGTTTGGAGGTGGAAATATTTTTTTTGGGCCTAAAGCTTGTTTTCACAAGCTTTGCTTTTTGACAAGTGCTACAAAGTTCTTAGTTTTCAAAATTCATTTTGGGAAGCCCTCGAACTTTTTCATTTTCACAAATATATTTCAACGTTTTAAAACAAACATGTCCAAGGCGTCTATGGCATAGTTGTGACAAATCAGTTTTAGCAACTAAACACGATACATTTTATGAAACCAAATCATTTATGCTAAGTTTGTAAATGTTTTTATCCCTTAAGGCCTCAAACATAACAACATTATCCTTTTTTCACAATGCATTTTGTTTTCACAAATGTAACTTCATAATTGGCATCACACAATTGGCTCACACTTATCAAATGATACTTAAGCCCATCCACATAAAGTACATCACTAAGGGAGAAGGAATCGTTACCCACTTTACCATGCCCTTTGATTTGGCCTTTGCTACCTCCGAAATGGACAACTCCTCTATCTTTCATAGTGATCTTATGAAATAATCTTTTTGTTTCCTGTAATATGGTTGAAACACCCACTGTCCACGATCCATTGGACGCCTTTGTCCTTGATTTCTCCATTTAATACTAGGGCCTCCATATCATCATTGATGGCCATGAAACAAGAATATTCCCTCTCAAGATCATCATCGCTTATGGCTATGAGAGCAAGATCTTTGTCATCATCATGGTCACCTTTGGAGTCAGATAGGAGACTATCCCAATGAGCTACTTCCGCTTGAAGAACCTTCTTCTTTAGGTAGATGGCTTTCTTATCCTTTGGGTGCGGATCTTTCACTCAACAATTTTTTGTGAAGTGACCATATTTTCCACATTTGAAGCATTTGTTATCTTGGTCCTTCATATTGTTTTTGTCCTGGGATAGAGTCCCTTTGATGAACCGTTTAGCCTCATCTTCATTTTTCTAGGCAAATCTTTCGAACCTCCTTACAAGAAGTCCAAATTCATCATCCGAATCATCCATGTCACATACCAACGTCTTAGGTGATTGTTTGATAGGATCATTTTTCTCTTGTTCCTCAAGTTGAATTTCATGAGTCATAAGATTTCCATATAACTCATATAAAGTAAGAGTTTCAAGATCCTTTGATTCTTCAATGGCCGTCACCTTAGGATTCTATTTTTTCCCAAGCTATTTAGAAGTTGATGGTTAAGATCTTCTTGTTCGATCTTCTTTCCCACTGCATTAAGTAGATTGATAAGTTTGGTGAACCTTTGAATAGTCTCTTTGATTTTCACCTTTGGGGACGGAAAAATTATAAAATTGTTTAGTCAACATCCTTCTCCTTGCCTTTATAATTTGAGAAGTAACCTCATGGATCATTTCTAACTTTAGCCAAGCCTCATGAGCGGATTGAACACCTTGAATCTTAGCTCTCTCATTTGGAGTTAGAGAACTATTCAAGATATCAAGAGCTTTTCCATTTATAGCAAATAACAACTCTTCTTCTTGGGTTGGATTATCATAGTCAATAGGAGCCTTTGAGCCCTTAGTGACTTCTTTCCAAATCCGGTAGCCAAAATCCCTAAGATGAGTCTCCATGTTGGATTTCCATATACAGTAATTATTTGGATCAAACATAGGCACTTTGGTATGAATATTTGATATGGAAAGTATCGAAGTCTCTTGTCTCCTTCTTCTTGTTCTAGAAGACTCACCACCCGAAGATTCCCAATCACAAGGTGTTTCTTCCATACTACATAGGATCAAGCCTTGCTATTTTATTACCGAACAATCAAGGTTAGGCTCTGATACCAATTGTTAGGTCCTTGAAACACACTAGAAAGGGGGTTGAATAGTTTGTTAATCCAAGCATGGTTCTTTTTCGAATCCTTTTGCAATGGAAGTGTTCTTTGAAGAAAATAACTTGAAGAAATAATAGAACACCAAATTTATAGAGGTCCAAGTCAAAGACTCTACTCCTCTACCTTCTTGCTTTGAACAAGAAGGAGTTTTGAACAAGTGGATTGTTATTTATCTTTGCGGGGAAACAACAATCAAAGAAAATAAAAGAACAAGCTAGGTTGAAAAAACCTAGCTCAAGAACAATGAAAACGCAACCTCTTTGAAGCCTAGCCTCCTTAAGATCTTCCTTCGACCAAAGAAACCTACTATGGAGTATGATGTAGCTCCTACACCATCAACTAGCTCTTGGAAGCTTGAGTTTTTGCCTAACAAGAAGCCCCCTTGCTTTTTGACCAGCAATCTAAATCTTGCTCCTCACAATCCTCACTTAGAAGAAGACCTCTTCTCTTTTACAATCACACATTATCAACAATAAAGTAATTTTATAATGATTTTGAGAGCAAAATACAAATGAAGGCTTGAGAGCTTGAGGTAGAAAGTTGTCTTCAAAAATGGAGTCTCACAAGCATTATAGATTGAATTTGCAGCCGTTGCAGATGAGAGAGAGGAGGGAAAAAGGACATCCTCTCATATTTTGACACCTCATTATCTTGAAAATGTCTTCTTGAGAGAAGTCAAGGCTTATTGAGGAAGTCTTGCCTTTTGACCTAAAAATAGAAGGATATTCCCAACTACCTTGGATTTACTTTTTGAAAAGTAGCCACAAAAGTCATGATTGCATGGGAAAAATAAAAAGCACTTTTGTCAATTCCAAGAAGTAAGAGAGAAGGATATACATGCAGAACAAACTTTGTACGCGCATCAGAGAGGAAGCGCTTAAAGTGGCTTCGCACTCAAGATCAATTAACCGCGAAGCGCTTTATGTCTTTCACAAAACAGTCTGTCTGAAACCTCTAATAAGATTCAGCGCTTTATTGAGCATTTCATGTCTCAACAGAACATCTCTATTTTAATCCATTAGGACATTGAGCACTTAATGTTGTGTTCAATGTATGAGCAAACATTCTGTCCGAAACCTCTAATAAGATTGAGCGCTTTATTGAGCGTTCCATGCTTCAACAGAACTTTTCTGTTTTTGAACCTTTAAGACATTAAGCGCTTAATGCATCATTTAGTGTTTGAACAGAGGTTTTTGTTAAAAAAATGTTTGCTTAACATTCGAAGTCTAAGAGCAGTTTATTAATTTAATTTTGAGACTTCTACATTGTGCAAATCATCAAAATCAATTTGAACAACTACACACATATGTGATTATCATCATGAAAAAAATAAGAAAATGATGCAAAGTGTCGTTCTTAGTACACTATTTCAAGAGAGCGTAACATGCAACCAACACTTTTTAGGAAATAAGACATGCAAGCTCTCTTATCTTTTGGTAGAACATGAAAAATTAGTGGGAAGAAAGTGGGTAGAATTTGTCCACTTATAATTTTTCCAACTTGTGTAAGAAAATTAATTAATTGTAGAAGAAGAATAAAAAATATTCTTCCACTTGTGCAAGGTAGGGGATGGCTAGGGGGTATCTAGTGGGTAGAATAGGACAAAATTTTTGTCCACTGCATTTCTATGTCCTACACTCCTTTTTTTTAATTTAATTTCAATTAAAAGTTGTATCCCATTTTATATTCTTGTTTAACTATTCCTACAAATATTAGGCTACTTAAGCAAGTCTTAAATCTTTATATAAGGCACACATAGCACACCAAGTATGGTACGATAATATAAAAATTTCCCGTACGTAACGGCAGTCGGAGTGTAACATATACATACACACACACACTTATATATATATATTGATATAGCCACATGTATGAATTTATATATACGTGTGTGTATAAATATATTCTATATGCACACATATATATATTTGTGTGTGTATATATGTTTGTATGTGTCTAAATATATATGTATATATGTGTACGTGTATATATGTAAGTTTTTATGTATATATACAACATATACATAACTGTATATGTATGGATGTATATATTTGTACATATTCATATGTGTGTATGTGTGTATGTATATAAATTTTTAAACAAATTATATTTTTTTCAAAGAAAGAGTTCAAATGCACGCAAAGGGGTGAAGATGTAAGTTGCACATGATATGCCTCCTGAAAACCTTGCCGAGAAAACCACTCTTGTAGATAAAACTCGGACGAAGGAAACTGGGTAATATATTTATGCAACCTGCTCCAGCCTACTCTACGTGCAATGCAACTGTATATGTCCATCTCCGGCCAATGATCGGAATTGTCATATACATAATCAACCCTAATACATGTCATGTAAGTTAATGTGCGGAAGAAATATACATGACAAAAACAGCCTATAATCCTACTAAAGTAAACTTGGATGCGTAAAATATAGAAGGCATATAGTATGTGTAATCCATGTTGTTCTTCATGCATGTGGCGGCCTCCCACATTCGGACAAAGTTGCAAAGATGTATCCAAAGCCATCATTGGTACCGGTCCAGTAATATAACCCACAGGCAGTAAATAAAGATTAAGAGATATCATAGACAAGAGTATTGGAATGCGAACAAAATATGAAATGAATAAGAATATACCTATGTTGCCTGTATTCAAATCGAATACAAGCAACCAAATGAGAGAGGCGCCAACCCATTGGGAGACATATGTCCACACGGCGTTGCACATGATTGCCAACGTGCCAGATCGCAGAGGGAAACTCCCTAAGATATTGCACAAATGATCCACTAGAATCCTCAACATAAAAAAACTAGGGATATCAAAGTAGTATATGTGAAGCATAAGCAGCAAAGCAAAAAACAATAGAGACGAATGAAAAGCAATCATACCGAGGTTTCCTACGTCTATAGGTGACGCAGGAAACAATCCAAGAGACATGCCAGCCCAATGGGGGACTGTGAAATCAAACACGAATAGAAGAAAAGGCACCATGGGAAGAAGCAACACCATGAGCCAAAGTAGGTAACGTCTGGAGAGTCTTGTAAACAGTGAACTGACATTGCCAAAGACCTTCCTGGGATAAATAATGTGCCGCATAATTTGCTTCTCATGGAGCTAAGAACACAGTCAAGCTACTCAACCAGATCAAACTGTGCAAGCGATAAAGCATAGAGTTGAAAGCACGTATAGAATTACAGTCAGCCTGAAAAACAGAGAGTTCTTGTTGCAAATCACTACATTTAACCTCGAGATCAAAAGTTTTATACCGCATGCTGAAATATGTAAACGCCAAAATGCAGCATGTAACTCCAAATATGTAGAATCTACACCATAAATGGGGAAGTTGATTGCCTCAAGCATATGTCCAGAGTGATCTCATAAGATGGCCCCACCGGCAGCGGTGGACCGCCCAAGTGCTACATCTGTGTTAAGTTTTAGGTGATCAATAGGCGGCAAA
Organism: Eustoma russellianum; assembly: GCA_036186865.1. Lineage (NCBI taxonomy): Eukaryota > Viridiplantae > Streptophyta > Magnoliopsida > Gentianales > Gentianaceae > Eustoma > Eustoma russellianum. Next base: position 11,204,975 of record AP025074.1, on the reverse strand, counting down.
GACTAACAAACCTGTCTCACCCATGGGAGGCTCATAAAGGGAGACAAACAAGAATTTACCAATGATTGAACATAAGCCATGCATTTTGTACCGATCAGAGACGAGCTCCACCCCATATACTATGAATCAAACATGTTCAACAACACGACAGGAATTCCAATTCGCAGTCCCAAACATGATGCCTCCATACCCTACCCAAACACACCAACAGATGATTGCCGGTAGAATCACATAAACAAGGCCAAGTAAATTGTGAAAATTTCCTCGCAACCACCAAGTCATCAAATGAGTGTGTAGTATAGTTGTCCGTGGACCAACTAATGGACCATCAACTAAAAGGCCATAGTAGTCCCAGATGAACGAAAGAGAAATAAAAGTGCAGAAAATATGTATGACTGTGATAGCATGTTTTTATAGAATGGACATTTAGACGGGAGAACATGGTATACATCAGGAAAGTTTTTAGAAAAAGGCATAGCACCATGAAACAACCGCCACATAAATATGCTCACTTTCAGAATTGCTGTAGGATCCCAAATAAACTTGTGCGTCAGGAACTCAGGTGTCACGACCCACACATTGCACAAGCTAAGTGAGAAGATACCATTAGTAGTAAGCTTCCTAGATGGTAGAGTACCTTCCCAATCGCAAAGATCTACATAGATCGAATGAATTCTGCAAATACATCTCTAGCCTGTTCAATTATAGAGACAAGGGGTGTAGTCTCGACACAGCCCATATATCTGTCACATGTATATAGCGCATAGTGTATCCTGTGTATGATAATTCAACCAGACACGACAAGAATAAGCCTTTTGAATGTCGAATAAATCCCTAATCCCAAGGCCTCCCTCCAGCCGGGGACAACAAATTGCATGCCATGATAGCCAGTTGTGCTTGAAACGTCCAGATTGCATTCCCCAAAAAAAGCTAGCCATAAGGCAATGCAACTTGCGAATAATACTAGTGGGCAGATTAGTGGCCGCCAAAGAAACAAAGTGTTCTGAAATTTTTCTTGAAACTGAAAACTATCTGTTTTTACAAGCTGAACATGTTGCCTCTTTTATGGGCATTATTTTTCTAATTCTAAAAGATAATAAGTCACTCAAAGTTGTCATAATATTGCTTATCAATCTAAATTAAATCTACATAAGGAGATAAGTCAAAACTAATCAAGAAAAGAGTGTACAATCAAATCCCTAAAATCTCGTACTGGAATACAACCTGTTGGTTTTAGATTTATACACGCTTCTAAATGCCGAATTAGGGTTGGAACTCTGAAGAAAAGTTGTATCTCACGCTATTTCCTTGAATTTGGGCTCTTGAATCACCTTATTTGGACTCTTCTTCAAAAAGATATGGACTTCTAAAGATCAGGTATCAACCTAGTGGGCTTCAGTACTTCTCATACCTGGACTCCAATCTTCCAGCTGACTTTGGACCATCTTGTGGCCCGAATTAGGAAAAGTGCAAAACATTAAAGTCGTCCTAAATTGAGTCTTCTAACATCTCCAAGTGATTTGGACCCATTTAGACTTTTCCTCCGACCTGCACGTCCAAAATACCAAACGGATGGCTTACTGTCCTCCTAAAAAGTAGGGATTTTCCAAGCCACTTTCTTTATCTAGTGTTGGCACCTACAAAGACCATTAACACACCAATCACATATTAAATGACTCTCTAAATTATCCTATACCTAAACAAAGACAAGACAAACGACTAGACTCGATACTACAACGCGTATACATGAAATGACCATCCTCCCCTCCCACCAAAACTTACATCTTATGATATGCATTGAAACACTTGGATAATCAGATCATAGCCTCCATAAACATAGAAAAATCATGCATCTACATTCTGTAGGTCATCTTGTACATGTTTGAACAAGAAGCTCTTTAGTTTACATCTTCTATTTGTGCAAAAGCTTCTTGTTTATGGAGTTTGTATGTTCAAGGCCCTTGTTTGTGAAGTTTGTATATTTAGGCCTCCTTGAATCTCATCATTCCCTCCCTCATCAAAAGGATTGGACCTCGAATCTAAACATGCAAATGGATAAGAGGGATACTCCATAAATAACTCATAAACTATGTAAGATATAAGTCCAAACAAACCAAGTGCAATGATCATACATAATTTAAGTCTAGCATGCTTAGGATGACCAAGTAGTCCAATGATGACACATCTAGACAACAATAAACACCTCTTCCTAACATGTTTAGGGTGCACAAAGACATACATCTCAAACTCTAACTCAATAAATGCATATCTAGAATCATGAACAAGTAAAAGGTGATGGCAAAGAGATAAATAAGGAGTAGAGTCATGCCTCTTTTGTATCTTCACTTTCACATGCTTAGGATGCATTAACAAAGCACAAGTGAGACACTTATAAAACTTCCAAAATAAAGTCTTATCACACACTAGAACACAACTCCACATCACTATAAACATCTTCTTGATGTGTTTAGGGTGTATAGTCATACTTCTCTCAATCAAACATGAATGTGTAGGATGCAACCAAAATCCACCACGCAAGGAACATTCAAACTCAATCAATACATACACCAAAAATTTTATCATGGTAAACGAGGTCACAAGTCACCAAGACTTGGAAAGAGAAACAAGACAATGTGATATGCCATCTCTCATGAGCAAACATGGCATGGATCATCCTATGAACAAGCATATTATGGAAACAGATCATGCTAAAGGTTGTGTGTGTGATGCATATAAAAGGATCATGAAAACAATGTAGACTAGGGAGAACATTACACACATTAAAAGATTCAACAACAAACAATCCAACACCCTTAACTATCAAATCAGTTTCATCCAACTTAGATGTATTCGATTCATCATTCAAATCATCACTTAATCCATGTGAAACAAGTTCAAGTTCTGGTCTTAATTTAGGATCACACAATGCATGGGGTTCACACACACCAAGGAAAATAGGGGATGCTACATCAACAAGTAGATCTTCCGCAGGTTCACTCTTTTTCTCATGCAATTCGTTCAAAATTTCATCATGAAAATCAGCTATGTTATCATGCAAATCATGCTCATTAGATTCATTAACTTTAACCTCATTCAACTCTTATGGAAACAAATCAACTTTTGGCTTTGTTTTAGCATCGAAATGATGTACAATTTCATCCTTGTGCTCCTCTTTAGAAACAATTTTAGCTTTGCCATGCTTATGCATTTTATCAAAAAAATTATCCATGTCCTTCTTAAATTTTATCCTATTCTCAATGTTGGTTGCATGCTCATACATAGCTTCAAGTGATTCATATCTACAATGCATCATTTCATGTTCAATCTCATTATTTAACCCAGAAATGAATCTAATCATGGTTAATTCTTCAATATCTTCAATGTAAGCATAATATAAGTCATCTAACAATTCATTGTAATATGCTTGAATATCTTTATCATGTTGTGGATAATTTTGAAACTTAGGCACTTTGCAACGCCAATTTCTTACCCAAATACCATTTGATTTTCCAAAAGTAGTCATGCATTTTTCAACCTCTTTATAGTCATGCTCATAACACATGATTCCCTAAATGGTGCCAACCAACTCTTAAAGTTGTGAACTTTGTTGATTCAAGGTTCTCCTATTCACTTTTTCCACCTTGTTGGAGATTTCTTGCAATTTGTCCAACATCTTTTCAAGGGACACTTCAGTCTTTCCCTCCTCAGCTGTGGCATTACTACAGGACATGTTTAGATCTGAGATCAATCACAAAACAAAAGAAAAACAAAGAAAAAGGAAACGTAACACAAAGAAGAAAGAGATTTTGTTACGTTAGTGATGAAAACACAAAACAGTTTTAGGGTGTCTACCCACTTTTAGTCCTCAGAATCATGAAACCCTTGGCCAATCTTGATCTAGATACAGTCCAAAGCAAGTAACCCAAGTGATGAACACAATTTCAAAATGCAAACACCCTTTCTTGGTTTACAAAGCAAACATTTTTAGCGCTTCCGAAAACAATGGTATCAAGACACACGATAAGACTCTTTCACACTTAATCACTAAGAATCAAAGAAAAGAGTCCTAAAATTATGTCAGGAGCTAAGACAAAAAAAGCTAAGGGGTTGACATAGGCAATCTTTAGCTAACCCTATCCTTATGCAAATCAATTACAAGGTTGTTGATTCTATCACAACAATCAAGTATCCAAGAATAAAGGTAAGTACAGATGTAGTCTTTTGTGGGTTCAGTAGGCACATTTTTTGGGTCTTTGATGGATCTTGATATGTACAAAATATGTCAACAATCTTGAGACTCTTTTCATGTAACTTGCATCAACTATTGTGTTCTTCTTTCTTTTCTTTGTTTTTCTCTTTTGGTCTCGGCTTCACCGGTTTTTTTTTGCCGATTGTTTTTTTGGACTTTTTGTAGCAAGAACACAATGGCAAATAGGCATTTCACAATGTGCAGCCCTTGATTTAGGGATCAATGGGGCTTTTCTTGATGTTCAAGGCACATTTAGGGGCTGTTTTGTGCAAAGTAGCAAAAAAGTTTTTGTATCTCAACAATTAGGGTTTTTTTGTCTTGGTTTGGTTTGAAAGATGATAGATTTATGTGCAAGGGTTAGCTATGTGTATGGTGATGGGAGATCAGCCTTGGATACAAGAAATATTGAAACACAAACCAAGCAATCAATGCAATCAAGTCACACAAGTCTAAGATCAACTAAAAGCTTCGCTAGCAACAAGATTTAAGTGTGACATAAGGTAGCTAATTTGGCTATGGGATTAATTTTAAGTAAAGCTGAGATCTCGAAGCGCTAGATGGCATGAACATCCTATGTTAAGTGTGAAAATTTGATTCTTTGATGTAAGAATGATAGAAACAAGGCAAAGATGCAACCTTTGATGCATAGGTCTCGGTTTTGCACTTATTCCATAAGAAAGTTCACTTTTTTTTATCTATTTTTGAATTTGTTTTTGTATAAGATCATAGATGGGGTGACAAGATATGAAGAATTACAATGAAAAACAAGGGTTAGAAATAGCAACAAAAATCCGTGGGGTGTAGGGGTGGAAATAAAGAAGAAAATACAACAAAAAAGAAAGATATGTGAGTAAAAGGAAGAACCGTGGGCCCTGATACCAAATTGATATGTTTTTGAGGCATTTATGTATGTGTAAAGGATCCTTCCTTTAACTCTCCCAAGACCTCAACGTCGGTTACGGTTGAACAATGGTGCAAGACACCACCTTTCTTCTTCAAGGGCGCTGCAAGCTCCTGGTGCTGAGAAATTCAGCCGTCCAATCTACTAAGTCGTTCCTTTTCCGTAGATTATGGCCACCAACAAGGGTTTCCTCAAACCTTAAATTGGATATAGCTTTGATTTGTGTATGTAAAACGAAATAAAACACAAGAAGGAAGCATGCAAGAGGGCTGCCAAAGAAACAAAGCATCTTGAAATTTTTTTGAAAACTTAAAACTGTATTTTTTTACAAGCTAAACGTGTTGCCTATTTTATGGCATTATTTTGCTAATTTTAAAAGCAAATATGTCAACCAAATTTATCAGAATATCCCTTTCAATCTAAATTAAATCAACATAAGGAGATAAGTCAAAACTAATCAAGAAAAGAGTGTACAATCAAATCCATAAAGTCTCGTACTGGAATATACTGTATACATTTTAGAATTCTACACACTTCTAGATGCCAAATTAGGGTTTGCACCCCTCAGAAAAGTTCTGTCTAATTCAATTCCATTGAATTTGGACTCTTGAATCACCTCATTTGGACCCTTCTTTGCAGAGACACAGACTTCTAAAGATCAGGTATCAATCCAGTGGGCTTCAGTACTTTCCATACCTGAACTCCAATCTTCCAGCTGACTTTAGACCATCTTGTAGCCCGGATTAGGAAAATTGCAAAACATGAACGTCATCCCAAATTTAGTCTTCAAACACCTTCAAGTAGTTTTAACCCATTTGGACTTGTCCTCCGACCTGCACGTCAAAAATACCAAACAGATGTCTGGTAGTCCTCCTAAAACGTAGGGATTCGCCAAGCCACTTTCCTTATCTAGTCTTTGCACCTGCAAAGAGACTCAAAAACGACCATTAACACACCAATCACATATTAAAAGATTCTATAAAATATCCTACACCTAAACAAAGACAAGTTAAATGACTAGACTCGATACTACAATGCGCATGCATGAAATAACCATCCTGTCCTCCCACAAACCCTTACATCTTATAATATGCATTGAAACACTTGGATAATCAGATCATAGCCTCAATAAACATAGAGAAATCATGCATCTACATTTCTAGGCTCATCTTGTACATGTTTGAACAAGAAGCTCTTTAGTTTACTTCTTGTATTTGTGCAAAAGCTTCTTGTTTGTGGAGTTTGTATTTTCAAGGCCCTTGTTTGTGAAGTTTGTATGTTCAGGGCTCCTTGAATCTCATCAAAGTCTATCCCAACTTCAAAATCCAATCATCAAGTCTTCTAATTGTTATCTCCAAACTCGGCTGAAAGGAAGATCAAGACAACAACTCAAACTTGAAGTCAAGATAGTTAGCTTATCCAAGCATAAATTTTATTTCAAATTGTAGCTTGTTTTTATTCAAACTTTTGATAAACTTTTAAGATAGAATTTGATCCATCTAGGAATCTTGTTATCTAGCAAATTCAGCATAAGTAAGGCCTTATTTGTCTGAGTACTAGGCAGCATGACATTGAATGAAAATATTTCGGTTTTCTTCTCCTTTTTGTGTGAAACTTGTTTTATTTATTTTTGCACTAATATTAAAGGCTAATAATCTTCAAAATTGAGCATTTTGAGGGTGTTTTCCATAGCTTAGAGTGCTTCCTAAGAGGGTTTATTGAAGAGCTTGCCTACAAGCTACCACTTGAAGTCTTTGGTGTTGCTCATAAACCAGTTTTTTCTACTAAAAGAAAGCAAGGGGAAGGTCTCTTCCTTGTGCCTAAATTGTTGGGGAGAAGGATCTGGAAGGTGGAAGAGTGGATCAAGCCCACACGCACGCATCACCTCTCTCCTCCACCTCATGTCAGTCCGGCCTCCAATCATATCATATAACATATGCTGTGAAAATAGCGAATCATATCATCGTATAACATAAATGTGAATCGTATCACTATATTAACATAACTATGTCACCGGAATTAATCGTCTCATGGTATGGTTCGTTCAAAATCCTTTTAAAATGTATCCCGTGGTAGAACATTTCCGTCAAATATGTCGCAGAAGATTATTTAAAAACATTTCATGTGATAAAACATTTCCGTAAAATCGTGTAGGATCTACAAGGCACCACTAGAAGGGGGGGTTAAATAGTGGGTGCGGAAAATATGGTTTTTAAAGTTGTTTTAAACCAAAAACCCAACTTCTGAAAACAGTTTCTGTTTTAAGGACCAGTTTTAAAACGTTTTGAAAACTAGGTTGCAGGTCTTCCAAAATTCTGAAATTTGGAGAGAACTTATCCTCAGATGTTCAGAGTATTTCCTAAAAATTTCAGATTACAATTCAACCACTAACCCCTTGGAAAATCGTTGGTGGTCAGATTGCGTAAATCTGCCAGAAACGATAGTCTGATTTGAAAAATTAATTCCTATTTGTCCGTAACTACAAATGCTCTGAAAATTTAAATAATAACCCATTATTAGTTGTATTTAATTGGGTTGAAACAGTTTTGAAATTTTTTTTTGGGAAGATAGTCAAATACGTTCAAAGTCTCAACCTTTGCAATCCTGAAAATCAGACTGCACTAGTCTCAGAACTTTGGGCGTTTGGATGAAATATACTTGTCCAAAAGGGTTGAAACTTGCGCCAAAAGTACCTTAAAATGTGTGGCTATAATTCTAGAAAGTTTCGTGATTTTTGAAATTCGTTTACTATTTTTACCAACGTGATTAAAACTGATAAATAGTGCTGAAACTGAAAGTAAGTGCTGAAAGTAAATAACACCAGGAATTTTATACTGGTTCGGTTATAAACAACCTACTCCAGTCTTCGAGGACACCTTCCTTGGTTAGCACTAATCACACAACACAAAATAACACCTTACCACAAGGTTGATGGAGTTACACACCAACTCCAACCCTTTACAAACCTTGTATGAGAATACAATGATCACGAACACCACCATCTTGCAAGTGCAAGATTGATCACACCTTGATCAATATTTTACAATGATAAAGAGTATGTGGTGGACTATATGAATATGAGTACAATAGGCTTTTAGAGAGAAGAAAGAAAGAAGGTGTAGAAAGAGAGACTAGAAAACGATTTCAATCTAGTATGCTTGTAAGACTTGTGTTGTTTTTGTCTTGCTCTCTTCTTTCCTTTTAAAATTGGTTGCCGCCCCCCTATGATGCCCTTCTCCTCTTGAAAATTATCTTCTAAGTCCTTGGAAGAGTGTATTGCATCATTGTGACATGTCTTTGCTTACTTGGCATCTCCTCATTGGATGATCATTAAGCTCTTGCTTACTTGGCACTCATTGATTGGATGGATGTTGTCATCACCTGATGACTAGATAAATCTGAAATTAATCCTCAAAAAGCATGTGCCAATTAGCCATAAACTTATTACCATAAGTCACAAAATCATACCACATAATTAGCAACGCAAATAACTCCAATATACCATGCAAAAATCGGCCATAACTCCTCTTGCGCATGCTGAAATTTCAGCATGTGTAACATTTGCATTTCATTCAAAATATTGCCAAGTGTACTTTGATTTAATCCAAGATATCAATCACCATTTAGTGCAAGACATTCTTATCATTTTGGAATAAAATTTGATCACCAATAGTGACTAAATTTCGACCAACATACATTACACACATGCTGAAATTTTTAGCATGTGTGATATTCAAAGATATCACCAAATTAATTCTATAATATATTAAAAATATTACCATAACATCTTTCACATGATTCAAGATAGTAAAATATGGCTCATTAACTTGAGAAAATCAGCCAGCTCTTTACACACATGCTGAAATTTTCAGCATGTGTTACAAATGTGACATAAGTTTGAAATGTTACCTTGTGTAGCTCCTTTCTTTATGTCACCAATATTGCATGCTTTATTCTTGGCCAATCAAGATACCAAAAAAGCTCCACATATGCTCCAATATGGCTGTAGTATGCGTGTGACATGCTTGTGCATTTGCTGAATTTTATTTTTGTAAACTTTGTAAAATAGTGCATATTTAATTATACACACATGATATATTCCAATCAGCCCTTTAATTCTTTTTTCTAGAACACTTTAGAATATATGAATTATATAAAAAGTGTCTAGATACATGTTATATGCCATGCCAAAAATGTTCCATGTGTCGTGTACGTAGAAAACCGAATTTCCGACGTTTATCAATTACCCGATTTTTCTCTAATTAAATTCCAACTTTTTGCACATGTTATATATATTATGATACACATAATATACATAAATTAAACTTTAATATTCAGCTCATAAGGCTGATTAAAGTGGCGCCTAACCATGTGACAAAATCGAAATTGGAATCTCCACAATTTGGCCTTAATTGAGGGTGATTTGTGTGTGCCAACATGGAATGATTTTATGGCTGCACATACCATGTGAGCCACGAAATTTGTGGCTATTTTTGAAGTGTAGGGGCTGTCCATCGATATATGGCAAGTACGTGACACATTGGCAAAGTTTCAGTATTCACCCGATACGATAATTTTTGGTTTAGAACATTTTAACGTGTCGTAATAAATTTGTCATCACCATGACTTATATCATATGATATAAGAACTGAATATACTCATAAATATGAGTTAAGTATAGTGGTGTGACGTTAACGTATGTACGTAAAATATATAATGTGTCGGTAGTCGTTGGAATATATGTGTATGTGCCTTTTTAAAAAAAATCTGAATATGTATATATATATATATATATATATATATATTTAAAATTGCTTGTGTGTGGAGAGGGAGTGGAAGACTTTCCTTCATTCAACTTGTTGCTTTTGTGCCTTTTCCAAATATGGCTTCCTTTAATGAACTACTTAGTTTAATTAAATAAGTACTTCACTTAATGATTTAGTTTAGTTCATTAATGATGGTACCTAAAAATAGTTCAAACACAACAAATGTTTGCCATTTGATTTAAACTTTAAAGTTACATGGCTCGTTAGTACGACAACATTATATAGGAACTATATAAGGCAAGTTTTATGCAACAATGTGTCATATCATGAAATATGTCATGCATTTCTTTGTAACAAGTTATTTAAATCATGCATTTTGAAATCACTCAAACCCCTTTTTCTCTACAATCTCCCCCTTTTGATGATTTACAAAATAACCTACATTCATGATTTAAATCTTGTCGCTCCCCCTTCAATCGTGCACAAATTCAAATTTTGAATTTCAAATTTCAAATTCGCTCCCCCTTGATTTGTGCAATCAATCTTTCTCTCTCTCCCTTAAACCATGCATTCTCTCCCCCTTTATTTTGGAAAGACAATCAAAAATGTATGTAAATATGGAAAGATAATCAAATCAAATCAGCAGAAACCATGCCTAATTTAGAACGAAGATTTTCATACGTGGCTTGATTTATGGCTTTAGTAAATATATCCGCTACTTGTGCCTCTGTGCGTACGTGATCAATGACAATGTCACCATTATTTACATGATCAAGAAGAAAATGATAACGTACTTGTATATGCTTGGCCTTAGAGTGTTGTACGGGGTTCTTAGATAGGTTGATGGTGCTCATACTATCACAATATATAGGAATCTTATTTACCATAATTCCAAATTCAGAAAGTTGTTGTTTTATCCATAGTAATTGTGTGCAACAAAGACTAAGTGCCATGTACTCAGCTTCAGTAGTGGATCAAGCTACGCTTGCTTGCTTTTTGGAAAACCACGGAATAAGTGAGTTTCCTATAAATTGGCAAGTGCCACTCGTGCTTTTTCTATCTATTTTACATCCACCATAATCAGCGTCAGTGTAGGCATGCAAATTAAAGTCACAGTCTTTATCATACCAAATGCCTAAGGTGGGTGTGTGCTTAATATATCGGAATATTCTTTTCACCGCATTATAGTGAGACACCTTAGGTTGACTTTGAAAACGTGCACACATACATACACTGAACATGATATCAGGCCTACTAGCAGTAAGATATAGTAAAGAACCAATCATAGATCTATATAAGGCATTATCAAAATCCTTACCATATTCATCTTTATCTAATTTAGTAGTGATACTCATAGGGGTGGGTGATGGTTTTAAAATCTCAAAATTGAACTTTTTAATCATATCATTTACATATTTATCTTGGCTTATGTGGATGCCTTTACTCGTTTGTTTAATCTGCAAGCCAAGAAAGTAGTTCAATTCGCCAACCATATACATTTCAAATTTGGATTTCAAGCAATTTTCAAAATCTTCAACAAGTTTATGAGAAGTGGAGCCGAAAATGATGTCATCAACATAAATTTGAATAATGAGTAAATCCGATTTATCTTGTTTTAAAAATAAAGTACTATCTATAGTGCCTCTTTTAAAACCATTTTCTAAAAGAAAAGTAGCAAAACGATCATACCATGCTCTAGGTGCTTGCTTTAGTCTGTATAGTCCCTTCTTTAGTTTGTACACGTGATCGGGATGTTTCAAATCTTCAAACCGAGTGGTTGTTTCACATATACCTCTTCTTGTATATATCCATTTAAGAATGCACTTTTCACGCCCATTTGATAAAGTTTAAAATCTTTCATGCAAGCAATAGAAAGTAAAAGTCGTATACCTTCTAGACGTGCTACAGGTGCAAATGTTTCATCATAATCAATTCCTTCTTCTTGATTATAGCCTTGTGCTACAAGTCTAGCTTTATTTCTAACAACTTTTCCTTCTTCATTCATTTTATTTCTAAACACCCACTTTGTGCCTATTATAGTATTATCTTGTGGTCGTGACACTAAATCCCATACGTCATTTCTAATAAATTGATTAAGTTCATCATGCATAGCATCAATCCAAGAAGAATCATTCAAAGCATCATACACATTTTTAAGTTCAATTTCAGAAATCATGGCATGAAAATGATTTATTTCATCTGAATTTATTCTTCTACGTGGTCGCACACCGTGAGTGATATCGCCTATAATGAGATCATGTGGGTGATCTCTTGTCATCTTGGTTGATTATTTTCTACGTTCTCATGCATTTCTAAGTGATCATGCATTTCTAGTGTATCATGCATATCATGCATATCAAACGTGCCATCATCATCATTCAACAAGGGTTTCAATTCAAAATCATCATCATATTCTTTATCTTTATCAATCTCACCAAATTCATTAAATTTCACATGAATAGATTCTAGAATTTGTCTAGTGAGAGGATCATAACACCTATATGCTTTTGAACTCACAGAATACCCAACAAAGATGCATTAAATTGGTTTAGATTCAAATTTATCTAAATTGTCTTTTGTATTTAAAACAAAGCATTTGCATCTAAACACACAAAAATAGTCAATTTTAGGCATGCGATCATTAAATGTCTCATATGGCGTCTTATTTATTTTCTTTCTAATGGACAAGCGATTTACTATGTAGCATGCACAGTTTACGGCTTCCGCTCACAAAAATCTAGGCAATTTATTCTCGCACAACATAGTTCTAGCAATTTCTTGCAATGCCCTATTCTTTCTTTCTACTACTCCATTTAATCGTGGAGTTCTAGGTGGCGAAAACTCATGTTTAATTCCCTTTTCTTTGCAAAATGAAATCATGTCCTTATTTTTAAATTCACCACCTCTATCGCTTCTTATCTTTTTCACATTGACACTATATTGGTTTTCAAGTTGTTTTATTAGTTTAGCAATTTCATTAGCACTGTCATCCTTATGTGCAATAAACAAAGTCCAAGTATAACGAGAAAAATCATCAACAATCACACAAACATAGTGACGTCCACCAAGACTCGTAGTGCGACTAGGACCAAACAAATCAATGTGTAATAATTATAAAACTCTAGTCGTGCTTATTTCATTCTTAGGTTTAAGTGACTCGCGTGTTTGTTTTCCTTTTATGCAAGATTCACACAACTGAAAGTTGTCTGAATCAAGTGTAGGCAATCCTTGTATAAGGTTCTTTCGTTGGAGTTTTTCTAATGTAGAAATGCCAGTATGTCCTAAACGTCTATGCCACAAATTTACGTTAGGTTCATTTGACATGAAACACTTAACCTTTGCGTCTAACGTATCATCCATAGAAAGCGTAAAGATGTTTCCTTCCTGTTTTCCTTTTAAAACTGTTTCTCCATTTTTATTTATTATATTACAATATGGATGAGTAAAGCACACATTGAAACCATTATCAATAAATTGTGAAATGCTAAGAAGATTATAAGATAAGTTGCTTACCAAAAAGACGTTGGAGATTTGAAGGGTGCTTGGGTTTCCAATTGTATCTTTTCCGATGATCTTGCCTTCATTGTTGTCTCCAAAGGTCACGGATCCGCCTTTTGTTACCTTCTTCAATTTCGTGAATAGGCTCGGTCACCTGTCATGTGCCTCGAGCAACCACTTTCAAGGAACCATTTGATTGATGTATCTTTTGATGTGTGGGTTCCCTGCAATGTACGAGAATGATTTAGGTACACTTTTAATTTTGGGTCCTTGCAAGTTAGTTATTCACCTCTTGGTAAAAGTACCTTTCGGTACCCATACTTGGATGATCCTTCTCGGTCTAGCAAATGGCAAGAATGTAGATGAAAATGCAATGTAGCAGACATGTGGTGAGTGCATTTTGGGCCTTTGGCCAAGAACTCCTTTATACGCATTATATGTAGGACGTTTTTGATATGTCCTTGTGTTAGTGTGCGTAGTGCGTGATCTAGATGGATGAAATGAATGTCATGTATGCATCACTTGTTTCTTCTCATATCTATATGGCACAAAATTGTATTTCTAATGATATGAAGAAGAAGTATGATGAGATGAGGGGAGAGGGGGTCTTTGCGTCATCTTAGACGCCGTATTTGGTTTTGGAGTGTCTACTTTCTTAGACACTACAAACTTGGTTGGTTTAATGGATACTTCATTTGTTTCAATGTATCCTAATCCTGTTTTATCACTATCATGCTTTTGTGATAAAATAATACGATCTAGCATGTTAGATCCCGTATCAAATTGTTTCATCATTTTCTCTAAGTCCGTATTCCTTGATTTCAAATTTGAAATATCGGATTTCATTTCATTATTTTGCGTGGTCAATGATGAGATCTCTGTCTTTAATGCATTAATGATGCATGACGACTCTTTTTTTGAATCGTTTAATTGAGCGACAAGATTCTCGTTTGAAGATTCTAACAGCTTCTTGTCTTCAATTAATCGCTTCTTTTCTTTCGCGAGAGTCTTAGTGAATTTATGCAATTCTAAGTACTGACTAAAAAGATCATCATAAGAAGGCTCAGAGTCAGAATCAGAGTCAGATGATACCTCGTTCGATGCTTTGGACACAAAGCATACTTGTGCAGTCTCCTCTTCTGTTTCAGCCTCGGAATCTGATGTATCACTCCAAGTGGAGGCTTTGAGAGCTTGTTTCCTTTGCTTAGGTTCTGAGACGAGTCTATTCTTGTTCCGATCCTTGTCAGGGTATTTGTTTGTTTGCTTGTCTTAATTAGGATAGTCATATGATAGATGTCCAAGTTTACCGCATTCATAACATTTAACATCCTTCTCGTTTGTCTTGTTCTTATTTCTTTTAGTCGAAGTAGCCTTAGTTTTGTTTCTAAACGACTTTCTCAAGATTTTTCTTAAGCCTTTAGCCAATAAAATTAAGTCATCATTGTTGTTGTACTCCGAGGAAAAGTCATATTGTACTTGAAAACTTGTATGAGTAAATTAATAAGTGGCATCCTTCAAGTGTCTTTCACTAAGTTTCCTTAGTGATTCTTTTATTTAGGATGATAAGCAAATGATATAATCAATTCAAGCGTGAGTTATGGACTATATGAAGTGGCCAATTCACTACCAAAGGCTCAAGAAAATTCGGCCATAAGGCATAAAAAGGGGCCTTAAAAGGGTTTTTCCCAAATTATAGGAGAGTTTAACCTTAAGGGTCTCCCTAAAATAAGCCCAAATGAAAATTAAGGAGTTGTAAGTAGTGGGCAATTCTTTCCCCAATTCTTGGAAAATTTCGGCCCTAGCCCAAGGGGAACTCAAGATTTTCCTAATTTATTTTTAGAACAAGAAAAGGGGAAATAATTAATAAAAAGGGGGCAAATACCCACATGGCTTCTCATTAAACCCATTTGGAAAGAGACTAAGCATAGTAGAGTCCCCATCAAAGGCCTTTAAACCGCCGGCCTCCCCCTTCATGGGTAACCAAGGATCAATTCAAATCTTACCATAGTTACTCTATATTAACTACAAGGTTAAAATAACTCAAGTTAACCCATAAACTGACTCTAGTTGGATAAAGTAACCTAGGTTAGCCATAAAGTAACTATAGTTGAATTAAAGTAACTATAGTTGACATAAAGTAACTATAGTTGACATAAAGTAACTATAGTTGAATTAAAGTAACTATAGTTGACATAAGGTAACCTTGGTTGGGTAAAAGTAACCAAGATTAACTAATTCTTATTAGCCTAACTAAGCTAAGGAAACCCCCCTTCCCCCTTCACTAAACCAACGGCTGCACTCCTTAACCAAGGGGAAGAAAACTTTCTTCAAAGAAACTCTAGAACATTCAACTCTCAAGAAGTCACAATAGAGCAAAGAGACTTCCCTATTCATCTATTGTAGCATACGGCTAGTTGAAGGGGTCCAAGAACCATCTTCAAGCCCCAAGAATTCATCTAGGTAAGTACATGCTAAGCATTCTAAGTGAATTCTATGTCTCAAAGAATGAAACTCACATTGGTATCCCTCTTGTCTTGCCCAAAAACGTGACACTCAAATGGTCACTAGGAGAAGGTTTTTTTGCAAGATACTAAGAGAAGCTAATCTCTTGGTGGGTGGATTCATCCCTTGCTCTATTCAAGTTTCATTGGTAAGAGAATCGCAGTCTCACTTTGGTTGTGTTTCCACTTAAGATAATAGCTAATGTTCCTTCTATTTCTTCTTCCAAAACGTGAGCTATATGTGAAGTTGGAGGAAGACTTCACTCCATTTCAACCAAGGCTCATGCTAAGGAAAAGCTCTAAGGTTCAAAGAGGCAAGTATACTCTAACCAATCTTGCCTTATTTGTGAAGTGCATGCTTGAATGACTAGTCATTATTAGGCTATGAATCTTAGTTAAAGATGCTAAGTACAAGACATGAAGACTAGTGTTATAAGAAAAGTGATGGTATGAGCAAATGATTTGTTGAATGAATGGGTGTGATTTGATATAATTTATAAACAGTATATTTATGGTTTATAGCATGTCCATGTAAAGAAACCAGAATAAAACCATCATTTGATGGTTAACAACTGAGTTGAAGTTAGTTGCACAAAACTGGAAAACATGACAGATTAATGTCTTAAGTTGTAAGGCTTTGATCTTGCTCATTTAAGCTTGAATGTGATGTTTGGCCTTATGAATAGTGTTTCTTGGTGAGTTATCTATGTTTTCCAGGTGATGGATTAAAATGAATAAGGTTTTATAATCCAAGTAACTAAGATAACGCGGTACTGCACTGCTGATTCCAGCAATACCTTCGATGATAGTATGATGTTTTGAGAACTTTAGACATTTCGGAATGTTACGAAATTTTTATGGCATGTGTCTAAGCCTTCATTTTGCATATGTATGGCATGGGTTCATGAATGTGAGCACGAATTGATGAGCACGAGGCTGTATGAACAGAATGTGATTACTGGACAGTTTTTTTCCAGCTTAGAAGACAAGTCCGTGCATGCATGTTATGATGCATTTGTTCACGAGTCGCATAATGCATGTCATACATTACATCGTCGTCATTTACATGATTTATGGAGCTGATTTTATGCGAAAGAAAGATGAAAAGCGTTTTTAAAGAAAAGATTTTGTTTTAAAAAGAACGCTTCCCACCGGTACCGTGTGTGTATGTTCCCTGGCCAGTAAGGACCCGCCCAGATCCAGGGTTAATTGATCTAATTATATGACCGTTCAGGCCCGTAGAGAATAGACCTGATAATGACTGTTCAGGCCCGGAGAGAATAGACCCGATAAGAGATGACGTTACCGTTCCGAATCCGGCAATAATAGATTCGAAGGGGAGACGTTACCGCCTTAGATCCGGGAAGATAGATCTGAACACTCTGTTGTTTTCTGTTGATGATGATTTGAAATAAAAGCATGAAAGATCATATTCTCATTTTTATTATGATGCATCACACGTACATATGTATGCATGTCACGTTTATTGAGTCATCGTGTAGTGACACATGATACTTAGACTAAGTTGTTATAACTTGGTAATTCCTAAGTTATGATCTTATTAAGTGATGATCCCTGATAAGTTACGAACTTTTACAAGTTGCGGTCTTTTATTGTTACATTCTTTAATAAGGGACGATCTTGCTTAAGTTATGATCTTGACGCATTAAATGTTGATCACTAATAGGCATGGGATGGAGGGCATTATGCGCTACATTTTCACATTCATACGCATTGCATATGGTCATGAGCATGATGTTGAGTCTATTTGCACTAGGCTTTGTTATTACTTGCTTCGTGACTAAGTTATGATTTTATTGCCTTAGCGGCTATTGATTGAAGGGATGAGATGCTAGCCAAATGCTAGAGGTAATGTTACATAGGTTATGATCCTCCAATCTCTCGTTACCTAAGTTATGATCTCACTACTGTTGTTACGTAAGCTATGATCTTATTCATGACATTTAGGCCAAGTTGTTATGAATTGGTAGCTCCTAGGTTATGATCTTTATTGAGTGATGACCTTTTGTATGTTATGATCTTTATTGAGTGATGATCCTTTCATAAGCTATGATCTCGGTTAAGTTTCAATTTCTGTTAAGCTATGACCTTGGATATACCTTGTGTTGACTTCTTACGGGTGTTTAATGGAAGGTCAGGTATGTTCTAAACCGAATTTTGGGGGTTCGATTCTTGTATGTACTTTCCATTTAATGCATGATTATTTATGGCATACTTGCTGGTGACTTTGTCACTCACCCCCCTATTTTTCCTCCCAGAGACTGCAGGGAACAAGGTTGAATAGATCAAGGATGAACCTAGGGTCCCCTACCCGTGAGCGTAGCGAAAGAAGAATGGATTTGAATCAGGACGTGCTGTCGCTGACTGATGACTTATTATGTAATTGTGATGGGAAACAACTACTTTTGAGAATTTCGATACTTTTGATTTGGGATGTAAAACTAAGAATTATCTCGCGGATGTTTTTAATTTAAAAGTTTCTATTCTGCCACGGTTTCGCTTACTCGATGACGTAAAAGCGCGAACATCCATGCATTTTATCATGGATTACGATACGTTATGGATCGACGCCTGGTACTCTCCTTAGTGAAGTACCGCGGGTGCACCGGTTCTAGCTATGCCAGGATGCGGGGCGTCACAGGTGGTATCAGAGCAAAGGCTCCAGATCCGGACAGAATATAGAACTAAGCTATGATCATAGTCAACTAAGTTTGATCTTAGATCTAAGTCATGATCCTAGATGAGAGTTGACCTTAGACTAGGATGACTTAGACTGGAAATTAGGGTTTGCCCGAATGATAAAGCCCTAGTCGATGGCCATCTATAGAAGGTAATCATGCCTGCTTGCATTAACATAAGATCGTATATGGATTACAAATTAAATTTTGTCGCTTATTCTGAATATTTATACCTTGAGTAAGATTCCGACACTTCGTGGTGCGGATGGCACCACAATTCAGTAAAATGACATCATCACTGTCACCCCAGGAGGCATCAGACTTTACTAGCAATAGTTAGTAAGAATACGTATTCCAAGGTTTGGCAAGGAATTTAGTTCATAGTAGGCAGGAAGATGGTTAAGGTTGAAGGCAATTCCATGTTGACACTGGTACTGGATAGGATAAGGGCAAAATTCTAAGAGGAGTTTTGTGAGTTCTTCCTCTCTCAGGACTTGGTCACGAGAAGGGTTGAGGAATTTGACTCACTAAGACAAGGGTCAGGCATCTCCGTACTCATTCATTACTTTGGGACAATATGTTCCTTTGATTATGAGAGATGAAAAGTTTAAGGTGATATGATTTGTGCATGGTCTAGACCCCCAGATCAAATTAGGCTAAGTTAAGTCGTATTCAAGGACCTTTGGTGAATTATTGGAGGACTGCTACGGAGCGGAATGCGATAGTAAGGGAACGAAAGAATGAAAGAAACGATTTAACAAGCAAACAAAGTAGAAGGTGGAACCCGTATCCATATAAGGCTAGTTTATGCGGATGACAAAGAAACAACCAAGGTACACCTAATAAGTGTGAAGTACCTATGTCCTCTGCTCTACTTCCTATTAACCAAGTATGAGTGATTATGATAGTTTTCTTTAAGTTATGATGAGTAGACCACAAGTAAGCAAGTAAGATTATTAGTGATAACATGACTAAGTATGACTGCGTGTATGGGACTCGGGGTCCTCGTCATGATGCGTCACTCTTAGCACTTGTACACATTTTATTGCACTATATGGGGAATAGGTCATTATTATGAAAACCATGTTTTAAGAGAGCGGGCCACCTCAGGATGATTTGAAATGTCAAAAAGGGGACATAAGTTTCAAAGGAGAAACCACAACTTCTAGTTCGATTTTATGAAATGATCGCAAAAAAAGGTAAAAGTTGTTACGTAGTAAGGCGAGCAGCGAGACAGATGAATGTAGCACATACCTTATGAAGAGCTTGGTATGTGTACCTTATTCGAATTATTCGGGAAGACGTTGGATGCTGTTTTATACGTGAGATGACCATTACATGATTACTGAAGGGTGTTTACAGAAAGGAACTAATGGTCCATATCCCAGAGTTAATGATCCTGCCAAGTTTTTCATACTTTATGAAAAAGGAAATTATAAGCCTGTTATGATCATGATTACACGGAATGGATTTCATTATCAGTACATAGTATAAAGGTTGCAAGTACTTGAGATATGAGATAGGTTACGATAACACCTCTACTGAATTAGAATAAGTTCTGATGAGACCTCTAAGATGAATTGAATAAAGCAGCTCTGAGGGAACTAAATAGACGCTTTATGTTATCTTACTTACCTAAAGCAGAAGCCACATGGGAAACGGAGGAAGATATGAATAATGGATGTCCCCATCTTTCTGACTAGCTTCTGAAGTTTCGAGGACGAAACTTATGTTAAAGGGGGGAGAATGTTATACCTCGACGAAAAGTCATATTGTACTTGAAGACTCGTATGAGTAAATTAGTAAGTGGCATCCTTCAAGTGCCTTTCACTAAATTTCCTTAGTGATTCTTTTATTTAGGATGATAAGCAAATGATATAATCAATTCAAGCGTGAGTTATGGACTATATGAAGTGGCCAATTCACTCCCAAAGGCTCAAGAAAATTTGGCCATAAGGCATAAAAAGGGGCCTTAAAAGGGTTTTTCCCAAATAATAGGAGATTTTAATCTTAAGGGCCTCCCTAAAATAAGCCCAAATGAAAATTAAGGAGTTGTAAGTAGTGGGCAATTCTTTCCTCAATTCTTGGAAAATTTCGGCCCTAGCCCAAGGGGAACTCAAGATTTTCCTAATTTATTTTTAGAACAAGAAAAGGGGAAATAATTAATAAAAAGGGGGCAAATACCCACATGGCTTCTCATTAAACCCATTTGGAAAGAGATTAAGCATGGTAGAGTCCCCATCAAAGGCCTTTAAATTGCCGGCCTCCCCCTTCATGGGTAACCAAGGATCAATTCAAATTTTACCATAGTTACTCTATATTAACTACAAGGTTAAAATAACTCAAGTTAACCCATAAAGTAACTCTAGTTGGATAAAGTAACCTAGGTTAGCCATAAAGTAACTATAGTTGCCATAAAGTAACTATAGTTGAATTAAAGTAACTATAGTTGACATAAAGTAACTATAGTTGAATTAAATTAACTATAGTTGACATAAGGTAACCTTGGTTGGGTAAAAGTAACCAAGATTAACTTATTCTTATTAGCCTAACTATGCTAAGGTAACCCCCCTTCCCCCTTCACTAAACCAACGGCTGCACTCCTTAACCAAGGGGAAGAAAACTTTCTTCAAAGAAACTCTAGAACATTCAACTCTCAAGAAGTCACAATGGAGCAAAAAGACTTACCTATTCCTCCATTGTAGCATACGGCTAGTTGAAGGGGTCCAAGAACCATCCTCAAACCCCAAGAATTCATCTAGGTAAGTACATGCTAAGCATTCTAAGTGAATTCTATGTCTCAAAGAATGAAACTCACATTGGTATCCCTCTTGTCTTGCCCCAAAACGTGACACTCAAAATGGTCACTAGGAGAAGGTTTTTTTGCAAGATACTAAGAGAAGCTAATCTCTTGGTGGGTGGATTCATCCCTTGCTCTATTCAAGTTTCATTTTGGTAAGAGAATCATAGTCTCACTTTGGTTGTGTTTCCACTTAAGATAATAGCTAATGTTCCTTCTATTTCTTCTTCCAAAACGTGAGCTATATGTGAAGTTGGAGGAAGACTTCACTCCATTTCAACCAAGGCTCATGCTAAAGAAAAGCTCTAAGGTTCAAAGAGTCAAGTATACTCTAACCAATCTTGCCTTATTTGTGAAGTGCATGCTTGAATGACTAGTCATTATTAGGCTATAAATCTTAGTTAAAGATGCTAATTACAAGACATGAAGACTAGTATTATAAGAAAAGTGATGGTATGAGCAAATGATTTGTTGAATGAATGGGTGTGACTGTTTTGATATAATTTATAAAAAGTTTATTTATGGTTTATAGCATGTTATGTGGCTTGGAAACAGTATGTTGAAGTGTGTATTTAATGAATATTAAGTCACTTTAAGAAATGAAGTTGATTGGAAATGCTTGAACCATAAAAGTGAAGAAGTACTGGAACTACTGGAGCTGGACAGATTCGTATAGCTGATTGTGTGACCTGAAAATGCACCTTAGGAGTGTTCAAATTGGCTAATTTTTTGTATGCTGTTAGCCTCATATGTTTGTGAAATGTGTGAGCTGGAATTTCAATAAAAGGAGTTATGGTTTGTCCTTAATAAAATTTTTAGCAAGTGTTGATAAAATAGAAGTACTGGAGCAGGACAGTTTTATGTGACATGTTTAACGACCTGGAAACGAACCTTAGGAAGGTCCAAATTGACTAATTTTTGGTATGGTGATAGCCTCATATATGTAATAAATATGTGAGTTGGAATTTTGGGAAAAGAATATGTGGATTGACCAGAGTGTAATTTTTAGTAGGAACTGCTCAGACAGAAGTACTGGAGCTGGACAGTTTTATGTAGTATGTTGTATGTAGGATCTGCAAGGCACCACTGGAAGGGAGGGTTGAATAGATGGTGCGGAAAGTGTGGTTTTTAAAATTTGTTTAAATCTAAACAACTCAACTTCTGAAAACAGATTCTGTTTTCAGGACCAGTTTTTAAAACGTTTTTAAAACCAGGTTATAGGTCTCTAAAAATTATGAAATTTTGAGAAAACTTATCCTCAGATGTTATGAGGGTCCCCTACAAATTTCAAATTAAAATTCAACCTTTAACCCCTTCAAAAACCGTTGGTACTCAGATTGCTCGAATCTGCCAGAAACGGTAGATGGTTTTGAAAAATTTATTCCTATTTGTGTGAATGTCCAAATGCTCTGAAAATTTAACCACTAACTCCTTATATACTACATTTAAGTGGGTTGAAACAGTTTTGCAAAATTCTTTTGGGAAGTAGGTCAACTACAATCAAAGTCTCAACCTTTGCAAGTCTGAAAATCAGACTGCACTAGTCTCAGATCGTTTGATGTTTGATCGACTTATACTTATCCAAAAGGGTTGAAACTTGTGCCAAATTAACCCTAGAACGTGTGAGTATATTTCTGGAAATTTTTGTGATTTTTTAAATTCGTTTACTATTTTTACGGATGCGAACAAAAAGGGTAAACAGTGTAGTAACTGAAAGTAAATGCTGAAAGTAAATCGCACCAAGATTTTTTATACTGGTTCAGTTATAAACAACCTACTCCAGTCTTCAAGGAACACCTTCCTTGGTTCACACTAATTCACACACACAACACACCTTACCACAGGGTTGATAGAGTTACACCTAACTCCAACCCTTTACAAACCTTGTACGGTGAATACAATTTGCACGAACACCACCACCTTGCAAGAATGAAGATTGATAACACCTTGATCAATCTTTTACACAGATATGGAATATGTGGTGGTCTATATCAAGCCTATTCAAGATTGAAAGATATGAATACAATAGGCTTACAAGAAGAGAGAAAGAAAGAGAATGTAGAAGAAGAGCTAGGCTTTTGATCACTTTAATTTTGCAATGCTTGTGCTTGTCTAGTTTTTCCTCATCTTCTTTCCTTTTAACTTGGTGCAGCCGTCCCCCTATAGGTGCCTCCCCCTCTTGAAAATTATCTTCTAAGTCCTTGGGAGGATGTAAGACATCATTGTGACTTGGCCTTGCTTACTTGGCATCTTCTTATTGGATGATCCTTTAAGCTTCGCTTACTTGGCACTTCATGATTGGTTGAATGTTGTCATCATTGATTGACTTGGAAAAATCTGAGAATAACACTTAAACATGTGCCAAAATCATCACAAAATAATTTCCATAAAGCATAAGATTATCACATAAATTGTAAGACACAAATTCCTTCCATACAAAGGCATAAAATCGGCCATAATGTGATGTTACCATGCTGATTTTTCAGCATGTGTTGCATGGTTGTATAATTCAAAATATTACCATTTTTCTTTGATTTTTCTTTTTAAAATAAATCACCAATTGATGGTAATTATTCCTATCACATGAGAAATGAATTTGGACATCTTTATGCTCAATAATTCGGCCACCACATGTCTCCCACATGCTGAAAAATTTCAGCATGTGTGATATGTAGAATATCACACTTTATTTAATTTAAATAATATTCAAATTACTTCAATTTCTTCTTCCAATCAATCACACAATAAAAGATGATAAAATATACCATTTAATGTGCAAAAATTTGGCCAGCAATATTTAGCATGCTGAAATTTTCAGCATGTGATATAAGAGAGACAAACTTTGAATTCTTACCATTTGTAGCTTCTCTCTTTAATTCACCAACATTGTATGATTGATCATTGACCAATTAATATGCCAACAAGGCTCCAAATAAGCTCCATCTCAGCTGTAGGTGCGTTTCAATGAGTATGTACATGTGCTGAAATTTATTTTTGCTAACTTTGTAAAATAGTGCATATTCCAATCAGCCCTTAATTTAATTTTCTAGAACACTTTTTTTTATGAAAAATTTATTTTATTAAAAATAAAGCCTCACTTATGGCGGAGGAAAACCATATTACATAAATTCAGAGTAGGCAAATAAATAAAATAACGAACGAAAGAATTACAGATCTCTAGTCATATATGATATGCCGCATTAAAACCTTGCTAGGAAAAACCACCCTTGTGGATAAAACCCTAGCGAAGGGAAAAGCGTACATATTTATATGACTATCATCGAAATGTAGAGATTCGATATCTGAGTACAAAGATTGAGATTCATCGAGGTGATCGAAATTGTGACCCAGTAGTGTCACCTCCAGTAGTCGCTTCATGTAAAAACCAGATATGGGTTTGCCAATTCTCATTAAAGCCGCCAAAAAGGGAGAGCCATCAGCCACCAGGGTGAAACCGAGACATGAAAGAGCAAGAGTGAAACAGTCGTTATGAGACAGGAGAATAGAGAATGAAATACAGGCCATTAAAGAAATAGACATACCGAGCCTGCCTGTATCCCTTAGAAAACAGGCAGGATATGTCAGAAAACACCATTCCCTGCAATAGACACGCGGGGGTAGCCAACACAGACGTTCGCGCACCATAGTCATGAGCCTCAAGGTAGAACTCATGGCGTAAAATGAATATTCAGCCAGATCGAAGCTCCAGAGCAAAGCAAACATCCAGAATTGAATCCACGCAAAAGCACATGCAGCAGCAAAATCAAAGGATGCATCACATATGGCAAACCAAAGCAACATCAAATAGATCGATAATTTGTAGAGCTCACCAGGGCTGCCTGCACCTAGAAAAGCACAGGCAGCAACAATACACCCGTGCCAATAAAATTGAATTTCCGTGATATCACTGTCCAGCACATGTACCAAAATGGCTCGAACATCGTCATCAGATGTAAGCCATGTACATGGAAAAACAATATGTGTGTAAGCCATTCGAATGCCTATGATAAATAAATGAATACGAAAAGTCAACATACCCTGCCTGCCTGTCTCATACGAGCACAGGCAGAGATAATGCGAGTGTGCCAATCCATTTGGAAGACATTATGTGGATCGTCTACGCAGAGTCGCTGAGGTGAGGTCCAATGAGACTGCAGCACGAACCATTGATGGGAGGCTAGAAGATGTGAAGAAGGACGTGCGCGGTGATAGCATGGCATGTTGAGCTAAATAGTGGGCTGGCATATTGGCTTCTCTGAATACGTGCTGAATTTCCAAATTATGGCGAGTGATCAGTAGGTGTAGTAATGTAAGATGGAAGTTTCCAAACACAGGTTGCTGTTGATGTAGACGTTGCAGTAGCTGCGCACAGTCGGTCTCTATAATCAGGGATCTATATAATGGCAGGAAATATAGCAATCCAAATAAAGCCGTTTGAATTTCAGCTTGCAACGGAGGACAAGGAGGAAGGCGGAATGCGACGGCTCGGACACATGCGCCACAAGAGTTGCGTAAAATGATACCCCCTGCAGCGTTGCCGCGCCCAACCGCGGCATCAACATTGAGCTTAAATCGACCCGATGGAGGGGTAAGCCATTTAATCACTTGTAGGCGCGGGGCGCGAATCTTTGGAAGCCATGATAGGGAAGGCGCAGTGGTGGCTGCAAGTTTCGTGCCTTGTATTGTATGAACCCACATATGAATATCAGATTGAGTTGTATATTGGAGAGCAGAGAGAGAACAGGATGCCTGATCACCATACACCATATGTGCATAACAACGCCATATATTATGTACGAAAATGCCAGGGACAACAATTTTTAGCACCCCCTCAATGGAGGACACAGATGACCTGTACCACCATGCCAATAAATATTGTCGAAGAGATAGATTATTTGGGGATACACCCTACAATTCCGCTGCAAAGAACATCCACAATGGATGTATTGTGGAGCAATACAAAAAGACATGATCAACGGAGGAGGAATGCCGGAGATATAAAATAATCAAATAATCAAATGCCTTTAATGAAAAATGAGTAAACAAAATCAAAATGTAAGAAACTTGCAGTAATCGATGAATGTTCATCGTGCTGTTGTCGGCGTCGCCGAAATCGCCAGAGCCGTCATCATCTACCTATTTTTTTTTCTAGAACACTTTAAGATGTATATCATATGTAAAAAGTGTCTAGATACGTGTCACATGATGTACCAAAAACGTTCCATGTGTTGTGTGCGTAGAAAACCGAATTTTCGATATTTATCGATTACCCGATTTTTCTCTAATTTAAATTCGAAATTTTGCACATGTTATATATATTATGTTATACATAATATATATAATATATACTTTAAATCTCAGCACTTGGATGGTCTAAAGTGGTACCATTAACATGTGACAAAATTAAACTTGGAATCTTCACATTTTCAGGCTGAAAACTGGTTGAACGAGGTCGAGGACCAGCTTGTCTGAGCTCGAGTACCCGACGAAATGAGGGCCCTAATTATCCGCCCCTTCTTGAACGGCAAAGCCAGTCAGTGGTGGAGAGAAAGGGTCCAATCACTACCTCGACCCATAACTTGGGCTAGAGTTTTGCAAGAATTTTGTGGAGCTTACCTCTCTAAGGAACTAGTGATTGAAAGAATGGAAGAATTTGATGCACTAAGGCAAGGACCGGACACCCCAGTCTCAGTATATGTCCGCCAATTCACCACATTAGGGCGGTACGTACCCTTGATTATGGAAGATGAACAGTGGAAGATAACGAGGTTCATACGAGGACTGAACCCCCGAATCAAAGAAGGATTGAACAGAGCACACTCAAACACGTTCGATGAACTGGTAAAAGGCTGTTATGAGGCGGAGCGCGATATTCGAATGATGAAAGTACGAAGGAGGCTGAAAAGACAAATGAGGAGGGAATGTGAGAGGTGGCCGCGACACCCACGTGGAACCACGCATAGGGTGACCAGAGGCGATAATCGGAGAGCGAGGTCCCGAGGACCCCGAAGCACCCAAATTACTGACGGGTACAGCAAAAAATTCCTAAATTAAAGCACTTATGCTTTGTCTGTTCATTCTAAAGCAAAATGAGCCCTAAGGGAACATCCTAGGAACCACAAGAAAAGACTATCTTCAGATAGATAGAGTGATAACTAAGAATGGTTACGGGACCAAAAGGTAACATGGAAACTTAGGCACACACCCTCCAGTTTCGAGGACAAAACTTATTTTAAGGGGGGGAGACTGTTGTACCCCACTACAAACTAACATAGCAACTAAGGAAGGGAGAGGTACTCCCCATAGGATGGGCCATTAACAAGAGGTTGATGGATTATGGACCATAGGGGATATAGGCAAGGAAACCCTAAGAATAAGTTTCGTTTACAAACTCCAGAAGATGAGTCCAAGTAAGCCTTAACAAAGCAAGAACTCTCTTCTTCCATCCCCAATATCGTCTGGAGATAAGAGCCAAAGAACCTTGGCCATCAATTTTTATAAATCTGAAGGTCTAGTAGATCTAACTCGGCAGGGAATCAGTGGCACTACACACTTGTGTAAGCAGAGGATATATATATATATATAAATATACCAATATATGTATGTGCATAGACAAGTGCGAATAGGAGTCACATAAAGTGAGAGTTAGTATGTAAATTCATGAGTTCCATAGACACAAGCAAAGCGAAGGAATAACAGCAAAATCTAAGAAATGAATAGCTTATGACTGATATGTGGGTATACACATTGATATACGGAAACATATACACGAGTCTAGAGGTATATGTGTGACAATAAAATAATCTTCGGAGAAGCATGTCATATATATATATATATATATATATATATATATACACCTATACGGTTAAATATATGTATGGGTGTGCATGCATATAAACATATACGGGTATATATATATAGTTACACATGTATGGATAAGAATTATGAGAAGTACAGGCGGGATATATGTATGAATATCAGTCATAGGTATAAAAGTACAGCGGAATGAATTGTGTATGAAAGGCACCCTTAAAATGATGAAAATAAAAGGTAGTTAATTATAATTATACAAACATATACGTGCATGTAACATTGAAGAAATGATTATAATTAGGGTAGATATATGTGTGCTTCGGCCAATCAAGCCTAAGGGAGATAAGCCAATTGCATTCAAGATTAGGAAGGGATCCTTAAGTGAACAATGTGGTTGAGATACTTGATGAATGTCATTTAAAGAGGGACTTTCCCTCTCCCCATGAAGACCGCCGGCTGCTTAACCCAAGGGAAGGAGTTAATTCCTCCCTTGTTACAAGAAAGGTTTTTCTCTACCCATTTAAACCAAGAAACTTAAAAGGCTATTTCAAAGAAGAGGTGCTCCTCCCTCTCCTCTCACTATACCGGCGAAAATAAAAGAACCAAGAAGGAAGACCAAGAACCACACCATTCCAAGGCCATCTAGGTAAGATCTCTCCCACAAATCCTAGTGAGTTACATACTAAGGAAA
>AP025074.1:11157926-11174996 GCA_036186865.1 Eustoma russellianum | reverse complement strand
TCATGAATAAAGGAGAGATGGCAGTTGGAATTTTATCAAAATAAGTTGTGGTTTATTTTTAATTAATTTCCTAGTAAAACGGGTCAAACTGAATTATGTTGGATAGGCAGAATTTATGTCACGCATTGCATGATCTGAAAAAAGGCCTTAGAGAATTGGTTTTGGGCTAAAAATTGGCAGGATGCTAGCCCTATGAGTTTATTAAGTTAGGGAGTTGGAATTTCCAGAAAAAGATTAAAGGATTTGTCACAATAAATTTTATAGTAAAATATAGTCGTTTCAGAATTCAGATTGCATTGTTTTATGAAAAGGAGTAAATGAGTCCCATATTGATATCGTAAGTTCGCAACACATGCATGGCATTCACTTATGACAGTCACGGAGGAGTACATGTGGTTAAATGGGTCTAAAACGTGCATTTTAGCAGAAAACTCCTAAGAAGAAGTAGACGTTACGAAGCTGGAAAATTCCAGCATGTCAACGGAATGTGTCCATTCGTTTTTGTTATGCACTATGCCGTCATTTGCATGTCACATGACATATATTGCATTCATCGTCACATGCATGATTTATGGCATGGATTTTACGTGAAAGAAAGATGAAAAGCATTTTCAAAAAGATGATTTTGGGTTTTTAAAAGAACGCTTCCCCACCGGTACCGTGTGTGAGTATGAACTGGCCAGTATGAATGATGACCGTGCGGGCCCAGAACAGAATAGACCCTGCGAGTATGATGACCGTGCGGGCCCAGAATAGAATAGACCCTGCGAGTATGATGACCGTGCGGGCCCGGAATAGAATAGACCCTGCGAGTATGATGACCGTGCGGGCTCGGAATAGAATAGACCCTGCGAGTATGATGACCGTGCGGGCCCGGAATATAATAGACCCGGCAAGTATGATGACGTTACCGTTCTGAATCCGGGAGTAATAGATTCGAAGGGGAGAAGTTACCGCCTCAGATCCGGGAAGATAGATCTGAACACTCTATTGTTTTATGACGATGATGATTTGAAAGAAAAGCATGAAAAGTCATTTTCTCATTTTTACCATGATGCATCACATGTGCATATGCATGCATGACACGTATGGAATCATTGTGTAGCAGCTCGTGTTACTTAAACTAAGTTGTCACGATCTTGTAGAACCTAAGTGATGATGATTATTGTGTTATCCGTCGATGCATGTCACAGTCTCTTTATGTTATATTCTGCTCTAACTAGTAATTTCTTAAGTTATGACCGCATAACATTAAGCGATGATCCTTATCGAATGTTGATTGGATGACAGGTATGCTTCTAAACCAAATATTATTTGGGGTTCGGTTCTTGCTCATACTTTCCATTTAACTCATGACTATTATAGTATACTTGCTGGTGACTCCGTCACTCACCCTATTTTTCTCTCTAGAGGTGGTAGGAGACAAAGTTGAATGGATTGATGACGAGCCTAGGGTTCCCTACCCGTGAATGTGTTGGAGGATGGCCAGGATTAGTAGACCGAGCATACCAGCGTTAAGGGATGATGATGTTGTTTTGTAATTGTGATGGGAAACAATTTGCTTTTGTTGTTTTCTGCTACAATTTATGTGGGTTGTAAACTTTAACTGCTTGTGATGACGCTTTAATTTGAAGTTTTAAATTCTGTCATGGTTTCGCATGTTTATTGCGCGAAAGCACAGAGATCCATGCATTAGTATCATGGATCACGACGCGTATGGACGACGCCTAGTACTCTCCTTAGTGAAGTACGGCAGGTGCACCGCTTCGGCGGGGCCGGGGTGCGGGGCGCAACATATAATGTCGTTAGAGGGATCATTTATTCTTTTTCCCAACACCGTTACATGCTGAATTCTGTAATGACCGATTTTACTACAAATTTTATTGTGACCAAACTGTAAATCCTTTTTCAAAAATTACACCTCTCAAACTTATTAAACACACAGAGCTAGTATCTTGCCAAAAATCAGCCCAATTGCATATTCCTAAGGTCCATTTCCGAGATATTTATTAGGTCACATAAAACGTTTTAATTCCTCTAAAGTTCCATTCCAGCATGACCAGTTTTAGTAAAAATTCTGTTTAAAATAATCTGTAACTCTTTTTAACAAAATTCTAACTTTCATAATTACTATACACATAGGGCTAGTGTTATGCCAAAAATTAGCTAAATTTAATTCCTCTAAGGTTCCTTTTCAGGTCCTACAACACGACATAAAAATCTGCCCTGCTCCAGCAAATTCCACTTTTTGTCACATTTCCTTACTAAAAGGTCCTAACTTGCATTGTTTGGCTTAAACACTTTATTAATCATCAAACACCCCTTTAGCTTGTGGATTTACAGGTTCTAACACATTACAAACATCATCTACACATCTCCTCAAAACAGCTTGAATGACACATATATCACTCTTTGGGCCATGCACATCATGTTCATGCTAAAATCAATTCTTGGTATTATTGGTGCATTCACACCCTAACCCCCAAACAGCCCATTTACATGCATGCAAAGGCAAAAATACTATCTCCATGATGAACATGTAAAGCTTAACACAAAAAGCATACATTTTGTTCATACTTTACCCCACTAGCTGTTAGTGTATGTGGCCTAGGCCATGATTTGGATATTTATGTTATACATTTATTATTAATAAAAGAGGTTTTATTATCATTATTGTTGGTTAGTATGTTACACAATTTTGACATATGTCCCTGATTCATTATTGTTATAGAGATAAAATAATTTATAATCAGTATGAGTATTGATTTGATAATCATGAGATGATTATGTGTATGGTGATACGAATTAATCTCACAGATACTTGTTAAAGAACAGTGTATTGGATAGACCCATCATGAGATTACTACATGGATTAGCGTCATAAGTAAATCTCACGATAGTCATGTTTTAATCCTTTGACTTGAGATTGCCATAGTTTCCAACATAAGGATTATTATATTTTGACATGATCAAACATTATCCATAATTGGATAATAATAAAGGTCATGATTGAATGTGATAGAAATTATGTAGAGGATATTGAACAATCAAGATAGAATTCATCCCTCTCTTTTGAGAGTGATATCTTTGGGCCCCTCGATTAGTGAGAGTGTGAAATGCATGGCCGTGCTCAAATGATTTGATAGTGTGATCAATATCATTTGTTTCATCAGTCTACTTAGAGATCGAATAATCATATGTTTGAACAATATAAGTATGACGCTGACCATGACTTATGTTCAAACTAGATATCGTGTGACAAAGGGATTAATGCATGCACTATTATTAGGCTAGTTGGACTTTACTCGTATTAATTGGGTAGTCGTAATGTCTTGCTAGAGACCAATTACGACTTGTTGGTTTAATAGAGATTTAATCAACTGCCAATTAATATGGGCCTATCGGGTCACACACAAGAATGCGTATGGCTGAGATTAATAATATTAATAATATTAATATTGGATATTAATTATTATTATCGTTTTTAATATTAATAATATTAATATTGGATATTAATTATTATTATTATTATTATTAATTTCGGTTTTTATGTATATATATTTATATCATCGGATAATAACAAAGAATCCATATCTGATATGGATTTTGATTGGTTTTATCTATTCCTAACAGAATTCGTATCTGGTACGGATTATGATAGACGTTAATAAATTCGATTTGAAATCGGATTTTGATATCTATATATATGTATGTAGCTTGGCGTATCTCGTACACCAAGTAATCAGCAAAAACGAAATAACAGAAAAACGAAAGATCCTAGAATCATTTTTGTGAAAAACGAGTTCTTCAGCCGCGCCGTTTGAAGAGCTAGCACTCCGGGCGGAAGCGTTTGTGTGGATACCGACAGAGGGTGTTTGTGATTTCGCACCTCTTCCATCTGCAGATTTCGAATCTGCGGAGGTAATTTTTGATTTCTTTTGTCGAATTAAACGAACAACACAGATCCTTGGTAGGAAATCAGTGATCAAGTTTTGTTTTTCCGCTGCGCGTTTTGCAGTGATCTCGGTTGATTTCCTAACACTAGCTACAAATCCTTACAAAGTTACACTTATTTTCCCCCTCTTCCATCCAACCGTCCCACATACATGTAAAAGAAAAGATTTTTGTCATACTCATCCTAGATTTACCACATATCCATACTTAAAAATAACAAAGATTCCACCTTTGGAGCAAAGCTCACACATGCAAGCCATTATACTCTAGGGCCAAAAGTTTCATGCCTCAAAACTTAGCATTTAATATCTAATATTAAATCTTAATGACATCTAGGCATTCAAGCATGAACTTTCACATTCAAGCCATGAGTATGTATAGTGTACTTGCCTTTTCAACTTACTCCTCTTCTTGGCTTGAAATGTGTGTGGAATAGGTGAAGCCTTCCTCTTCTTCACACATGCACCCCACAGTTTTGATGAGGGTAAGAGAACAAAGATTAGTTCATATTCTTAAGAGAAAGATGCACAAAATAGGGGTTAAATGAACTTACCAAATGGAACTTGAGTAGTGATCAAGCCCCCTTAAGGCTACTATCCCACAAAAGCTTGAGATCTTTGAGCCTAGTGACCTTGAAGGTCACGGTTGGTGAGCAAGAAAATAGCACCATGAGTTTTATTCCATGAAGGATGTAGGAATTCTCTTGAAAAGATTTAGAATATGCTTACCTAATACCACTTGATCTTGGAAGAACCTAAGTCTTCTTGGCTTACTCCTTGGCCGTTATGGTTTGGGAGAGGAGAAGAGAAGAAACTTTCTTGCTCTTAGTAGTTCTTTGGTGGTATGGAGAATGAGAGGTTTCTAGAATGCTTTTGGATTTGATTTTCCTTCTTAGGCTAGTGTTAGCCGTTGGGGAGGGGTAGGGAAGAATGAGATTTTACCATGGTAGGGTTAAGGGTATTAACCTTGGTTACTTTAATTAATCAAAGTTACTCTTTAAATGTGCAATAATAGTGGAGTAACCATGGTAAAAGTCCTAAGGTCTCTTGGCCTTTTATGGCCAGTGCTTTGAGGAAAGAGATGGAGTGTCCCTTGCTCTTTTGGATAGCCTCTTAGATAGTAATTAGCTTAAAATGTTAAGAGCCTTCTTGTTAAAAGAAGGGAAAATAACCCTCCTTGAGTGTGTAATCCGGAGGCCCTAATCATGAGGGGAGGGAAAAGCCTCATTTAATGCCTAACCAATTTGCTTTTAGGGCTCCATACCAATCTTAAGTTTACTTATTTCCTTAATAAGGCCCCTTGGCTGAAATATAAGGGAATACACCTATTCATGTATAGGTTTAATTCAATTGCATTTTATCCATGATCCTAACTTACCCACTTAGTCTATATATTTTCGTACGTTATACCTGCATGTGTGTATGTGTGTGTGTGTGCGTGTGTGTGTGCATATATATATCCCATATCATGCATAACTGTGTATATGGATGTACTATGTGAACATACTCTCTACGAAACTGAAGGAATTAAGCCAAAGTTAACTATGGTTTGGGGTGATATGCTCTTGGTTCACCCCATGGGAGGCGGAACCCAGCAGCGGAGGGATTTTATTCCTCAACTCACTTACTCCTTAACCAATATACCCTCTTCTAGAAATTTTAAACTACTTTTTTTTTCTAGAGTTCCTATGATGGTTGAAGAAATCATTATGGATTACCCATGCTTTAAATTCGGTGGTTAGGGTACTCCACCATGCTTGAACCACCTTTTTAGGGTCCTTGATGGAAAACGGTTACTTAAGAAAGTGGTAGGATTTGGTCCTTAATCTCCAGCTCCATACGGCTCTTAACACTAGTGAGACTTTTTTTAGTGAGTTACACATTCTTACAACATGATTTTGGGGCTACATTACACATAACTATTTCATTGTTAATTAAAGGGGTGTAGTTAAGTCTTCCCTTAAAGAAAAAAGGTCCCCTTTATGCCTCCCCTACCCGGCGGTAGTGGGGAAAATAAAGGCTTCACCCTTTTTATCTTTTAAATCTCTTTTTAATTAAAGACACTAATTGCTTACTACAACAAGAGTTATCACTTATGGTAATAAGGCTCCACTTTAATGTCCCCATGCTCTATACCGAAACTTTAAGAATGATATTGAGGAAAACTATCAACCCGTACGCTTTATAATCTTTACCTGGGGTAATACGCTATTTCCTTTCACCATTAAAAAATCGTTGATAATTTCTAAGATATTCTCTTTTAGAAATGTCGTTCAACTGTCCTACTTCATGCTAGGCCCTGGATAAGTACCGTTATGGGGCGGGGTACAACATTCTCCCCCCTTAAAATAAGTTTCGTCCTCGAAACTGGAGTTAGTATGGTATATGCTTTTATGTTTCCTTATACTTCTTCATGGTATCTCTGACATTCTTCTTTCCTATAAAACCCGTGAATTCTCTTATATGGTAGGGAATGAATAATGATATCAGTACCTACTGAGTCACTTGAGATCTTATGCTACAACCGACCCCACTGGCATTGACGTCCCTACTAGGGTGCGTTGGGAAATTCTCAATTTACAATCCTGATCTTACGCCTATGCGTATCATAATTATCACACTCGGTTTCCCCAATGATCTTGTGACATTTCCTTACGTCATTCTATGAATTTACTTCTAGGGACATTTCTTCATACCACAAAATTAACACTTATAGGCCCCCCGGTCCTTATACAACTCTTAATTGTTTACTTTGTCTATTCATCACTGCTTATGTAGAAATCTTCCTTCAAGGTTCCCTATCACACTGCTCTATGATTACTCTTACTTGGAAAATAAGCAAGGTAAAACATAAGTACTTTTGGTTGGAAAATCTGATATACCTGTTGGTGGTTTGGATGTTCCAAAAATCCTTGGATACATCATCCTTAAATCCATATTAGCGTCTCTGATCATTTTGTTGTTAGTTCCAGGAGGATACGGTTGCCACCTTCTACCTCTTTTCTTCATACGCTCATTCAGTCTCTTTCGCTCCTCCATCATCTTAATATCGCACTCCGCTTTATAGCAATCCCTTAGCAGTCCATCAAAGGTCTTTGGGCGAGCCTTATTCAACCGGGTCCTAATCTGAAAACTTATACCGCGCATAAATCTGGTTATCTTCCACTTTTCGTCATCCATAACCAGGGGAGCGTATCGTCCTAGCGTCATAAATTGGTGGACGTATTCTGAGATGGTGGTGTTTGGTTCTTGTTTTAGCGTATCAAAGTCTTCAATCCTTTCTACAACCAAGTCCAATGAGAGGAAAGCTCCATAGAATTCTTCTATAAATCTTGCCTAGACTATTGGTCGGGGCAGTGGTTGAATACTTGTTCTCCACCACTGGCCAGCCTTACCTATCAGGAATGGTCGGACTATTCGTGCCCTTATCTCATCTGGTACCTTCACCCGCCAAAGCTTATTTTCTACTTTGTTCAACCATTGTTCTGTCTCTTCCGGGCTAGCCTCCCCATCAAACCTTGGAATTCGGGTTGTAACTAGCCGTCGATAATAAAATCCGATGCTTCCCGGGGGTGACAATGATGATGTCAGCGTACTGGTCGGTGACGTCATCTGCACCATATAGCGTTGGTTTTGTTCAAAGTCACACCAGAATAGACGACAAGATTTAACTTGTAACTTAATGAAAATTCTCAGTGGCATGTAAATAGATACGATACGGTCAAATTCCATAAAAGATCGTAGACAAGGGTTTTGTCATTAAACCGAAACCCTATTTTTTTCCGGTCTAAATTATCTTAGTGTAAGGTCAACTCTCATTTAGGATCAGAACTTAGATCTAAGATCAAACTTAGTTGTCTATGATCATGAGTTAGTTCTATATTCTGCCCGGATCTGGAACCTGGCTCTAATACCACCTATAGCGCCCGGCACCCCGGCCCAGCCGGATACGGTGCGCCCGCCATACTTCACTACGAAGAGTACCAGGCGTTGATCCATAACATGTCGTAGTCCATGACAAAATACATGGACTCTCATGCTCACGCGTCAACAAGTAAGCGAAACCGTGGCAGAATAAAAACTTTAAATTAAAAACGTCTACGAAATCATCATCAGTTTTACAACCCAAATCGTAAAGTACGGAAATTCTTTTAAGTAATTGTTTCCATCACAAGATCATCGGTCACAACCATTTCGTCATGTCTCCTAAGCCATCCATCTCTCGCACGTCTTACGGGTAAGGAACCCTAGGTTCATCTTCAATCCATTCTACTTTATTCCCTGCAACCTCTGGGAGGAAAAATAGGGGGTGAGTGACAACGTCACCAGCAAGCAACCTATAAATAATCATGAATTAAATGGAAAGTACATACAAGAACCGAACCCCAAAACTCGGTTTAGAAACATACCTGACTTTCCATCCAATACTCGTCAGTGATCAACTCATAACATATCAAAAGTCATAACTTAACGGGGATCATAACTTGTTAAGGGGCATGACTTAGAAAAGATCGTAACTTATAAAAGTTCATAACTTATCAAAGATCATCACTCGATAAGATCATAACTTAGGAGCTACCAAGTCGTAACAACTCAGTCCAAGTATCATGTGCCATTATTCGATGACTCATTAAATGCAACATGCATGAGTATGTACGTGTGATGCATCATGATAAACTGAAGATAAGATCTTTTGTTCTTTTCTTTCAAAACATCATCGTCAAGAAACAATAGAGTATTCAGATCT
Source organism: Eustoma russellianum (assembly GCA_036186865.1). Classification (NCBI taxonomy): domain Eukaryota; kingdom Viridiplantae; phylum Streptophyta; class Magnoliopsida; order Gentianales; family Gentianaceae; genus Eustoma; species Eustoma russellianum. The sequence continues at coordinate 11,166,296 of AP025074.1, read as the reverse complement.
ATTCACCCGGATCTTAGGCGGTCACTTCTTCCCTTCGAATCTATTATTCCCAGATTCGGAGCAGTAACGTCCTCACTTATCAGGTCTATTCTCTCTGGGCCTGAACGGTCGATATCAGGTCTATTCTCTCCGGGCCAGAACGGTCCATATCATCAAATCAATTAACCCCGGATCTGGAGCGGGTCCTTACTGGCCAGGAAACACGCGCGGTACCGGTGGAAAGCGTTCTTTTAAAAACATGATCTTTTCTTTAAAAACACTTTTTCATCTTTCTTTCTCATAAAAATAAGTTCCATAAATCATGTAAATGACGATGATGCAATGCATGACATGTACCATGCAAATCATGATATAGTGCATTACATATACACATACGTACAACTTATTCTTTATGCTGGAAAATTTCCAGAATTATCATTCTATATACACAGCCTCAATCCCTCGTGGGTTAGGCCCACTATCATGAGTGCTTGTTATACATATGCATAAAAGTGTCCTTTCTATTCATAATATAATTTTCATGACGATACGAAATGTGTAAGACACTTAGTCTATTTAATTACGAAACAAGGGCTGCTGAATTTCATCAATGCAGCGTCCTTTCTTTTATCTTTCATGTAAGCCCATTAAGCTTCTTTCAATTTGGGCCCACTTTGGAAAAATGTTGTAGACATACCATTAATTAGTGATCGTAAGCCCAAACCATGTAACTAAGCCTAAGTCCATTAAAACAAGGCCTTACAACAAGTTGCTCAATTCTGCCCAAAATTCCAGATTAGTAACGCCCACTTAACTGTGGTGATTACCCATCAATCAATCATTCTAAGATAAGTGGCATACATAAAAGTGTTCACATATGTCATAAGCAGTTGTCATAAAAGTTTCGTGGAATTATAATGTCGTTAGAGGGATCATTTATTCTTTTTCCCAACACCGTTACATGCTGAATTCTGTAATGACCGATTTTACTACAAATTTTATTGTGACCAAACTGTAAATCCTTTTTCAAAAATTCCATCGCTCAAACTTAGTAAACACATAGGGCTACTATCCTGAAAAAAATCAGCCCAATTGCATATTCCTAAGGTCCATTTCTGGGATATTCATTAGGTCACATAAAACATGTTCAGCCCAGTAATTTCCAGCATGACCAGTTTAAGTAAAAATTCTGTTTAAAATAATCTGTAACTCTTTTTAACGAAATTCTAATTTCATAATTACTATACATAAAGGGCTAGTGTTATGCCAAAAATTAGCTAAATTTAATTCCTCTAAAGTTCCTTTTCAGGTCCTACAACACGACATAAAAATCTGCCCTGCTCCAGCAAATTCCACTTTTTGTCACATTTCCTTACTAAAAGGTCCTAACTTGCATTGTTTGGCTTAAACACTTTATTAATCATCAAACACCCCTTTAGCATGTGGATTTACAGGTTCTAACACATTACAAACTTCATCTACACATGTCCTCAAAACAGCTTGAATGACACATATGTCACTCTTTGGGCCATGCACATCATGTTCATGCTAAAATCAATTCCTGGTATTGTTAGTTTATAAAATATTTTGATGATACCAAAAGATGTTTTAAAAGGACTAATTTCACATCTTAAGTTCGAAGCAATTTGAAGCAAACATGTGCAAAACGTAAAACCCTCATGGTTTGGTTGAAGTATACATCAACCCCTCAAGAGATTCATGTGAAGCTTGGTAAATATTTGAGCACTCAGATCCACGTCATACTCTCAGCCAAGAGACGTGGATCGATCGACGTATAGCTTAAGGTATGTCGATCGATCGACATACATCTGAGAGACGTCGATCTCTCAGCTAAGTGTACGTCGATCGATCGACGTACATCTGAGAGACGTCGATCTCTCAGCCAAGCAGACGTCGATCGATCGACGTCTGACTGAGAGACGTCGATCTCTCAGCTCTGGCACGTAGATCGATCGACGTCTCCAGAATTCAAAAATTTTCAAACGTTGGAACAAAATCCAAGGGAGATCTATGATATTTTCTCTCTCCAATCTTGCTAAAATTTCTTGTGGACTTTAACCCAACCTATTACATGCTTCCTTGACTGTTGTATACATGTCTAAGATTCTCTAGGGTGGCTATCCAAGATCAAATCACTCCATAGGGTGGCTAGAGACTATTTGGGCATTATCTTGACATTTTTGAAGATGAAGACTTGGTGGAGAGCCTCAAAAACGTGGTGAACTTCATCTATAAATAGAGGAGGCTTGGATGAAGCAATTACACACTTTCAACATCATCTAGCTTCATTTTCCATTATTGTATATTTCTCTCATACTTGTAAATTTGTTTAAAGCTTGATTAGCTTTTCTTTGATCTTCATTATTGTATATTGAGAGAAAGAGAGTCAAGCAAAAGAGAAACCATAAATATTTGATCTCTTTCTTGTGCTTAGACTTGTGAGAAAGTGTGAACCTTACTATATCTCTTCAACCCACTGTGAGAAGTTCTTGAGGGAACTTTTGTTGAAGTTGCGAGGAAGCAAGAAGTTGCTCTTGCTAAGAGTTGTAGTTGTTGTAGTTGCACAAGTGTGTTTTTTGTGCAAGAAGTTGCTGTTGTTGTTGCTTACACTAAAGTGTTAGTGTAAGTGTTGCTGTGGTTGTTCTTATTGTTCATAATAAGAAAAGTAGTTGTTGAAAATCCACTTTGGAAACAAAGTGGTAGTGGAGTAGAATCATTTACGATTCGAACCACTCTATATCCGATGTACTCATTCACTATTTCTCATCTCCCATTCTTGCTCTGATTTTGAATATCTTTTTGAGTTGAGCCAAACGAGAAAAATTCCGCAAAAGAGCCAAACACTCCATTCACCCCCCCTCTAGAGTGTATTTCGGACCTAACAATTGGTATCAGAGCCTAACCTTGATTGCTTGGCCTATCTTTGCAAGTAGCAAGGTTAAAGATCATGGCAATGACAACCTCAACCTTAACCTCAACCTCTTCATCTCCTAATCCTACTGTATTATTTTCCGGATCAAACACTGAAGCACCTATGTTTGATGCCCAAAATTATTCCTTGTGGAAATTTCGAATGATCAATCACTTGAAAGGCTGTGGATTTGATATATGGAGAGCAGTTGTCAAAGGAATTGAAGTTCCTATGATTACCAACTCAAAAGGAGAATCAATATTCAAAGATGAGGATGACTACACCGATGAAGAAAAGATAAGATTTGCCATTAATGGCAAAGCATTTGATATTCTCTCAAGTGCTCTCACCACCACCGAGCTTATAAGACTTCAAGGTCTTGAAACAGCCCATGAGGCATGGAAAAGGCTTGAAATGATACATGAAGGAACTGAGCAAGTAAGAATGGCCAAACGACTTATGCTCATGAAGGAGTATGAGATGTTCGGAATGAAAATCGGTGAAAAGATTGAGGAGACAATCGATCGATTCACACGAATAGTGAATCAACTTTCCATGGTTGACAAGAAAATCTCAAATGAAGACCTTGTCTCAAAACTTCTCAACTCTTTGCCAAGAGAATGGACACCCAAAGTCACCGCCATCACCGAATCAAAGAATCTCAAGACTCTTACCCTTGATGAGCCATCCGATAATCTTCTTACTCATGAAATTCTTATTGATGAACAAAATAGGATGAATCCTATCAAACCCACACAAACATCACACAAAGGATTGGTGGTAGAGTCCGATGAATCGGATGAGGAAGTTGCTCTTCTAGTAAGAAAATTTAGAAGAATGGCAACTAGAAACAAAGCTCTAGCAAGAAAGTTTTTCAAGAGACCATCTAAAGAAAAGGAAGCAAGTGAAAATTGCTATAGCTGTGGTCGACCCGGTCACTTCATTGCCGATTGCCATGTAAAAGAGCGGAAAAGCAAGAGAAGAAGGTCTTTCCTCAAAAGAAGAAAGCCCTCAATGCGGAGGTAACCACGTGGAATGATCTCCTTTCGGAATCGGAAGGAGAAGAGAGTGAAGATCAAGGTGTTGGACTTGTTGCAATGATTGACAATCCAAAGATTCAACATACCTGTCTTATGGCAATTGAAGATGATCTTGAGGTAAATTCTAACCCTTCAAATTTGCATGATGAAATAGGAGATTTGCAAGATGACTTTGAAAAATTGAATCTAAAATATAAGCATTTGAAGAAAGAGTTCAAGAAATGCATCTTAGAAAATAAGAGCTTACATGACAAGAATATTTTGATGTTTCAAGAGCATGACATCATACTCACCATGCATAAAACCGTAGCTATTGAAAATGTAGAAATTAAAAAGGAATGTGAGAAACTAAAGTTAGACTTACAAAGACTAACAAATGGTAAAAACAACTTAGACATACTACTTGGAAGTCAAAGAATTGGAAATGATAAATCCGGTTTAGGATTTAATTCATCACTTTCTTCTATCAAACCTAAGTCCTTAAAGAAGAGGGCAAATAATAGAAAAACACAACAAAATTCGTCACTTTCTAAACCAAAGCATGTACCCACATGTTTTTATTGCAACAAACTAGGACATGTGAAGAAAGCATGTAGAGCTAGATTTGGAAGCACGTATGTTTGGAAGCCTAAGGGTCGACAAACTAACCTTAAAGGACCAACCTTCAAAGGGTACCAATGCATACATCTTTTGGTTTTGTAGGCTCTCAAGATAAATGGAGTAGCCAAAGAAGAAGGAACCAAATGGCTTATGGACAGCGGGTGTTCAACACACATGACCGGAGACAAAACGTTGTTCACCAAGCTCAAGGTCCAAGATGGTGGAACGGTGCATTTTGGCAATGGGAGAGCCAAAATCCTTGGACATGGAGAAATTAGTAACTCTTCTTTTGCTATTAATAATGTATTATATGTAGAAGGGCTTAAGTACAATTTGATAAGTGTTAGCCAACTATGTGATGCTAATTTTCAAATTGAATTTGTGAAAAGAAAATATGTTGTGAAAAAGAACGATAAGATTGTTTTTGAAGCTATACGTAAAAATGATGTTTACAAATTTAGCACACATGATTTGATATCACAAAATGTTTCTTGCCTAGTTGCCAAAAATGATTTGACTCAACTATGGCATAGACGACTTGGACATATTAGTTTTAAAAATTTCAAAGATATTTGCAAAAATGAAAAATTCCAAGGTCTTCCAAAATTAAATTTCGAAAACTATGGCTTATGTGACACTTGTCAAAAGGCAAAACTTGTTAAAACAAGTTTCAAGCCCAAAAGTGAAATCTCCACCACCAAACCTCTACAATTGCTTCATATGGATTTGTATGGGGATATTGCTACGGCAAGTCTAAGTGGAAAACATTACACCTTTATGGTGCTAGATGACTTCTCTAGGTACACTTGGGTAATGTTCTTAGCTAAAAAGAATGATGCATGCCAAGAATTTATAAAGCTTTGTAAAAAATTAGAAAATCAAAGAGAGGACAAAATTAAGGAAATTAGAAGTGATAGAGGTGGTGAGTTTGATGGAGAATTTCAAGAATTTTGTGTGTCCAAGAGGTATGGACACAATTTCTCAGCTCCAAGAACTCCTCAACAAAATGGTGTTGTGGAAAGGAAGAATAGAACACTTCAAGAAATGAGTAGAGCCACGCTAAACAAATTTGAGCTACCCAAATATTTTTGGGCCTTGTCATGTGATCAATAGAGTTTATTTGAGACCATTTCTCAAAAAGACTCCTTATGAGCTTTGAAAAGGTAGAGTACCAAATATTGGTTATTTCAAGGTTTTTGGTTGTAAGTGCTTTATACTTAACACCAAAGATAACTTGGATAAACTCGACTTCAAAGCGGATGAAGGAATCTTTATGGGTTATGCTCAAAATAGCAAGGCATTTAGAGTATATAATAAAAGAAGCATGAAAGTTGAAGAATCAATTCATGTCAAATTTAGTGAACTCAATGAGGATAAATCAAACATTAATGATGACGATGATGATGATGAAATAATTGAAGTAAGCCATATAGAGAAATTTAGAATCCAAAAGGTAATATTGTTATTGACCTTAGGATTGATCCACTTGAACCTAAGGTTGAAAATGAAGAAGTAGGAGGAGATACCTCAAATTTACCGGATTCATATAAGTATAGGAAAGATCACACTAAAGAGTTGATATTAGGTGAAACTATCCAAGGCATAATGACTAGGAGAAAATTCAATGAAAACGCTTTCATTTCACAAGTTGAGCCTAAAAACATAAAGGAGGCAATAAATGATGAAGATTGGGTATTGGCTATGCAAGAAGAATTAAATCAATTTGAAAGAAGTGATGTTTGGGAATTAGTTGCTAAACCTAGTGACCATCCCGTAATTGGCACTAAATGGGTATTTAGAAATAAAATGGATGATAAAGGAAACATCACTAGAAACAAAGCTAGATTGAAAGCCCAAGGCTATAGGCAAGAGGAAGGCATAGACTATGATGAAACTTTTGCCCCCGTAGCTAGGTTAGAAGCTATTAGGATGCTATTAGCATATGCATGCTATAAGGATTTCAAACTATATCAAATGGATGTGAAATCCGCATTCTTGAATGGAATAATTCAAGAAGAGGTCTATGTAGCTCAACCACCGGGGTTTGGAAATCATGATTATCCAAATCATGTTTTAGACTCAAAAAGGCCCTTTATGGACTTAAACAAGCTCCTAGGGCTTGGTATGATAGATTAAGTAACTTCCTTCTTGAAAATGAGTTTTCAAGAGGAAAAGTCGACACTACTCTTTTTATTAAAGAACAAGGAAACCATCAATTGCTTGTTCAAATTTATGTGGATGATATTATATTTGGTACTACTAATGATTCTCTTTGTGAGCATTTTGCAAAATTGATGGAAGGAGAATTTGAAATGAGCATGATGGGTGAACTCAACTACTCTCTTGGTCTACAAATCAAGCAAACTCAAGATGGAGTATACATATCTCAACAAAGTATACAAAGGATTTGCTCAAGAATACAAATTTGTGGATGGAAGAAGTGTGAGCACTCCGATGAGCACAAGTACAAAGCTTGACAAAGACGAAATAGGAAAGCCAGTTGAGGTAACCAAATATAGGGGTATGATTGGTAGTTTACTTTATTTAACCGCTAGTAGGCCGGATATTTAGCATTCTGTGTGCTTATGTGCTAGATTTCAAAGTATGCCTAAGGAATCACATTTAGTTGCTGTTAAACGTATTTTTAGGTATTTGAAAGGAACCTTGAACTTTGGATTGTTTTATCCCAAAAATGGTTGTTTTGATCTAAGAGGGTATAGTGACTCCGACTATGCCGGAAATCTTGTTGATAGGAAAAGCACCTCCGGGACATGTCAATTCCTTGGAGATTGCTTAGTTTCTTGGTTTTCCAAGAAACAAAATAGTGTGACACTTTCAACGGTGGAATCCGAATATACATCGGCCGCTTTATGTTGTGCACAACTACTTTGGATGACAAACACATTGAATGATTACAATGTTAAGTTTGATAAAGTTCCCATCCTATGTGACAATACCTCAGCCATAAGTATAGCACAAAACCCGGTTAATCATAGTAGAACAAAACACATTGAAGTGAGGCATCACTTCATAAGAGATTGTATTAAAAAAGGATTGGTATGCATTGAGTTTGTTCCAACAAATGACCAACTAGCGGACATCTTTACCAAATCCCTCCCCCACTGAGACATTCGAATCAATTAGAACGAGACTAGGAATGATAAACATCAGTTAAAGGGATGAAAATTGAAAATTTCAAAATTAGGGACACGTCGAACGATCGACGTATTAAAACAAGAGATCGACGTACGTCGATCTCTGACATCGATCGATCGACGTACGTCGAACTCAGACGTAGATCGATCGACGTCGTTGAATCTGCAACCTTTAATACTCTCAAACATGCGAACCCTTCTCCATTTCTAAACACATTCCATCAGAAAAACCCTACAAAGAAGGCGGCCCCTCTTTCCAAATCCTTTCTCTTTTCAATTTCATCTCTAAAATCAAGATTTGATCCATCTTTGCCCTTGATTCTTGAGTTCATCTCTTGAAATCCTCCATCTCACCCAAGATTTTAAATCTTTCAAGCCCTAATTTCTCTCAAAATGTCTTCAAGGAGCAAAAATACAACAAAGAGGCCAAGGTCTTCTAGGGGTGGAGGAGAAGGTTCAAGCTCTTCTCAAGGACAAACATCTCAACCTCGAAGAAAACAATCTATAGATGAGAGTCAAGCACAAGTGCTAGCCACAATTAGGAGTAATTTGACTCTCTCAAATTTCCCTTGGGTCAAAGCCAAAGATGCAAAGGATGCTTTGGAGGAACCCCTAATCCCCGGGCACGTAAAGTTACATCTCTAGACATGCTCAAAAGTTATTT
>AP025074.1:11065852-11153749 GCA_036186865.1 Eustoma russellianum | reverse complement strand
GAAAAAGAGTGTAAGAATGATATGAAATTCTCCTCATTTTCCCTCTTGGATGCCATGGTTTTTGAGGGCTTAAAGAGTGGATGCATATATCTTATGGAGAGGAAGATGAAAGCTTGAGGTTGTCTTGGGATGGAATAAGATGCGTATTTGGCTTTTGGGAGTAAAGTGAGAAGTTTTCTACTTCTTGTATGCTTGCCCGAAATATAAGAGGAAGAATTGGATTTGAAGAAGTTTGTTTGTTTGGGAGGAAAAAGGGGTGTTCTTTGTTGGAATGAAGGGAAATGATTATGGAAGAGAGAAAGAAATGGAATTTTCTTCTTTTATCCCTTAGATGACCGAAATGTCAGAGGTTTGATGGAGAAATTTTGTCATGGAAAGAAGAAGAATGGATGTGATGGTGGAAGGTTTCATGAAGAGTCATTGGTTCAAAGGTGATGCCTGGATGAGGCCAAAAAAAAGGAATCCCTCCCCTTCTTGCTTGTGGCCGATATTTCAATCAGGGAACGGGGAAAAATCTCATCATTTGTTGGGTTGGGAAGAGAGCGAAGTGATGGGTGAAAGGATTGAATGAACTCTAATTGGGTAGGGAAATGGATTGTGTAAGAGGTGGAGTGTTTGAAAGGCAGCTTTCTCCCTCTTTCCTTTGCATTTGTTGGACGGATTCATGGTCTTTGGACAATGCCTTTCTCAATGTGTTTTAGGGGGCGATGTTGGAGAAATTGAAATGGGTGAGTGAGGAATTAATGCCCAAATTAGGGATAAAATAATTTGAAAGTCGGTTGCTTAACCGTAATTAAAATTTGAAAATCAGTTACTTAACAGTAATTCAAATTCGAAAATCAGTTACTTAACCCTAATTCAAAAAATGGGTTACTTAACCGTAATTCAAATTTGAAAAGCGGTTGTCTATTATCTGATCCAACGGAGGCAATCTGATCCGACGGCTGTGGTTAAACTGTCAATAAACCTCCCTAATCAAATTTTTCCATAAAAATAATGGCTTAGCTGACCTTTCTGGTCACTCATTCAGAATCCGATTTTCTCCTCCTCTCCTCCTCTGCGTACATGTGCTCTTCTTCTCTCTTCTTCTTCTACATTTTAAATGAAGTCCGAGAAGTTCAAGGCATCTTACAGGTTCGTAGAGTTCATATGTTGCAGTTCCACTCGTTTGAACTGACTTCCGTTCTATTCAGGGAGACGATAGCTCCATTCGGTTGGACACAGTATACCAGAGCACTACGTTTTAAGGACAGAGTCCTGGACTCACCTTGGATCTCTGCTCAGTTGAGCTGTAAAGGTCATTGTCGTGCTGAGCTCTGCTTTGTGCTGAGACCAGCTAATCGTGGGATATCGCAGCGCTGTTGTTGTACAGTGTTGTTGTGTTTAGCTCTGCTTTGCGCTGAGCTCTACTGTTGGCTGAGAACATTCATTGTTTTGCATCATTGCCGTGCTGAGCTCTTCTCGGCTAAAGTGACTGAAAGCTCAACTTTCATAGTTGTGCTGAAGTGCCAAGGTCGGCGGATCGGTGATCAGCATTGAATGCAAAAACAATTGCACTGACAGGACTGATCTGATCTGTCTGATTAGACTGATTTAGTTCAACTCGTCTAGAAGACTGATCGCACAGAACTACTGTTCTAAAGTGATGTTTAGTTCAGGTCGGCAGGTGGGCTGACTCTTTAGAACGCAAACTCAATTGCGCTATCTGAACTTTCTCAACTTAGCTGATCAATCCAGCCTACTCTGAGCTCGGCAGGTATGCCAGTACTTTACTGAAAAAGCAAATTGTACAGAAGTCAATCTGACGTGAATTAGTTCCAACAAATGTTAAGACGTATCTGTATTGATTCTGTACTAATCCCTGTTTGTCTATGATCTTACAGAAACCTGATGGAGAACGCAAGCTCTAGCTCGGTTCAAGGCACAGACGTACAGAGTTCTGCCCCAATGGCACCAAATGTTAGATTGCCGAGACATGCTTTTCCTACACAGGGTCCTGCAGTGGCCCAAGTGGAGAAACCTAAGAAGTTCAATGGGAGCTTCTTCAAGCGTTGACAGCAGAAGATGTTGTTCTTCTTGACTGCCATGGGGTTGTCTTTGTTCCTGACCGAGGACCCACTTGTGGTGGATCCTGAAGAGGACCAAACCTGGAATATGCAAAACAAACTTTCTGTTGAAGCATGGAACTTCAACAATTATGTTTGTTTGAGCCATATCCTAAGTTGTTTGGACAACTCCTTGTACGGTTTGTACTGTATGTACAAAACCACAAAGTCTTTGTTGCAGGCTTTGGAAAAAAATACCATATGGAAGATGCCGGCACTAAGAAATTTATTGTCGGTAAATTCTTGGATTTCAAAATGTCTGACTCTCACACTTTTGTTTCTCAAGTTGAGGAACTCAAACGTTGGTAGCTGAGATGGAAGAGGAGGGCATGTTGCTCAGTGAATCTTTCGTGGTGGCTGCGGTGATTAAGAAGCTGCCGCTTTCGTGGAGGGAATTCAGAAGCTATCCCAAGTACAAGCGAAAGGAGATGACATTGGAAGATCTAATTGTCTGACTCCGCATAGAGGAAGACAACTGCAGATATGAACGTAAGCCACAGACGAGTGCTGGTTAGGCCAAGGTCCATGTTTCAGAGGCCAAGAAAGAAGGGCCGAATCGGGGTGGACAAGAAAGGCAAGCAGATCGCCAAGAAGTTCACTGTGAAATGCTACAACTGTGGCATTCAGGGGCATGTCAGCAATGAATCCAGAAAACCCAAGAAGAAGCAGCCCAAAGCAAAGGCCAATATAGTCGATGCCATGGATGATCTAAACGTCTGTGCGGTGGTCTCAGAATGCAATGCTGTGGGGAACATGCACGAATGGTGGCGCGATATCGGCGCCACGAGGCATTTCTGCTCTAGCAGATAGATGTTCACAGAGTACCAGCTCAGGACAATGAACAGCTTTACATGAGGAACTCGGCCTCAACGAAGATCGAAGGCGAGGGCGAAATTTTCCTGAAGCTCACCTCAGGGAAGCATCTGACTCTGCAAAATGTACTGCACTTTCCTGAAATTGAGAAGAATTTAGTATCTGATCTCTTCTAGTCATGCATGGTTTTAGACTAGTGTTAGAATCCAGTAACGTTATTCTTTCAAAAAATGGCATGTATTTGGGGAATGGGTACTTGTCGAACATGATGTTTAACTGAATGTCATCGCTATTGTACCCAAAAGAGATTTGTCCACAGAGGCTAATGAGAATGTTTCATCTTCTGATTACATGCTTGAGTCTTCTTGTTTATGGAATTTTTGTTTGGGACATGTTAATTATAAGTCAATACAATGAATGGTTGACCTTGACTTGTTGCCCAAATTAAATTTTGATAATAAAAAATGCCAAATATATGTCGAAGAGAAGATGCAAAGGCACCATTTCCTTCAATAGATAGGAACACTGAACATTTGGATTTAATTCATACTGATGTATGTGATTTAAAATTTGTGCAAACGAGTGGTGGTATAAAGTATTTCGTAACTTTTATCAACGATTGCACACGATATTGTTATGTCTACTTGCCAAGTAGAAAAGACGAGGCCCTTGATTCTTTCAAGGACTATAAAAATAAAGTTGAGAATCAACTTAGTAAACGAATTAAAGCAATTCGTAGTGATAGAGGTGGCGAATATGATACACCATTTAATGAATTCTGTTCAGAACAAGACATAATTCATCAAACGACTGCACCATATTCACCTCAATCGAATGGTATTGTTGAACGCAAAAACCGTACTCTTAAAGAGATGATGAATGCTATGTTGATAAGTTTGGATTTACCTCAGAACTTGTTGGAGAAGCAATTCTCTCAGCCAACGTTATTTTAAATAGAATTCCATCTAAGTAGATGGTTGAAACCCCATACGAGCTTTGGAAAGGCCACAAGTTTGGTTTAAATACTTGAAAGAGTGGGGGTGTCTGGCAAAGGTTGCTGTACCTAAACCAAGACAGGTGAAAATTGGGCCTAAAACGGTTGACTGCATATTTATAGGATATGTGACTAACAGTAATACATATCGGTCCTTGGTGCACAAATCGGATATTCCTGAAGTACATAAAAATGTTTTCATGGAGTCAAGGAATTCAGTGTTCTTCGAAGATATCTTTCCAAAGAAAGACAAAAAGCAAGAAGAAATAAGATCTGGTAAGCGAATGCGTGAGGCGACTCCTCAAGGAATTGAGGAGCTTCGTCAAAGCAAGCGTGCCAGAATGCCAACTTCGTTTGGACCGGATTTTCTAACCTATATGATAGAAAATGAGCCAAGGAACTTTTCCGAGGCAATGTCAACTTCAGAAACTCGATTTTGGAAAGTGGCAATTAACAATGAGATAGACTCGATTCTTCAAAATCACACTTGGGAGTTGGTTGACCTTCTACCTGGAAGTAAACCACTTGGTTGCAAGTAGATTTTCAAGAAGAAACTGAAAGAGGATGAGTCTATTGAAAAGTATAAAGCGAGTTTGGTAGCTAAAGGCTTTTGACAAAAGGAAGGCTTTGACTTTTTCGACACCTACTGACCAGTAACTAGGATCATTTCTATAAGGATGCTAGTTGCTATTGCTGCAGTCTATAACTTGGAAATCCATCAGATGGATGTGAAGACTGCTTTTTTGAATGGTGAGTTAGATGAAGAAATCTATATGGTACAACCCGAAGGATTTATGGTTCCAGGACAAGAGTTGAAAGTCTGTAGACTTGTTAAGTAGTTGTACGGGCTTAAGCAAGCGCCTAAACAATGGCACTTGAAATTTGATCAAGCTATGCTACCTAATGGTTTCAAGATCAATGAGTGTGACAAGTGTGTCTACATTAAGAACACACAGAATGCATATGTGATAGTATGTCTCTATGTAGACGACATGCTGATTATGGGTAGTACTCGGGACATCATCTTAAACACAAAAAAGATGTTGACGAGAAACTTCGATATGAAGGATATGGGAGCTGCCAACATTATTCTAGGAATTAAAATTTCTAGGATGGCCGAGGGGCTTGTGTTGTCACAAACCCACTATATTGAATCTGTTCTAAGATGTTTCAATATGCTTGATGTGAAACCGATGAAGACTCCACTCGACTTATGTATACACTTAAGGAAGAATCGAGGTGAACCAGTAGCTCAATTGGAGTATTCGCAAGTAATTGAAAGTCTGATGTACATAACGAACTGTACAAGGCCAGACTTAGCATGCTCAATAAAAAAATTGAGCAAGTTTACCAGTAATCCAAGTGATGAACATTGGAATGCTCTAAATAGAGTAATGGAATACTTGAAATATACAATGAATCTTGGATTACATTACTCAATATATCCAGCAGTATTGGAAGGCTATTGTGATGCCAACTGGGTATCTGATAGTAACGATTCTAAGTCCACCAGTGGATATTTATTTGCGGTTGGTGGAGGTGCTGTGTCATGGAAATCCACGAAGCATACGTGCATAACATGTTCTGCGATGGAAGCGGAGTTTATAGCACTAGATAAAGCCAGGGAAGAAGCTGAATGGCTTCATAATTTCGTGGAAGATGTGCCCTGCTGGCCTAAGCCAATCGCTCCTATCAGCATACACTGTGATAGTCGGTCGGCTATAAGACGAGCACAAAGCAACATCTATAATGGTAAGTCTTGACACATGCGTCGGAGACACAATACCATTAAGCAGTTGATCTCTAATGGCGTGATTTTATTGATTATATAAAATCAAAGGAGAATCTTGCGGATCCGCTTGCAAAAGGCTTGTCGACAGATCGGATGTCAATTTTGACAAATAGAATGGGACTAAAACCTATAATGCATGAATCTTTGTAACGGTAACCTAACCTTGTTGACTGGAGATCCCAGAATCTTGGTTCAATCGGCCAACTAAGTTATGAAGTTCAGTAAACACTTACACATTCGGTTAAATTAAAGTGCTGTCTGCAGAGAATTGAGGGTAATTTGAGGTTTTTAATGGTTTCTACATCTTGATATGTCAAGTGGGATATGGCAAAATAATCTTAATAGAAAACACCTATGTAAGTGTGAAGTGTGGCCGCTTCTATGAGAATTTTGTAAGGCCGTTCTCTAGCACACTTTTTGAAACCAGGCGGTTCATGGCTAAAACGAACACAATCATGAGAACCAACAAAGGTGTTAAAAGAAATCGTGTGTGAGTACTATTGTCTAGGTTCACACTAAAGGCCAGTTAGTTCAAGATATTAAGTTCACTTATTAGCCGAGTGGATCCGATAGTATATCACTAAGAAAGGTTCAATGTTAGAAGCTACCTCTTCTGATGCAACATTTTCTTGACTGACTTTTCGGTAGAGTCTGCATAAACACTTGCATTAATTTCCATTCATGTGGGGGATTGTTGGAGAAATTGAAATGGGTGAATGAGGAATTAATGCCTAAGGTAGGGATAAAATAATTTGAAAGTCGGTTGCTTAACTGTAATTCAAATTTGAAAATCTGTTACTTAACAATAATTCAAATTCTAAAATCAGTTACTTAACCGTAATTCAAAAAAATCGGTTACTTAATTGTAATTCAAATTTGAAAAGCGGTTGTCTGTTATCTGATCTAACGGTGGCAATCTGATCCGACGGCTGTGGTTAAACAGTCAATTAACCACCCTAATCAAATTTTTCCCTATAAATAGTGGCTTAGCTAACCTCTTTGGTCACTCATTCAGAATCCGATTTTCTCCTCCTCTCCTCCTCTGTTGCATCAAGTCCGAGAAGTTCAGGGTATCTTACAGGTTCGTAGAGTTCATACGCTGCAGTGCCGCTCATCTGAACTGACTTCCGCTGTATCCTGGGATACGATTGCTCCAGTCGGTTTGGCACAGTATACGGAGCAATGCAACTTAAGGACAGAGTCCTGGACTCACCTCGGATCTCTGCTCAGTTGAGCTGTAAAGGTTATTGCCGTGCTGAGCTCTGCATTGTGTTGAGCCCAGCTAATCGTGGGATATCGCAGCACTATTGTTGTACAGTGTTGTTGTGTTGAGCTCTTCTGTTGGCTGAGAACGTTTGTTGTTCTGCATCATTGCCGTGCTGAGCCCTGCTCGGCTGAAGCGGCTGAAAGCTCAACTTTCGTAGTTGTGCTGAAGTGCCGAGGTCGGCAGATCGCTGATCAGCCCAGAACGCAAATACAATTGCGCTGGCTGGACTGAACTGATCTGTCTGATCAGACTGATTTAGTTCAGCTCGGTTGGAAGGCTGATAGCACAGAACTACTGTTCTAAAGTGTTGCTCAGTTCAGGTCAGCAGGTGGGCTGACTCTTCAGAACGCAAACTCAATTGCGCTATCTGAACTGTTTCGACTTAGCAGATCAATCCAGCCTACCCTGAGCTCGGTAGGTCGGCCACTGCTTTATTGCAAAAGAAAATTGTACAGAAGTCAACCTGACGTGAATTATTCCCAACAGGCGATTCCAAAAAGAAGCCGACGAGGTCGAGCTTGCAGACTACAGCTTCTCTGTTGCGGTAGATCAATTCTCGATCCGGTACTTTCTGTTAGCCTTCATGCCTTCAGCCCTTTTTGCACTCTTTTAGTTCACTCTTCTGCCTCCGACTACAGTTTGAAACCAATGAAAAATGTTGGCATGTGTAAGCATACAAAAATAAATAAATTTCAGCAAGAGCAAAACATGATTGCCCATTTAAGTTATGATAAAAAATATCTTATTATATATTCCCTCTGTCTAAAAAAATATTATCATGCTTATTCAAACATTTAGTTGACCAAACACTTTTTAAAATCAAATTGTCAAAGTATTATGTACATTTTTTACTGGAATTTGGCTTAAATTGTGGATTTGGTCTAAATGGTGTGAAAACTGTTTAGATTTGATTACACATGTCTTGAGATCTAAAAGTTTAGCTGAGTTAATTCAAAATATATTGGAAACATCTTTCAGAGTTGTACAACTTTAATTGAGACACCAAATTATGATTAAGCCTTTTAAGATTGTCAAAATTGCTGAGTGAAGTATTGGTGCCTTGTGTTTGGTATTATAATTGCATATAGAGATCAGATCATCATCATCATTATCCGGACCCAGTATATCCCAACGACAACAAAAGCTATCGTTAGGGTCTGGGGAGGGTAAGTGATAGGAATACAATACCTCTATCCCAAGGGATAGAGAGTATGCTTCTAGTGAGACCCCCGGCTCTATATGTACCTGCATAAATGACATGATAATAGAGATATGCTGTGCTAGTGTGTTAGTGAGGAAATTCAAGAAATACAAAGAAAGGACTTTCGATATTAAAATACACATCACGTGTATATGTACATTTAATGTAAAACAACGGTATAACATACGCAACCAAGTGGAAAGTCAACCTAGAGCGTAGATAGTGACTACGCCTATCTATGTCCCTAAATATACTCTAAAGTGTCCCTATATATGACTTATACCTCGTTAACCTTAATCTAATGTCTCCATGAACTCCTATCATGGACCATGTCCTCAGAGAGGTGCAAATCTAGTATGTCGTGCCTTATCTGCTCATCCTAAGTCAGTTTGGGTCTGCCTTTACTTCTGTTCCCCTCTACAATGAAGCTTTCAATCGCTCTGACCGACGCCGTTGTCTGTCTCCACTTGACATGTCCAAACCATCTTATTCTGCCCTCCCTTATCTTATCTGCCATACTAGCCACGCCTAACCTTTCTCGAAACACCTCGTTTCTGATCTGGTCTAGCCTTGTCTGCCTACACATCCATCTTAACATCTTCATCTCTGCCACTTCCATCTTCTATAATTGTGACCTCTTGATGGCCCAGCAGTCTGTTCCATATAGCATTGCCGGTCGCACTGCCACCCTATAAAATTTTTCCTTTAATTTAGTTGGGAATTTTTTGTCACACAGCACCCCTCAGACCGCCCTCCATCTACACCAGCCTATGTCGCCATTCTGCTGCACAAATGATCCCAGATACTTAAACTTACTTACCTGTGGTACCACTTGACCATTGATGATGATCTGGCTATCCTCACCATTTGCTACGCCGCTGAAGTCGTAGTGCACATACTCAGTCTTAGAACGGCTAATCTTTAAGCCTTTTCTCTCTAAAACACCTCTCTACTGCTCTAGTCTCATACTCAGAGTATGTCTACTTTCTTCAACTAATACAATATCGTCAGCAAAAAACATACACCACGGAACTGCCTCTTGTATTGGCTTTGACAACTCCTCAAGGACAACTGTAAAAAGAAATAGGCTCAACATAAACCCTTGATGGAGACCAACCTCCACCGGAAAGAAGTCTGTATTCCCCACAGGCGTACAAACGGTTGTTTCTTTCCTAGCATACATATCTCTAATTATGTCTATATACTTCATAGGGATCCCTCTTGCACCCAGACTATCCCATATCAGGCTACGTGGCACACTATCATACGCTTTTCAAGATCGATGAAAACCATATGTAAACCGCGCTTCTTCTCCCTATACTTATCCATTAATCTCCTGAGAATGTGTATTGCTTCCGTAATTGACCTTTCTGGCATAGAGATCAGATGATGGATGAAAACATTTTACCTAGACTTAAAGGGTTGATGATTGATGTACGCTATATGTTGTTTGTTAATTAAATATTATTGAATGCATGGTCACACTTGTTTAAAAAGTAAAGCAAGAGAAAATAAGCAAAATATGTATCAAGTAAAAGAAGTTGAAGGTAAAGATGGTGGCAAGGTTGAACCGACCGATAATATGCACTTGAGGAAGTATTTATATTGGATCTTGAGGATGATTTTGTGATATGTCAGCTTGATACCTAAAACCAAGAATTAATACAAAGTCAGATAATATATTGAATAGTTCTATACGGGAAGACTCGTCTAAAATGGATATGGAGAGGTCAGGCAAATTCGAAAGATCAGTTCTGGATAGAAATACTTTAGGACATACTTTTCCTTTGATTTTGGAATATGATGGAATAAAACAAAATGACTCACTAAATTGGATGCGCTTCTTATATTGTGAAGCATCAGTTGATCGACACGCAATTTTCATTCTGGATCATCGGGAAACAACCTCCATGTGTTTCTAACACATGGATATGGTTGCGTACATCCGATCCCCCATACCTCATCATAGATAGGAGTCATTAAGGCAATAGGCTAATGATGATGATGAGGACTTCTGGATAGAAATGGAAAGACTAGTCTTGACAAAGGTAAAAAAAAATCGAAACAAAGTTAATGAAAGGATACAATAACATGAAGTAAAGAAAATAAAAGAATAGGTAAGGGGATAAAGACAAGTCATATGAGTGCCACCATAGAGACAGTTAAGTATTGAGCCAAAACATGGTTAATTATTATGATGCTTGTATGTGTTAGATTTAATATAAAATACGTAAATTCATATAGTTTTCTTACTGAACAATGAAATGCTATCTCTTACTATTTCTAATGTATAGAAATTGATAGAAGCATGGCGTGCAAAACACATGTTAGTTAATTTTTGCTTTTTAGTCTTATGATATGTTGTAAATACCTAAGCGCAAACAATAAATTTGTTAAACATTTATTGTTAGTACTATGAATTTACATAAAGAAAGGTTAAGGAACCCTAAGGAAGGGTATGTTGAATCAAAAGAAAAAAGAAAAAGAAAAAGCGTATCAAGGCGGCGATTGATGGTCGGGTGGGGAGCCTTGACAGCAAGTATTCATAAAGGGAAAAGCATATGGCCAAAGCAATTCCAATGTTGTGAGAACAATGTGTGTTTGGTTCCAGATTTCATATCAGAGAAACTCAACAGATAAACCATTATGTTGTGCATTTATAACGCATGCAGAATAATAAAGATTAACGTTAAATTGAACAAATTAACTGAGCAATAATATACTGGCCAAATTGTTCATAGGCCAAATTAATGAGGATGAAACTCAAATAAACTATTTTCTCTTTATTGTCACAATACTATTGAACCTGTGATGCTTGATTGATTTATTCTTCCTTTTTCTTCCATTACATTTTCTTGAAATAATATGATAAAAATACTAATATTGTAAAGACCCAAATTCTAAACTACCCAAGTCCGTGAGTAGATTGTCATTTCCTCTCGATAACATTTTTATCCATCCTTGTCGCCTGACCGCTGTCTTTCCTCAAGCATTCAACGCTCTCGATGTCGTCGTCCTTCTATTCACGTACTATAATATTAGGTCCGAACACACACTAGAGAAGGGTGAATAGAGTGTTTGGTACTTTTTGCGGAATTTTCTTGTTTGACTCAACTCAAAAGAAATTCAAAATCAAAGCAAGAATGGGAGGTGAGAAGCATGAATGAATACACCGGATATGGAGTGGTTCGAATCGTAAATGATTCTACTCCACTACCACTTTGTTGCCAAAGTGGATATTCAACAGCTACTCTTCTTATTAGAGACAATAAGAACAACCACAGCAACACTTACACTAACACCTTAGTGTAAGCAACAACAACAGCAACTTCTCGCATAAAATACACTTGTGCAACTACAGCAACTACAGCTCTAGCAAGAACAACTTCTTGCTACCTCAAAACTTCAACAAAGTTCCATCAAGAACTTTCTCAGAGTGGGTTGAAGGAAATAGTAAGGTTCACACTTTCTCACTAGTCTAAGCACAAGCAAGAGATCAAATATTTATGGTTCCTCTTGTTATAGACTCTCTATCTCTGAATATACGACAATGAAGATCAAAGAAAAGCTTAACAAGCTTTAAGCACTTTTACAAATGTGACATAACAATACAACAATGAATGATGAAGCTAGATGATGGTGAAAGTGTGTATTTGCCTCATCCAAGCTTCTCCCATTTATAGCTGAAGTTCACCACGTTTTTGAGGTCTCCACCATGTCTTCAACTACACCAAATGTCATGATAATGCCCAAATAGTCTTTATCCACCCTATGGAATGATTTGATCCTCAATAGGCAACCTAGGATTGCTTAGACATGGATACAATAGTCAAAGAAGCATGTAGTATGTTGGAGTAAAGTCTACAAGAAATTTGAGCAAGATTGGATAGAGAAAATACCATGAATCTCCCTTGGATTTTATTCCAACGTTCAAAAAATTTTGAATTCTGGGGACATCGATCGATCGAAATGCCTGGGGTGAGAGATCGATGTCCTCCAGAAACTCTGCAGTTTTTGAAACTGCTGGAGATCAATCAATCGAAGTCCCCCCAGAGAGACTGATGTCACTTCGATCAATCGATTCCCCGGAACTTAGAGATCGATGTTGGACAGAAAGGTTTCTGCCTGACATCGATCGATTGAAGTCTCCCTGGGGAGAGACTAAAGTGACATCGATCGGTCATCGATCGATTGAAGTCAGAGACTGAAGTGACATCGATCGATCGATGTCCCCAATCTGAGAGATCGATGTTGGACAGTGAGTTCCAATCTCAACCATTTTTGACATAGTGTAATTTTCTAATTTTGCATCAAGTCTCAAGCATAAATTTAACTTATTTAAAACATCTTTTCATCATCAAAACAATCTATATCTTAATAATCTTCCCCTTTTTGATGATTTCAAAACCATGATTTAAAAGATGTTTTTACTCAATACATTTATATCTAAACTTGATATTTTACAACTCCCCCTTAGTTCATGCTCCCTCATCATATGAACACATCAAAAACTCCCCCTCGACTTGTAATCTACCCAAAATCAATAAATATGATGTCAATACCAAAATGCTCCCCCTCAACTATGCACCAAATTTCATATTTTCATCTTTTCAATATGTGAGATAGCATACCAAAGTAACAATGACTATCAATCATCTTATACAAGCATATAATGTCAAGATCAAGAAACTTCATGACATGTCATGCTAAATCCAACTTCTCAAACTAAGCTGTGTTATGCAAAACACCAAGGCTTAAACCATCAACAAACTAAACCATGCTATACTTTATGCAATACACTAAAACTTAAACCACCAACATATCAAGAAGACAACTTTAACCAACATATCAAGACACCAAATCTTAAACCATCAACATATCAAGAAGACAAATTTAACCAACATATCAAGACACCAAATCTTAAACCATCAACACCAACATATCAAGACAGCTTAAACCAACACCAACTTCTTCTCCTTTTTGAAAACATCAAAAAAACACAAGAGACACGAAAATAGAGAATTGAAATATCATTAAGCAAATAAGAAGTACATGAGATACATGAGTAATCTCAACTTCTAAGCTATTCCTATAGCTACGGGGGAAATGGGGAAACATAGAGTAACTACTCTTCATCGGAAGAGAAGCATAAACCGGAGAGGGGCTGCCTTGAGCTTTGTCTTCAACTTTTGGTATTTGGTCTTTTGAACATTTAGCTCCGTCTCTAAATTTTTGACCCTGTTCATGAGACTTACGTTTTTCTTCTCCTGATCATCAATACGTACGGCCTCCTTGGTCAAGTCCTCTCCCCAGTGAACAAGTGTATGGTGGATTTCGTTAATCTCAGCCTCCACATTGAATTCCATATCGGAACCACTGCCTTCCTCCATTGGAGCTTTTCCTTTGTTCGCTTGGGAGGTGGAGCTTGGTTGTGGAGGTGGTTGTGTTTGAGGGTGAGATGAGGGTTTCGTGGGAGGTTCAGTGGGTGATGGTGGAGGAATGGGATCATCAGGTTCTTCTTCTTCTTGATCTTGTTGTCCACCCCGTCTCTGCGCCTCTTTTCGGGACTTATGTATTTGGTGGATATTTGCCTTTGTGTAGTAATACTTGTTGGATATCTATTTCGTATACTCCTCATCCAACTCTATATTAGCCTTCTTGAACAATCTATAGATGAGATTGCTATATGGAAGCGCTTTGGATTTCTTTGTTAGGGCTTCCATCATATTTGCAAACACAATCTCCCCAAAATTTACACTTAACCTCATAGCAATTCGGTAAGCAATGTAAGAATCTAAGTTGCTCAGGAGTTTAGCCGATTTACCATTGACACAAAAAGTGACAATGGCGAGCGACACTCGGTACACTAAGGGCATGTCATTAGTGTTTTTGGTGGGATAAAATCCAAGAAAGGTTTTAACCTCATCTTCAGAGATTTGGTACTTATAGGTATCCCACCTCCAAGGGTCAAAGTCCTCCTAACCCTCATCAGGTACGTCAAGCAAATCATTGATGGTCTAAGAAGTAAATTCTAACAACTGACCATCTATTATCGACTTTATAGCATAAGGCACACCATTTCTGTAGTCTACCCACATATTGGCATAAAACATTCTAGTATAACGGGTAGACATGTTTTTCATTTGAGAGACCTCCCAAACAGATCTCCATTTTTTATCATCAAACCAACCAACGATCGGTCTTAATTCCTCATTGCTCAAAATGTCTTCAATTTTAAGCAATTTTAATGGAATGATAGACCTTTTCTTGTTTTCCCATTCAATAAACAGTAATTGAGCTCTTAGAGAAATATATACAAATTTATCTGTACATGTTGGCTCTTTTAAGGCATCCTTGTATTCCCCAGATTTGAGCCATAGAAAGTTGTTTAGAGTGAGCCTCCCCCTTGTCTCACTCAACATGGCTTTGTGAGAGGATGTGGCCTTCTTCCTCAACCCATGCGTCCTAGACCCTGTTGGGACTTGCGGATGTGATTGTTGTGGCTCACTTTCACCCTCATGAGAGGTTCTTGGTCTCTTGGAAGAAGATTTCGTTTTGGGTGCCGTTTGAGAGTTAGGGTTCAAATTGTGTAGAAATTAGAGATGGAAATGATGAGATTTTATGAATAGAAGCCGGATTTAAAAAAAATTGGAGACTTTGCAAGAATTTTGAGTGTAGAAGAGGGATTCTTGGTGTTTTGAGCGAGAGGAAATTAGGGATTTTTGTTTGGGAGAGAGAAAAGTGAAGAAGAAGAAAAGGGTTTGCGGTTTTTAATCTTTTTGCCTGCTGACATCGATCGATGTTTGCTTTACATCAGTCTCTGAGACTGCTAGATAGATCGATCGATGTGTTCTGGAAATTGCCTTTTTGACAATTTTGAGCCTCTAACCATTATTTATCATCCCTAATCTTGTTCTAATTGATTCGAATGTCTCAGTGGGAAGGGATTTAGTAAAGATATCCACTAGTTGGTCATTGGTTGGAACAAATTCAACACATACTAATCCTTTTTGAATGCAATTCCTTATGAAGTGATGCCTCACTTATATATGTTTTGTCCTACTATGGTGAACCGGATTTTATGCTATACTTATGGCTGAAGTGTTGTCACATAAGATGGGGACTTTATCAAACTTAATATTGTAATCATTTAAGGTGTTGATCATCCAAAGTAATTGTGCACAACACGAAGCGACCAATACATATTCGGATTTCGCCGTTGAAAGTGACACACTATTTTGTTTCTTGGAGAACCAAGAAACTAAGCAATCTCTAAGGAATTGGCATGTCCCGAAGGTGCTTTTTCTATCAACAAGATTTCCGGCATAGTGGGAGTCACTATACCCTCTTAAATCAAAACAACCATTTTTGGGATAAAACAATCCAAAGTTCAAGGTTCCTTTCAAATACCTAAAGATACGTTTAATGGCAACCAGATGCGATTCCTTAGGCATACTTTGAAATCTAGAACATAAACACACAACATGCAAAATATCCAGTCTACTAGCGGTTAAATAAAGTGAACTACCAATCATACCCCTATATTTGGTTACCTCAACCGGCTTTCCTTTTTCATCTTTGTCAAGCTTTGCACTTGTGCTCATTGGTGGGCTCACACAACTCTTCCATCCTCAAACTTGTATTTCTTGAGAAAATCCTTTGTATACTTTGTTTGAGATATGTACACTCCATCTTGAGTTTGCTTGATTTGAAGACCAAGAATGTAGTCGAGTTCACCCATCATGCTCTTCTCAAATTCTCCTTCCATCAATTTAGCAAAATGCTCACAAAGAGAATCATTTGGTGCTATCCACATAAATTTGAACAAGCAATTGATGGTTTCCTTGTTCTTTAATAAAAAGAGTAGTATCGACTTTTCCTCTTGAAAACTTATTTTCAAGAAGGAAGTTACTTAATCTATCATACCATGCCCTAGGAGCTTGTTTAAGTTTATAAAGGGCCTTTTTGAGTTTGAATACATGATTTGGATAATCATGATATTCAAACCCCGGTGGTTGAGCTACATACACCTCTTCTTGAATTATTCCATCAAGAATTAGGATTTCACATCCATTTGATATAGTTTGAAATCCTTATAACATGCATATGCTAAAAGCATCCTAATAGCTTCTAACCTAGCTACGGGGCAAATGTCTCATCATAGTATATGCCTTCTTCTTTTCTATATCCTTGAGCTACTAACCTAGCTTTTTTTCTATTGATGTTTCTTTTGTCATCTATTTTGTTTCTAAATACCCATTTAGTGCCAATTACGGGATGATCACTAGGTTTAGCTACTAATTCCCAAGCATCACTCCTTTCAAATTGATTTAGTTCCTCTTGCATGGCTAATACCCAATCTTCATCATTTATAGCCTCCATTGTATTTTTAGGCTCAACTTG
Source organism: Eustoma russellianum (assembly GCA_036186865.1). Taxonomy (NCBI): domain Eukaryota; kingdom Viridiplantae; phylum Streptophyta; class Magnoliopsida; order Gentianales; family Gentianaceae; genus Eustoma; species Eustoma russellianum. The sequence continues at coordinate 11,137,174 of AP025074.1, read as the reverse complement.
TGAAATGAAGGTATTTTCATTAAATTTTCTCCTAGTCATTATGCCTTGACTAGTTTCACCTAATATTAATTCTTTAGGATGATCTTTCCTATACTTATATGAATCCGTTAAATTTGAGATATCTCCTCCTGCTTCTTCATCTTAAACCTTAGGTTTAAGGGGATCAATCCTAAGGTCAATGACAATATTACCTTTTGGATTCTCCAATTTCTCTATATGACTTACTTCAGTTATTTCATCATCATCATCATTAGTATTTGGTTCATCCTCAATGAGTTCATTAACTTGACATGAATTGATTCTTCAACTTTCATGCTCCTTTTATTATATACCCTAAATGCCTTTCTATTTTGAGCATATCCCATAAAGATTCCTTCATCCGCTTTGAAATCGAGTTTATCCAAGTTATCTTTGGTGTTAAGTATAAAACACTTACAACCAAATACCTTGAAATAACCAATATTTAGTACTCTACATTTCCAAAGCTCATAAGGAGTCTTTTTGAGAGATGGTCTCAAATAAACTCTATTGGTTACATGACAAACGGTGTTTACTGCTTCGGTCCAAAAATACTTGGGTAGCTCAAATTCATTTAGCATTGCTCTACTCATTTCTTGAAGTGTTCTATTTTTCCTTTTCATAACATCATTTTGTTGAGGAGTTCTTGGAGCCGAGAAATTGTGTCCATACCCTTTGGACACACAAAATTCTTGAAACTCTGCATCAAACTCACCACCTCTATCACTTCTAATTTCCTTAATTGTGTCTTCTCTTTGATTTTCTAGTCTCCTACAAAGCTTTATAAATTCTTGGCATGCATTATTCTTTTTAGCTAAGAACATTACCAAAGTGTACCTAGAGAAGTCATCTACCACCACAAAGGTGTAATGTTTTCCACCTAGACTTGCCATACCAATATCCCCATACATATCCATACGAAGTAATTGTAGGGGTTTGGTGGTGGAGATTTCACTTTTGGGCTTGAAGCTTGTTTTAACAAGCTTTGCCTTTTGACAAGTGCCACATAAGCCATGGTTTTCGAAATTCAATTTATGAAGACCTTGGACCTTTTCATTTTTGGCAACTAGGCAAGAAACATTTTGTGATATCAAATCATGTGTGCTAAATTTGTAAACATCATTTTCCCTTATAGCCTCAAAAACAATCTTATCGTTCTTTTTCATAATGCATTTTCTTTTCACAAATTCAATTTGAAAATTAGCATCACATAGTTGGCTAACACTTATTAAATTATATTTAAGCCCTTCTACACATAGTACATTATTAATAGTAAAAGAAGAGTTACCAATTTCTCCATGTCCAAGGATTTTGGCTCTCCCAATGCCAAAATGCACCGTTCCACCATCTTGGAGCTTGAGCTTGGTGAACACCGCTTTGTCTCTGATCATGTGTGTTGAATATCTGCTGTTGATAGGCCATTTGGTTCCTTCTTTTTTGGCTACTCCATTTATCTTGAGAGTCTACAAAACAAAAAGATTTATGCATTGGTACCCTTTGATGGTTGGGTCCTTTAAGGTTAGTTTGTTGACCCTTAGGCTTCCAAACATACATGCTTCCAAATCTAGCTCTACATGCATTCTTCACATGTCCTACTTTATTGCAATGAAAACAAGTGGGTACATGCCTTGGTTTAGAAGATGATGAGTTATGTTGTGTTTTTCTCTAGTTTGTCTTTTTTTTAATGACTTAGGCTTAATGGAAGAATGTGATGAGTTAAATCCTAAACCAGATTTATCATTTCCAATTCTTTGGTTTCCAAGTAGTTTGTCTAGATTATTTTTACCATTGGTTAGTCTTTGTAAATCTAACCTTAGTTTCTCACATTCTTTCCTAAATTTTATATTTTTAAGAGCTACGGTTTTATGTATGGTGAGTATATGTCATGCTCTTGAAATATCAAAATGTTCTTATCATGTAAGCTCTTATTTGCTAAGATGCACTTCTTGAACTCTTTCTTCAAATGTTTATATTTTAAATTCAATTTCTCAAAATCATCTTGCAAATCTCCTATTTCATCTTGCAAATTAGAAGGATTAGATTTTACCTCAAGGTCATTTTTAATTGCCATGAGACAAGTATGCTGAGCCTTTGGATTTTCGACTATTGCAACAAGTCCAACATCTTGATCTTCACTCTCTTCTCATTCCAATTCGGAAAAGAGATCATCCCATGTGGTTACCTCCGCATTAAGAGCTTTCTTCTTTTGAGGAAAGACCTTCTTTTCTTGTTTTTGTGGCTCCTTGACGTGGCAATCGGCAATGAATTGACTGGGACGGCCACATCCATAGCAATTTTCACTTTTTTCTTTTTCCTTGGGTGGTCTTTTGAAAAACTTTCTTGCTTGAGCTTTATTTCTTGTTGCCATTCTTCTAAATTTTCTTACTAGAAGAGCAACTTCCTCATTCGATTCATCGGACTCTACCACCAATCCTTTGTGTGATGTTTGTGTGGGCTTGATAGGATTCATCCTATTTTGTTCATCAATAAGAATTTCATGAGTAAGAAGATTACCAGATAGCTTATCAAAGGTAAGAGCCTTGAGATTCTTTGATTCGGTGATGGCGGTGACTTTAGGTGTCCATTCTCTTGGCAACGAGTTGAGGAGTTTTGAGAAAAGGCCTTCATTTGAGATTTTCTTGTCCACCATGGAAAGTTGATTCAATATTCATGTGAATCGGTTGATTGTTTCCTCAATCTTCTCACCGCTCTTCATTCCAAACAACTCATATTCCTTCATGAGCACAAGTCTTTTGGCCATTCTTACTTGCTCAGTCCCTTCGTGTATCATTTCAAGACTTTTCCATGCCTCATGAGCTGTTTCAAGACCTTGAAGTCTTATGAGCTCGGTGGTGGTAAGAGGACTTGAGAGAATATCAAATGCTTTGCCATTGATGGCGAATTTTATCTTCTCTTCATTGGTGTAGTCAACCTCATATTTGAACATTGATTCTCCTTTTGAGTTGGTAATCATAGGAACTTAAATTCCTTTAACAACGGCTCTCCATATATCAAATCCAAAGCCTTTCAAATGATCGATCATTCAAAATTTCCACAAAGAATAATTTTGGGCATCAAACATATGTACTTTAGTATTTGATCCTAAAAATAGTGCAGTAGGCTTGGAAGCTGAAGTGTGAGATGAAGAGGTTGAGGTTGTCATTGCCATGATCATTAACCTTGCTACTTGCAAAGATAGGCCAAGCAATCAAGGTTAGGCTCTGATACCAATTGTTAGGTCCGAAACACACTCTAGAGGGGGGATGAATAGAGTGTTTGGTACCTTTTGCGGAATTTTCTTGTTTGGCTCAACTCAAAAGAAATTCAAAATCAAATCAAGAATGGGATGTGAGAAGCAATGAATGTATACACCGGATATAGAGTGGTTTGAATCGTAAATGATTCTACTCCACTACCACTTTGTTGCCAAAGTGGATATTCAACAACTACACTTCTTATTAGAGACAATAAGAACAACCACAGCAATAGTTATACTAACACCTTAGTGTAAGCAACAACAACAGCAACTTCTTGCACAAAATACACTTGTGCAATTACAGCAACTACAGCTCTAGCAAGAACAACTTCTTGCTACCTCATAACTTCAACAAAGTTCCCTCAAGAACTTTCTCACAGTGGGTTGAAGGAAATAGTAAGGTTCACACTTTCTCACTAGTCTAAGCACAAGCAAAAGATCAAATATTTATGATCCCTTTTGTGCTAGACTCTCTATCTCTCAATATACAACAATGAAGAACAAATAAAAGCTTAACAAGCTTTAAGCACTTTTACATATGTGAGAGAACTATACAACAATGAATGATGAAGCTAGATGATGGTGAAATTGTGTATTTGCCTCATCCAAGCTTCTACCATTTATAGCTGAAGTTCACCATGTTTTTGAGGTCTCCACCATGTCTTCAACTACACCAAATATCAAGATAATGCCCAAATAGCCTTTAGCCACCTTATGGATACAATAGACAATAAATCATGTAGCATGTTGGAGTAAAGTCTACAAGAAATTTGAGTAAGATTGGATTGAGAAAATACCATGAATCTCCCTTGGATTTTTTTCCAACGTTCAAAAAATTTTGAATTCTGGGGGGGGGATGTCGATCGATTGAAGTGCCTGGGGTGAGAATCGATGTCCTCTAGAAACTCTACAGTTTTTAAAACTGCTAGACATCGATCAATCGAAGTCCCCCCTAGAGAGACTGGTGTCACTTCGATCGATCGATGTCCCCTGGATTGAGAGATCGATGTTGGACAGAAAGGTTTCTGTCTGACATCGATCGATCGAAGTCTCCCTGGGGAGAGACTGAAGTGACATCGATCGATCAATGTCTCCAGGTTGAGAGATCGATGTTGGACATAAAGTTTTCTGACTGACATCGATTGATCGAAGTCAGAGACTGAAGTGACATCGATCGATCGATGTCCCCAGTCTGAGAGATCGATGTTGGACAGTGAGTTCCAATCTCAACCAGTCTTGACATAGTGTAATTTTCTCATTTTGCATCAAGTCTCAAGAATAAATTTAACTTATTTAAAACATCTTTTCATTATCAAAACAACAACAAAAGAAAATAAATAACGTGAAATTAAGATTCTATATAAACATGTGAACGTTTCATGTCTTCTTGTCCCTTATATCAATAAGGAACCAAAACAACAATAACATTACTTACACTAACAATTAGTACAACCAACAACAACAACTTATTGCATAAACACCTTGTGTAACAGCAATAACAGCTACAAGTAAGAACCAATCCTTCCTGTTTCACAACACTAACAAAGTGCTACCAAAAAACATTCACCACGTGGGTTTTGTGGAAGTAGTGGACTTACACGTTCAAATGAGTGTGGAACACAAGAAATAGGCCAAATATGTTTAGTTTCTCTTATTCTAGACTATCACTCTCATAATACAACAATAAAAACAAAACAACAAGGGCTTAATAGATTTTAAGCACTTTGCACCTTTTAGAGTCTTTTACAACAATGGAGGATGAAGCTTGAAGAGAATGAAAGCATGTATTTGTTACGACCCGCATTTCTGGGTTACGGTAAAAGTGTGATGTCGGTAAAATTACGGTAAAATTAAACTTTAAATGAGGATTTAATAGAATATCGGTGGTATATATCGGGGTTAGAAATGCTTTAACCGAACAATAAAGTAACGGATATATTGACGAAATTAGGTAACGAACATCTTCGAACATACGATAAGACTGAAATAAAGTAGTCGGCAACAATGTAAGTCATTAAACTAAGTTAAAATCAATAAAGAGACATGACACAAGAAATTAGAACCACTTACATAAAAGAAAAAGAATGTAGGACATAATAACATAACTTGGAGAAGAAGAGAAGGAAAATGAATACACACACACACACATATATATATATATATAGGATTTAGACATTTGTGGAAAATAGGGTAATATATATAGAGAAAAAGATGGCTTGCGGCGGCTCTGGCGACCTTCACAATCGATCATGAACTGCATTTACGTTTCCGGTTTGGACGGTGATCACCCTGTTTTCCGGTTTGACAGCAATTATCTTCAACGAAGCTTTGATCTTTTCTACATATTCGTATGGAGTCACATGATCCACCATTGGATCATGCAGGAAAAAAATTGTTTTTACAAGCTTTATCCAAAAACTTGGAGCCTCCTCTCTCTACATCTTCACGTCTGGTTCAACGATATAAGGGCATGCCTTCTATTCAATTCACATCCAAAGAGGTAACCAGGTATTCAATTCCTTATTAACACACACTTATAGGATCCTTTTGGCATGGTAGACAAAACATGAAACAATTGGCTCATTGTATTGAGTGTATTGGTTTCAAAACCAAAATTGGGATTATTGGATGATAAACACGTTCTAATCACCTTCTCAAATGTGGGGGATTATCAACGTTGTTTTTTGCGTCGCACATGGATGTTGAGCGGTTATCAGATGAGGATCATGAAGTGGACGTCTGAATTTGATCCACAGGTGGATAAACCTATTGTTCCAATATGGGTTTCAAGACGAGGACTTCCTCTGTACTTTCATAACAAATTTGCATTGTGGGATATTGCGCATATGATTGGTTGGCCCCTAAAGATGGATTCCGCTACATCACAGGGTTTAAGGCCATCAGTTGTTAGAATATGTCTGGAACTGGATATCTCAAAACCATTACCACCTAAATTACATATACAAGGAGGAGATAAGGAATTCTAACCTACCGTGGAATATGAAAACGTACCTTTATTTTGTGTTTCCTGTAGGATGCTGGGACATGAACAGAAAACTTGCCCACAATTAATCACTTCAAAAGTTGCAGATGCAGTTGATCAATTGCCTAAGATAGCTGCTGCAGCTGTTCCTCAGCAATGGACGCCAAAAAAATCAATTGCAAGAACATTACAGAAAGGCAAAGACTTGGCTGGTGAAATGCCACACTCTGAGGAAATTCTCTGCCCAGATGCTCATTTGTGTACTGGGAAGTAGCCTACTTTGGATACAGTTGCACCCACTTTGATTACTCGGGAACTAGAGACTATTAATGAAGCTCCTAGCAAAGATCCTTCTCCCTCAGTCTCACCCACTTTGATTACATAGGAAATGGAGAATAATAATGAAGGTCACTACAATGACCCATCCCCCTGCTTCGTATAAGGAGCCATTAGATTCAGAGACTAGGGAGTTACATCATTAAAATGTTGGCATGGAAAACATCGAGGAGGTCACAGACCTCGCTAATATTGCTGATGCACCGTTGCCAAATGTGGGAGCTCCCTAGAGACGATTGTTGATGAGCAGGATAATCTTCTATGTGCCACGGTATCTGATACGGAACTCTTTATTCACACAAGAGAGCGGGAACACTCCCTTAATAATTCAACCAAGGGGACAATTCAGGGAGCAGCAGAGTAAGAAGCTTTGAAGGCTGGACTGGAAGCAGCATCAGAGGAGTTCCAAAGGATTATGACTTCATGTGAAAGGAATCCTCGTCCCTTAACAGAACTCCTTAACATTGAGCATGATCCCCCTCATCCCAAGCCAAAAAGGCATCGTACAAAGCAAGAGATGTTAAGCACTTATCAACCATCAGCAGGCAGGATAACTCGCTCTTTGCACTCTCATTCCCAATCTGATTAATGAATTGCTTAGTCTGGAATGTAGGTGGTTTAACCAACTCCTCAGTGAGATTGAAACGTTTACTGAAATCCCATAAAATGCAGTTGTTGACAGTTATTGAACCAAAAAAACCCGCAACACAATTAGATCGTTTTCGTCTTAAACTTAGCTACTCTCAAGTAGAGGCAGTATGTGCATGGAAGGTTTGGGTGTTTTGAAATAATTCTTCTCTTCAGTTACTAGAGCCTATTCATGCAGAACAATGCTCTTTCTTCTGTTACCATCTGATTGAATTGAATTATACAGCTTGGTTCACTCCAATCTATGGTTTGCATAGAATCACAGATCAAAGACGATTATGGACAGCACTTCAGCAACATTATGATGCACGTTCGGAGCCTTGGATAATAGGGGAGACTTTAATACTTTTCTTTCTATGGATGAACATGCTGGTTTATCGACCCCAAACATCTCTTCTTTAGAGGAATTTCAAGATTGTGTCACTTATTATTCTCTCATCGATCTTCCCTATGATGGATCAATGTATACGTGGTCTAATGGACGTGGATTAGTGTCGTCAAAAGAAGATTGGATCGCTTTGTATGTACGGAGTCCTTTAATAATCGATTGCAATCTCTGCGAGTGAAGCATTTGCCGCGTCTTACATCCTATAACGCCTCATTATTATTGCGATGTGTGCAGCATCAGCGGCAGGGGCCAAAATCTTTTTGTTTCCTTAATGCTTGGCTTGATCATCCGGATTTTCTTCCTTTTGTGCGGGCTACCTGGGCGTCCTATTCCACATGTGGAGGTATGAGAGGCCTATATGATAAGTTGCCTTCTTTAAAACGTGATCTGTTAACATGGAACACGACAGTTTTTGGAAATGTTTTTGACAAGCTACAGGAGGCAGAGCAAAAGGCAATTCACCAAGAGAGAATATATGATCACCATCCCTCACCAGAAAACCGGCAAGCTTATCAACAGGCACAAGAACACTACAAAATAGCAGCAAGGTGGGAATTATTGTACTGGGAGCAGCGTGCGAGATTGAAGTGGATAAGAGCAGGAGATGCAAACACCTCTTATTTTCATAACATAGTAAGGGACTGTCAACATAGACAGTCCATTACTTCTATCTACACTAAAGATGGAAATTTATGTGATAATCCAGACACTATAAAGCAGGAAGCAATTTCATTCTATGCTAAGTTATTCACAGCGGAACCAATACAAGATGAAGATTTGTTGTTGAATGTTATACCCTCTTTGATCACTGCAGAGGAAAATGACCAACTGAACGCATTGACTCAAATATCTGAGGTTCAGGAGGTGGTGTGGTCATTGAATCGAAAAAGTGCTCCAGGGCCAGATGGATATAATGGACAATTCTTTCGTGCATGTTGGAATTTTATAAAGGATGATGTACTCATGGCAATGCAGGAATTCTTCTTGGGACTCCCTCTACCACGTGTCATGGGTAGTACGTTGCTTTCCATGATTCCAAAAAAACCTGCACCTCGTAAATTCTCAGATTTCAGGCCCATCAGTCTGGCTAACTTTGTTTCTAAGGTGGCAACTAGAATTCAAGCGACAAGATTGCAGCCAATACTGTTTCGAGTTATATTGACAGAACAAGCCGGTTTTTTGAATGGAAGGGACATCTTGGATCATATATTGATGGCGAAAGAGATGACACACCACTTAGACAAAAAAATCCATGGATCAAACATAATGATCAAGTTAGATATGATGAAGGCATTTGATCGGGTCAATTGGCAATTTCTAACAAAACTTCTTCAACGCTTTGGGTTTGATTCGCGATTAATCACAATGATTTTAATCATTTAAAAGGGACTTACATATCCATCCTCATCAATGGCGAACCTGCTGGATTCTTTCAACCATCACCTGGGGTGAAACAAGGTGATCCATTATCTCCGCTATTATTTATTCTAGCTTCTGAAGCTTTTTCAAGGGGATTAAATCATTTGATCATGCAAGGCGCTATACAATTTTTTAATGTCGGCAGAGCGCATCCTTGTTTACCTCACCTTGCTTTTGCGGATGACTTGTTGATATTCATAAATGGCACTTTGAAAAATCTTCAGAGATTTCGATAGTTCTTGTAGCTATATCAGAATGCGTCGGGATAGTCTGTTAATTATCAAAAAAAATCCCAATTTGTAGCACACTTATACATCTAGACACCATAACTCCAGAGAATGGAAAATTATATTCAGATGCAAGCAGTTTCTCTGCCAATTAAGTATTTAGGGGTATCACTTTTTAAAGGAAAGGCTCATGTCTCTTACTACAATTCATTGATTTCATCCTTTCATGCAAAGCTGAACATGTGGCAAAATAAGTTTTTGAACCATGCTGGAAGGCTAATTCTGCTTAAACACGTCCTTGCTGTAATACCGTTACATTATCTAGCGGTATCTCTGCTTCCTACTAGACTGATTAATATCTTGCATCGTTAGATTTCTAAATTTTTTTGGTGGACAGCTGATGGTACAAAGAGACATGCATGGGTTTCAATGGATAAACTATTTCATACTACAGATGAGGGCGGATTGGGGCTTAGGAGTTTGGAAGACTTGCAGATGGTATACTCTTTGTCGGTTGTGGTGGAGATATCAAACGCAAAATACATTTATTCGCACTTTCTTACACTCCAAATATTGGGGCCGGGCCAATCTCTCTATGCGAATCACAGATTCCCCAATATGGAAGCGTATCAGTTGTAGACACCCTACATGTTGTAGGATCTGCAAGGCACCACTAGAAGGGGGAGTTGAATAGTGGGTGTTGTACCCCGCCCAAAATTAGTATGGCGTCTATGGATAGGGTGAAGCAAGGCAAGTGAATGATACCTCGAAAGGGAGATATCTTCGGCTTACCTACGATTATTTAAGGTTAAAGGGAATTAGTATACACCCAAAGCGTAAAACATGAAGCAAGCGAGCCGTTGGAAGTAAGAATACTAAATAGATTGACCCGAGAATTGAGAACAATTAGAAGAAGTATTTCTAGGCAACTTTAAATGAGATGTCGGACTATGTGACACGCCCATATACATATGGTATGGGCATATATCTGGATATGCATATATACCACAGGATGGACTATCATATGATAAGGGGATTAATGGATTATGGTCCATAGGAAATATGCGTGAGGGAAAGCCCATATTAATACACAAACACGTGCATCTATATAGTATATAAAGAAAAGGAAATGGGAGCATGGGTAAGATTCAATTGAATTACATATACCCACAAATATTTTCGGCTAAGGGGTTCTAAGGATAGGGTTCCTTATACAAACTCCGAAAGATGGGCCTAATTAAGCCCTTAATAAATTGAGAACTCTCTTCATCCATCCCCAACATGGTCGTTGAGTACCATTTTAAGGTAAGACCAAAGGAATTTTAGTCATTAATTATAGAAACTCTTAAGGTCTAGCAGATTTAATTTGGCGGACAATAGGTTACACGACACGCTTGTGTAAACACTGGATATATATATATATATATATATATATATATATATATATGTACGAATATGTGTACGTGTATAGTATAAAGTGAAAGCTACCATGTAATAAACGGCCCAGTGGATTACAAAGCGATGAAAAGTCTACTAAAAGAATCGTATAGAGGAAATACACGGCTCTATGTATCTTCTTGATACTTCATGAATTTCAGAGACCTAAGCATACTTTATATCAAAGTGGATCATCCATGTTTATGTTCTAAGGTGTAATAACAAGATCTAGAAAATGGATAGATTATGAATAATATATGCAGGTATACATATCGGTACACATATATATACGGATCTAGGCATATATATATGGCAATAAATTGATTTTCGGAAAGGTATGTTATATATATATATATATACCTATACGGTTAAAATATATATGTATATAAATATACACACATCCACTTAATATTTTTGGCTATAAAGTGTACTTCTTTTAAGGTTTATGACTTATTTCAAAGGAAGTACAAATATATATATGTGTGTATATGCATATATATATATATACATATATATATATACATATATATATAGCTATGCACATGTGGGTAAGAAGTATGAAAAATAAATGTGGGGTAGATGTATATACATATATATATCGGCCATATGTATGAAAGGGCAGCCTAAATGAATTTATATTTATTAAAAGTACACTTAAATGATGGTGAGAAAAGATAAATATATATATATATACACACATACATATACATATATGCATTATTGAGGGAAATTGTATATATGGAATACATATGCGTGTTTCGGCCATAAGGCCTTAGGGGGATAAGTCATTATATTCAAGATTATTAGGGAACCTTAAATGAGTAAGGTAGTTGGGGTGAATGTGGATTGTCATTTAAAGAGTGTCTTTCCCCCTCCCCATGAGGGAGTCGCCGGTTGCCTACCCTAGGAGAGATAATTTCTCTCCTCTTTTAACAAGAAGCCTACTTAGTCTAATACCTTTTGAGTAACCTTGATCCAAAGAATAAATTCAAAATATTCCCTCCTTCCTTTCAAAGGCAACCGGGCAGGGCATTGAACAAGGAAGGGTCCAAGAACCACTACAAACTCAAGGTTTATCTAGGTAAGACACTCCCCCACAATCTTTAGGAAGTTACATTTAAAGGAATGAAGTTTACATGGCATCACTCTCTTGACAAAACCTTGAACCCCATGGTTTAGGCAAAGGTGCAAATGGTAAGACCCTCCATCCCTCCTCTAAGTTGTATTATGTAATCTAAGGGATGGCTAACAAATCCCCCTAAACCGTATGTGATAGGAAAAGATAGGAGGAAGCACCTTTTGTGCCAACGAGAAAGCACCACTAACCAACAACGACAACATAATAACTCCGAATGTCAGAACATCACACAAGGAGAGGTGATGAGAGCACTGAAGAAGATGGGAAGAGCTAAAGCGGTCGGCCTAGATAACATACCCATTGAGGCGTGGAAGCATTTAGGAGAGGAAGGGGTCCAATGGCTAAGTACTTTGTTCAATCGTATTTACAAAACAGGGAAGATGCCAGATGAGTGGAGAAAGAGTGTTGTGGTCCCCCTATATAAGAACAAAGGAGACGCACAGTGTTGTGGGAACTATAGAGGGATTAAGTTGCTAAGCCATACCATGAAGTTATGGGAGAGAATAATCGACACTCGGATTAGGAAAGAAACTCAGGTTACGGTGAACCAATTTGGTTTTATGCCAGGAAGGTCAACTACGGAAGCAATACACATTCTCAGAAGATTAATGGAGAAGTATAGGGAGAAGAAGCGCGATTTACATATGATTTTCATTGATCTTGAAAAAGCATATGATAGTGTGCCGCGTAGCCTGATATGGGATAGTCTGGAGGCAAGAGGGATCTCTATCAAGTATATAGACATAATTAGAGATATGTATGCTATGACAAAAACAACCGTTCGTACGGTTGTGGGGAATACAGACTTCTTTCCTGTGGAGGTCGGTCTCCATCAAGGGTCTGCGTTGAGTCTATTTCTTTTTGCCGTTGTCCTTGATGAGTTGTCAAAGCAGATACAGGAGGCAGTTCCGTGGTGTATGCTTTTTGCTGACGATATTGCATTAGTCGCAGAAAGTAGACATACCCTGAGTATAAGAGTAAAGCAGTGGAGAGATGTTTTAGAGAGAAAAGGCTTAAAGATTAGCCGTTCTAAGACCGAGTATCTGCACTGCGACTTCAGCGGTGTAGCAGACAGTGAGGATAGCCAGCTCACTATCGATGGTCAAATGGTACCACAAGTAAGTAAGTTTAAGTACCTAGGATCATTTGTGCAGCAGAATGGCGACATAGATAATGATGTAACACATCGAGTTCAAGCAGGTTGGTGTAGATGGAGGGCGGCCTCAGGGGTGCTGTGTGATAAAAATTTCCCAACTAAATTAAAGGGAAAATTTTATAGGGTGGCAGTGCGAACGGCAATGCTATATGGGACAGACTGCTGGGCCATCAAGAAGTCACAACTACAGAAGATGGAAGTGGCAGAGATGAAAATGTTAAGATGGATGTGTGGGCATACAAGGCTAGACCGGATCACAAACGAGGTGTTTTGAGAAAGGTTAGGCGTAGCTAGTATAGCCGATAAACTAAGGGAGGGAAGATTGAGATGATTTGGGCATGTCAAGCGGAGACAGACAACGGCGTCGGTCAGAGCAATTGAAAGCATAATTGTAGAGGGAAAAAAGAGTAAAGGCAGACCCAAACTGACTTGGGATGAGCAGATAAAACACGACTTACTAGATTTGCACCTCTCTGAGGACATGGTCCAGGATAGGAGTTCATGGAGACATAAGATTAAGGTTAACGAGGTATAAGACATATATAGGGGCAGTTTAGAGTATATGTAGGGACATAGATAGACGTAGGCACTATCTACGCTTTAGGTTAACTTTCCACTTGGTGGCATATGTTTTATCGTTGTTTTACGTTACATGTACATATATACGTGATGTGTATTTTAATATCGAAAGCCCTTTATTGGTATTTCTTGAATCTACTCACTAACACACTAGCACAACATATCCTTATTATCATGTCATTTATGCAGGTAGAGCCGGGGGTCTCACTGGAAGCAGACTCTCTATCCCTTGGGATAGAGGTATTGTCTGCCTACCACTTACCCTCCCCAGACCCTGACGATAGCTTTTGCTGTCGTTGGGATATACTGGGTACGGATGATGATGATGATGATGATGAATGTGAGAGTGCTTGCATGAATAGCTAGATAACCTTAAGATTCAATCTTAGTTGTGATATGCTAAGCTTTGATGCATAAACTTTCGGCCTAGGGGCCAAATGGCGTGTAGGTGTGAGTTTTTGTTTAAAGATGGAATCTTTATTGGTTTTATGCACCATTATGTGATAACCTAAGATGAACATGTTAAAGATTCTTTCTTTTCCATGGATGGGGTATACGGTGGAAGGGGTTAAGGAAATAGGGGTGGTTTTGCATGAAATGGTAAATTATGGGGTAAAGTGGAGACAAGATTACGTTTTTGTGTGTTAAGCTTAATATGTTCCTTGTGGATGTATTATTTTGCCTTGCATATACCAAAAAGGGCTGTTGGTGACTAGGGGTGCGTATGCACCAGAATTGTTGTTAATGTTGTTTTCGCGGGAATGTGGTATGCTTAGCCAAAGGATGATATATATGGTGTACAAACTGTTTTGTAAGAGATTTCCTATGATGTTTGTAGCGTGTTGAACCTTATATTTCCATAAAAAGGGTAAGTTTGAGGCTTAATAAAGTGTTTATGACAAACAATGCAAGTTAGGGCCATTTAGGAATGAAATGTGACAACTAGGAAATTTACTGGAACAGGATAGATTTTGGGCTGTTTTGTGATACCCGAAAAGAGACCTTAGGGACCTTCAATTTAGTTGATTTTTGGTATGACACTAGCCTTATGTGTATATTAGATATGAGAGTTGGAATTTTGTTAAAAGGAGTTACGGATTATTTTTAGTGAAATTTTTAGTAAAACTGGTCATGCTGGAAATTTTACTGGGTTAGACAGATTTTATGTGACATAATGAGCAACCAGGAAAAGGACCTTAGGAATATGAAATTGGGCCAATTTTTGGTAGAATTCTATCCTGAGGTGTCTACTAATCTTGAGAGCTTGAAATTCTGAAAAAGGAGTTACGGTGTGGTCACACTAAAACTTATAGTAAAATCGGTCAATCCAGAAATCTGCATGTAGCGGTTGTAGGAAAAAGAATAAATGATACCTTTAACGATATTATAAATCCACAAAATTTCTTTACCAACTACTTAAGACGTATAGGAACCCTTATACGTAAGCCACTTGTTTTTAGAATGACTAAATAAAAGGTCAACACCATAAATAAGTGAGCATCACTAATCTGAGATTTTGGGCAGAATTCAGGAACTTATTATATGGCCTTAATCGAATGGACTTAGGCTAGTTATACGACTTGGACTTACAATCACCAATTAATGGAATGTTAATAATAAGTTTTCAAAGCTGGCCCAAATTAAAAGAGGTTAATGGGCTTACATGAAAGACCAAAGAAAGGGGCGCTGAATTGCCGAAATTCAGCAGCCTTGTTTTGTGATTAATTAACTAAGTGTCTTACGCATTTTGTATCATCACGAGAATTTTATTATGAACAAATAGGGCATTCTTATGCATACGCATGACGAGCATTATTGTTAGTGGGCCTAACCACAAGGGTTTAGGGCCGAATATAAGGAGTGTTCATGCTGGAAATTTTTCCAGCATAGCGATGAGTTGTACATATGTGTATATGTGCAACGCATTATGTCATGGTTTGCATAATACATGTCATGCATTGCATCATCGGCATTTACATGATTTATGGCATTGGTTTTATGCGAGAGAAAGATGAAAAGCGTTTTTAAAGAAATGATCCTGTTTTAAAAGAATGCTTCCCACCGGTACCGTGTGTGTATGTTCCTGGCCAGTAAGGACCCGCCCAGATCCAGGGTTAATTGATCTGATGATATGACCGTTCAGGCCCAGAGAGAATAGACCTGATATGGACCGTTCGGGCCCGGAGAGAATAGACCCGATAAGTGATGACGTTACCGTTCTGAATCCGGGAATAATAGATTCGAAGGGGAGACGTGACCGCCTCAGATCCGGGAAGATAGATCTGAACACTCTATTGTTTTCTGACGATGATGATTTGAAAGAAAAGCATAAAAGATCATATTCTCATTTTTATCATGATGCATCACACGTACATATTTATGCATGTCACATTTATTGAGTCATCGTGTAGTGACACATGATACTTATTCTAAGTTGTTATAACTTGGTATCTCCTAAGTATGACCTCATTAGTAATGATCCTGGTTATGTTACGAATTGAGGCAAGTTACAGCCTTTTATTGTTATGTTCTTTGTTAAGTAACGATTTTGCTTAAGTTATGATCTTGATGCATTAAGTGTTGATCACTATCGAGTATTGGATGGAGGATAGATATGTTTCTAAACCGAAATTTTTTGGGGTTCGGTTCTGTATTTACTTTCCATTTAATCCTCAATTATTATAGTATACTTGCTGGTGACTTTGTCACTCACCCCCTATTTGTTTTCCTCCCAGAGGCTGCAGAGAACAAAGTAGAGTGGATTGAGAATGAACCTAGCGTTCCCTACCCGTGAGTGCAGCAAAGGATGGATGGAATAGGAGACATGACATGCCGATTGTGACCGATGATTGATTATGTAATCGTGTTGGGAAACATTTACTTTTGAGGATTTTGGTACATTTGACTTGGGTTTTAAAACTAAGAATTATCTCGTGGATGTTTTAATTTAAAGTTTTTATTCTCCCCCAGTTTCGCTTACTTGATGACGTATAAGCGCAAAAATCCATGCATTTTATCATGGATTACGATACTTTATGGATCGACGCCTGGTACTCTCCTTAGTGAAGTACGGTGGGTGCACCGGTTCCGGCTAGGCAGGGATGCGGGGCGCCACAGTGGGTGCGGAAAATGTGGTTTTTAAAATTGTTTTAAACCAAAAACCCAACTTCTGAAAACAGTTTTTGTTTTTAGGACCAATTTTGAAACGTTTTGAAAACTAGGTTGAAGATCTTCAAAAATTTTGAAATTTGGAGAGAACTTAGCCTCAGATGTTTTGAGTATCTCCTAAAAATTTCAGAATAAATTTCAACCTCTAACCCGTTGAAAAATCGTTAGAGGTCAGATTGCGCAAATCTGCCAAAAACGATAGTCTGATTTGAAAAATTAATTCCTATTTAACCGTAACTCCAAATGCTCTGCAAATTTGATGACTAACCCCTTATTAGATGTAATTAATTGGGTTGAAACGGTTTTGAAAAATTCTTTTGGGAAGTTAGTCAAATACGTTCAAAGTCTCAACCTTTGCAAGCCTGAAAATCAGACTATACTAGTCTCAGAACCTTAGACGTTTGGATGACTAATCCTTGTCCAAAAGGGTTGAAACTTACGTCAAATTAACCTTAAGACGTGTGGCTATGATTCTGAAAAGTTTTGTGATTTTTGAAATTCTTTTATTGTTTTTACCAACGTGATTAAAAACGATAAACAGTGCTGAAACTGAAAGTAAGTGCTGAAAGTAAATAACACCGGTAATTTTGTACTAGTTCGGTTAAAACAACCTACTCCAGTCTTCGAGGACACCTTCCTCGGTTAGCACTAATCACAAAATACAAAGAACACCTTACCACACAGGGTTGATGGAGTTACACACCAACTCCAACCCTTTACAAACCTTGTATGTGAATACAACGGTCACGAACACCACCACCTTGCAAGTGCAAGATTGATCACACCTTGATCAATCTTTTACAAAAATAAAGAGTATATGTGGTGGTCTATATGAAGCTTATTCAAATGTATGAATATGAATACAATAGGCTTCTAGAGAGAAGAAAGAAAGAAAGGTAGAAGGAAAAAGATCAAAAACGTTTTTAGCACATCAATTTGCAAGACTTATCTTGTCTTTTGTTTGCTCTCTTCTTTCCTTTTATCAATGATATGGCCGCCCCCTATAGCCCTCCTCTTCCTATTGAAGATTATCTTCTAAGTCCTTGGAAGAGTTTTGATACGATCTTGGATCGTACTAAATTGACGATCGCTTCTTTCAACTCCAAAAGACACCTTTGATCAACCTTTGCGTGGGACAATGGCGCAAACACCACCTTCTTGGACAAGAGAAGTCAACAACGTCTACGTCGAGCAATTCAAATCTTCCAATCCAACACGTCGTTCCGTATCCTTGGATTGTGATTCACCAACTAGGTTTGCTCAAACCTTGATTGGATCTAGCCTTGATTTTACTTTGTGAAAACCAAAGGAAAAACACAAACAAAGGCAACACACACGGTTGCAACAAAAACTGAAATTTTTATTCTCCAAAATTCTGAACTATGCTGCCGTTTCTTTTGGACCCTAATATAATGCTATATTTTGATATTCCTAAAATTTAACTAATCAATCAAAGTCCTTATATTACTACCTATCAATCTAAATCAAATTTACATAAAAGATAAGTCAAAGCTAATCAAGGAAAAATTACATAACTCAAATCCCTAAAATTTCGTACTGGAATTATACCCTGTCAGTTACTGGCTTATATCCGCTTATACATGCCGAATTAGGGTTTGCACTCTTTAAAAAAGTTGTAGCTCATGAAATTACCTTGAATTTGGGCTTTTGAATCACCTCATTTGAACTCTTCTTGACAGAGATACGGGCCTCCAAAGATTAGGTATCCATCCAGTGAACTTCAGTATTTTTCATTCTGGACTCCCAACTTGCACCTGATTTCGGTCCATCTTGTAGCCCGAATTAGCAAAAGTGTAAAACATAAAAATCGTTACAAATTGAGTTATCTGAAATTATCAAGTTGTTTGAACTCATTTGGATTAGTACTCCGACCTAGGTGTCCAAAATACCGACTGGTGTCCGACTGCCTTCCTAAAAAATAGGGACTCTTCAAGCCACTTTCTTTATCTAGCCTTGTCACCTTAGAAAACACTCAAAAAAGGTAATTAGAACTATAAACACATATCACAAGACTCTATAAAATATCCTAGACCTAAAATAAAGATAACGCAAAAGATAAGTCAAAGCTAATCAAGGAAAAATTACATAACTCAAATCTCTAAAATTTCGTACTGGAATTACACCATGTCGGTTACTGGCTTATATCTGCTTCTACACGCCGAATTAGGGTTTGTACTCTTCACAAAAGTTGTAGTTCATGAAATTATCTTGAATTTTGGCTTTTGAATGACCTCATTTGGACTCTTCTTGACAGAGATACGGGCCTCCAAGTATTAGGTTCCATCCAGTGAACTTCAGTACTTTCCATTCTGGACTCCCAACTTACACCTGATTTCGGTCAATCTTGTACCCGAATTAGCAAAAGTGTAAAACATAAACATCGTCAAAATTTGAGTTATCTGAGACCTCCAAGTTGTTTGAACCCATTTGGATCAGTACTCCGACCTAGGCGTCCAAAATACCGACTGGTGTCCGGCTGCCTTCCTGAAAAATAGGGACTCTTCAAGCTACTTTCCTTATCTAGCCTTGTCACCTTAGAAAACACTCAAAAACGGCAATTAGCACTATAAACACATATCACAAGACTCTATAAAATGTCCTAGACCTAAACTAAAGATAACGCAAACAACTAGACTCGATATTACAACGACAACGCATGAAATGACCATCCTGCCTTCTCACCAACCCTTACATCATATAATGTGCATTGAAACACTTATACAATCAGATCATGGCCTCCATAAACATTGAAAAATCATGCATATACATTCCTTGGCTCATCTTGTACATGTTTGAACAAGAAGCTCTTTAGTTTACATCTTCTATTTGTGCAAAAGCTTCTTGTTTGTGGAGTTTGTATATTCAAGGCCCTTGTTTGTGAAGTTTGTACGTTTAGGGCTCCTTGAATCGCATCAGAAGTCCTAAAACAAAGTCCATGAAAATGTCAATCCAAGGGGAACCTAAGTATGGGTGCAGTGGTTTTTTACCTTGGGTTAAAACTGCGTCTATACCCACTCCACTTGCATCACACTCGATCTCAAAAGTCTCGTCAAAATTGGCAACCTAAGTATGGGTACAGTGGTTAGCCTACGTTTAAGCTCATCAAATGCATGTTGTTTTGGCTCTTCCCACCTAAAAGGCACATCATTCTTCACGATTTCATTTAGGGGTGCAGCTATGGAAGAAAATCTTTGACAAATCGTCTATAAAAACTTGCAAGTCCATGGAAGCTGCGAACTTCCCCTACATTCTTAGGTATAGGCCACTCCACAATTCACCTAACCTTCTCCTCATCCGTTTCTACTCCCTCAGCCGAAACGACAAAGCTTAGGAAAACTACACGTTCCAAACAAAAAGAGCACTTCTTAAAGTTGGCGTAAAGTTGTTCTTGCTTAAGCTTCTCAAAAACGGCCCTAATGTGGTCAAGATAATCTTGTATGGTTTGGGAATAGATTAGGATATCGTCAAAATAAACAACAACAAATCGTCCTATGAACACGCGTAAGACTTCATTCATTAGCCTCATAAAGGTGCTAGGGGCGTTGGTGAGCCCGAAGGGCATCACCAACCACTCATAGAGCCCAAATTTGGTTTTGAATGCAGTCTTCCATTCGTCACCTTCTCTATTGCGTACCTGGAAGTACCCCTGTTTAAGGTCGATTTTTGTGAAGAATTTAGATCCGTGTAACATATCTAGCATATCATCTAGCCTAGGTATGGGGTACCTATACTTGACGGTAATTTTGTTTATGGCACGGCAATCAGTACACATTCTCCATGTTCCATCCTTTTTAGGTACTAAAACGATAGGGACGGTGGATGGGCTTAGGCTCTCTCGAACTTGTCCGCTCGCTAGGAGCTCCTCTACTTGCCTTTGGATTTCCTTGGTTTCTTCGGGGTTGGCTCGATAGGCTGGGCGATTTGGTAACACGGCTCCTGGGACAAAATTGATTTGGTGTTCTATTCCTCTAATGGGTGGTAATCCGGATGGTGGCTCGGAGGGAAATAGAACTTCGTACTCGTGGATAAGGGACGCAACTGAGGTAGGTAAGTTTGGTGGGAGTTCTTCTAGGGAAAGGTGACACGCCTTTGGAATGAGAATGAGGACAGTTTGGCTGCTATAAAGGGCTCGTGTGACCTCTCTTTTCTTTGCAAAATACCCACACTTGTTTTTGGACTCGGTGACTCTTATGGCCACTAACTCTTTTCCCTTGCTCTCTTGTTTTCTGTTTTCACTTTTCATACATTCTATGAATTTTCTCTCGGCTTCTTTTTCCTTAGGATCGGCCCTAGACTTAGACATGCGTTAGTGATCCTCGTGGACTTAATGTGGTGGAAGTGCATGCAACTTGTAAAGTTTGCCATTCAACTTGAAAGAATAACGATTCAAATATCCATCATATGTCACATGTCGATCAAATTGCCATGGCTTACCAAGTAAGAGATGACTAGCATGCATTGGTGCAACATCACATAAAACATCATCTTTGTAACTACCAATGCTAAGAGAAATTAAAACTTGTTTATTTACGCTAACTTCACCGCAATGATTTAACCGTGCAAGCTTGTAAGGATGCGGATGATTAGTCATAGGCAAATTCAGTTTTCTTACCAATTCGATGCTAGCCACATTCGCACAAGAACCGGAATCAATGATCATGGTGCACACTTTACCATTTATCATGCAATGAATATGGAAAATGTTTTCCCTATGTGGTTCGTGATCATCTAATTTTGGATATGCATTTAAAGCTCTACGCACAACAAGTAACTCCTTAGTGTCAAAATCATCTAATGCGCCTAGATCCTCTTCAGGTTCAGTTTCATGATCATGCTCAGATTCGTTTTCATGCTCGGACTCAGACACATATTCGTTTGTCTCCTCAATTAACATGATTCATTTTGCATTAGGACACTATTTTCCTATGTGACCACGTCCTTGACATTTATATCATTTAATGTCCCTAAACCTGTTTGAGAAATCAGAAGAATTTCCGGTAGGAGCCTTTTGTTGGCTGCATTCATCTCGTCTTTGTGTGGACTACACACGGTTGTCCGTACTTTGTGATGCACCTTGGTCACATGTTTGGCCTCCTGTAGGCCGTGAATTGCCTGTTCCTGAAGGCTTGCTGAAAAACCTTGATGAAGATTGATCACTACGATAATTGGAATTGAAATTGGAGGTACTACGTACCTTTAATTGGTGTTCAATCTTTTCAGTCATATGGACCATGGTTGTGAGGTCGAGATAAGGTTGAAGGTCAACCCTTTTCGCAATCACCCTGTTTAGACCATGTAAGAAACGAGCCTTGGTGGCTTCTTTGGGTTCCTGCAAGTTAGACCTTTCCAACAAAATTTCTAACTCTTTGTAATACTCGTCTACACTTTTGGACCCTTGTCGTAAGTTTTTCAAACTTGTGAAAATAGAACTCTCATAATTGTTTGGAATAAAACGTTGTCTCATTTCAAACTTCATTTCTTCCCAAGTGGCAATTGGCGGTTGTTTTGTCTTAGTTCTATTTCGACACGAATTTGTCCACCAATTTAGTGCATAACCAGAAAACTCAATAGAAGCGTACCTCACTTTTTGTAATTCATTGTAATTGGTACAAGAAAAGATTAGATCCACTTTCGTTTCCCATTCCAAATATTCCTCCGCGTTACTTTTGCCATAAAACGTTAGAATATTTATTTTTGTTTTGAGAAAATCATCATCTTGCGGGAAAAGGAAATTTTGGCATCTTTGGTAACCACGGGGAGGGTGGTCATCAAAGTCATAATCATCATGCTCAAATGGAATATAATCATCATTTTACCTTCTTGGAGCGTACCTTCTTGGTTGCGTTAGAGGGACAAACCTTCTTGCCTCGATGTGTGGTGGTCTAAGGTTGTCATCCTCAACTTCTTATGGGGGGTGACACCTAGTTTGTGGTAGGGGAATGACCCTGTTTGTACCTTGTCCATCACTCGTTTTGTAGCTCCGTTCAACATCCTCCAACTGATGTTTGATTACCTCATTGTCATGTATTAGTTTCTTAAGCATCTCTAGTATTTGTTATTGCATGTTGTCCAAAGTCTCGGCTTCCTTTGATTTGCTAGAAGCGGAACGAGTGATGCTCTCCATTTTACATAAGGAACGAAAACAAAAAGAAAAAGGAAAGAAGCAAACTAACACAAAGACAAACAAACGTTAAGTGATTAGTAAAAACAAGCTATGAACACTCCTCTTTCTCTTCTTTTCACTCTCTTAACACTTTTCTTCTTGGATAACCTGAAGTTAATAAGGCTCAAAGTGATCAATTAAGAAAGTGTGTTACCAATGCTTCTCTAAATCACAACGATCTCCACTTGTTTCTCCCTTTTGCTTTCAAGTTGCACCAAATAGCATCAAAATAGTATCAAGTGAAATGGACACAAACTTGAACTTTCTACTAAGATTCAAAGAAAATAAGCAACAAAAATTGATGTATAAGGCTGAACCAAAGATGAACTAAGGGTTGCCGTGGGCAATCTTTAGTCAATTTTGCAGAGATTTGCAGACATTAAACATGAAGAGAGTAGGAAAAAGGTGATGATGGAAGCTAATAGTTCTAATCCTAATATTGAAATGTTTGCATTAATATCTGAAGAACCTTTGATTGGAGATGATGCAAAAGTTTATGCTTTTAAGTTTGACAAAGCAAAACGACAATGTACTTACTGTAAACGAAAAGATCACACTATGGACTACTGTTTCTTCCTCAAAGGATTTCCTCAAGACAACAAGCCTCCATCTGAATTTAACAGATGGAGAACCTCTGACAACAAAAATACCTCCTTTAACTGATAATTGGAGAGATAAAAAAACTGGAGAAACAAAAACTTTCAATATCCAGTCAAGACAGCAAATGTGGTGGCCAACTGTGATCAACTACAACCACTTACTTCCTTTCCTAATGCCTCTTCTATGCCAACTAAGGAACAAGTTGAAAGGTTCTTGGAAGCTTGGAGTCAACAGCGGAATCAAAGCCATTCTCAATCTTCAACAAAAGCATCCATGGCAAGTATAGGAAGTCCTCAAAATTTTTAATGGATTGTGGATTCTGGAGATACAGATCACATGACTTGTAATCGTACAATTCTCTCTTCCTTCCAGATATTTTTAAATCCTTTAGAAGTTCATATTATGAATAATACACCACTGAAGGTAGTTGGTAAAGGATCAGTAAAGTTAAATGAACAAATAACTTTCAAAGATGTCTTTTATGTGCCTGATTTAAGCTTTAACTTAGTATCTGTTGGAAAATTAGTTAGAGAAAACAACCACCTGGTCTGTTTCTCACCCACTCAATATTGGTTTCAAGAACCTTCTCAGAAGGGAATGATTGGCAATGCTAACTATGTGAAGGGGATGTATATACTTCAGAATCAAGCTAAAGAAAGCAAAGGATTGCATTCAAGGCTTGAAGATTCAAGTAGAAGAATAGTTAACAGGCCCAAGAAGGATATTTTGATGTAGCATAGGAGATTAGGATACCCTAATTTTATGTATTTGTAAAAACTGATGCCACAACTTTTTGGCAAGAATGAAATTGAAAATCTATTCTGTGATCATTGTCAACTAGCAAAGCATGTGAAATCATCCTACTTTGCTAAATCTTATCTTGAATCACAACCTTTTAATTTAGTACATTCTGATATCGGGGACCATCAAGAGTTGCTAACATTAATGGAGCCAAAAGGTTTATAACATTATTGATGATCATACCCGTGTTACTTGGATATATTTTATGAAGCATAAAACTGAAGTAAAAACTGTGATTATGCATTTCTTGGCATTGGTTCAAAATCAATTTATACTAATGTTAAGACATTTAGGACTAATAGTGGAGCTGAATACCTTGACACTTCTGTTAAAGAATATATGGCTAGGAATGGCATTCATCATCAACTGCACTTACACTGCTCAACAAAATGGAGTTCCAGAAAGGAAAAAAAGGCATCTGTTAGAAGTAGCTAGAACACTTATGTTTACGTTGCAAGTTCTCAAGCAATACTGGGGAGAATCTGTCTTGACTGCAACCTATTTAATTAATAGTTTGCCTTCAAGAGTCTTATCCTACACACTCCCAAATCTATGTTGTGTGACACTTTTTCCCTAACAAGATTATTGTCTGATCTTCCTTTGAAAATATTGGTTGTGTTGCTTATGTGCATGGTCAACCTCATTTGAGAAGTAAACTTGATCCTAGAGCTATTAAATATATTTTCTTGGGATATTCTGGGACTCAAAAGTGTTACAAGTGTTTTTATCCTCAGACTAAAAAAGTATATATTGCCCTTGATGTAACATATCAAGAAAATCAACCCTTTTATACTGGTTTTATGAATACACCAGAGGGAAGAATTCAGGAAGCCTGGACTATCATCATATAGTTAGACCAGCTTCTGAATCACAGTCTCATGTTTTAGGGGATGAATCACTTTCATCTCAATAATACAACTGAGAATGAACCTGATGGCATTGAGACAAATACATTGAAAGACCTCCCATTACTCAAGTATATACCAGAAGAAATGTTGTTGCTCATTCTGGTATGAACGGAGTGCTTGAAAACAGTGATGATAACTACGGTGAAAGGAGTAATCTATATCACAGGCTCATTGCATTGAGAAAAGGAACAAGGGAGTGCACAAAAAGGAAATTACATGACTTCCTCGGTACCAAGGAGGTCACTCATCATTCACTATTCAATTTTTTATCATATCATATGATATCCCATATGTTTAGAGCATTCACATGTGCTGTTGATAAAAATCATATACCAATGAATATCAAAGAGGCTTTATCTATACTCTTCCTGGGAGAACAACTGTTAATGATGAAATGTGAAACATTAATTCAAAACAATACTTGGGAATTAGTTCCAAAAAGGTCATATATGAAACCTGTTGACTGTAGGTGGATCTTTACAATAAAATATAACTCGGATGGTTCTGTCAACAGACATAAGGCAAGATTAGTAGTAAAGGGTTATACTAAATCCTAAAGGATTGATGACTTGGAAACCTTTTCCCCTGTAGCTAAGATGAATACAATAAAAGTATTTTTTCTGTAGCTGTTAATCCTGGATGGGAACTATATCAATTGGATGTTAAAATGCTTTTTTCAATGGTGATCTTCAAGAAACTATATACATGGATCTTCCTCTTGGTTACGCGCTAGATCAGCCAGGTATGGTATGTAAGTTAAATAAATCCTTATATAGTCTCAAACAGTCACTAATGGCCTGGTTTACTAAATTTTCTGATACCATTAAGAAATACAAGTTTAGACAATGCCATAGTGATCATACTATGTTTGTTAGATGTGTTGAGTCTGACTCAATGATTTTTCTTGTAGTATACATTGATGATATTATTATTACTAGAAATGATCTACAAGGTATCTGTCATGTTAAGAGTCTACTTGCTTCTCAATTTGAAATGAAAGATTTAGGTAGACTTAAATACTTTCTTAGTATAGAAATTGCTAGAAGTGAATCTGGTATATGTGTAAGTCAGGTAAATACGTATAAGATCTTTTGACTGAAGTTGGGTTGTTAGGCTGTAAACCTGTTGTCTCTCCTGTTGAACCTGGTTATAAGCTAAGGCTCAGTGGGATATGACCCATGCTGATTAAAGGCCAATATCAAAGGCTTGTTGGCAGATTAATTTATTTGTCACATACTATACATGATATTAGTTTTCTGTTAGTATTATAAGTCAGTATATGCACAACCCTATCAATGAAACTATGCAAGCTGTACTGAGAATTTGCAGGTACCTCAAAGGAACTCCAGGTCAGGGTTTATAGTTTAAGAAATCTGCTGACAGATCCATTGTTGTATATACTCATTTTGAGTGGGGTGGTTCTAAAGGAGACACGAGGGTCTACTACTGGTTATGCTAACTTTCTATGGGGTAATCTAGTAAGTTGGAGAAGTAAAAAAATAACAGACTATATCAAGGAGTAGTGCAGAAGCTGAATTAAGGGCATTGGCATTGAGTTTATGTGAAGGATTGGGATGAGAAGAGTCCTTACTGATATCGGTCAATGTTTATTACTACCTATTCAAATTTTCTGTGACAATCAATGAGCCATCCGCATGGCTGAAAACCCTGTTCATCATGATAAAACTAAACACGTGGAGATTGATAAACACTTTATAAGGGAATAGATTGAAACTGGCATTGTACAATTGCAGTACATTCCAACCAAGGCTCAGCTTAAGGACCTGCTCACTAAGCCAGTCTCCCTTAAGGTATTCAAAAGATCTGATCTCCAAGTTTAGCTTTATCAACATTTATACAGCTAAACTTGAGAGGGGGGTGTGGAAATATTCAGGCTAAATGCAACACTTCAAGCCAACAAAACAAGGATCAGGCCGATGATGAAGAAGGCATGTATGGTTGCTGTTTTAAGACAGGAAGAGCAGCAACGCAACGCCTGGCATTACGTTGAACATATTGCTCACTGCGTCGAAAACCTCTATTATACATTAATTTCTTACTGATAATCGTGTTAATTTTGTGTAAATTGTATATTCAGATAGCTTAATATGTAGATTATAGAGTGTATAGTTTTAGTCACGTTAGGATTGTGCAAAGATCATGTAAATATTCATTGGGTAAAAGGATAGGGTAAACTAGGCTACTGCAAACGACTATCTTTCATACTTGTATTATATACGCACCCTTCGTGCCTTGATGAATAGACTGAAATGTTCAGCCTTTCAAACGACTTCTTCTTTCTTTTGTACCATAAACCAACTTCTTAAGAATTCTATATTAACTCTAGTCTTTACCCGAAATGGTTCTTCTTTCTTTTCCCACCATAACCAACTTCTTAAGAATTCTATATTACCTCTAGTCTTTACCCGAAATGGTTCTTAGTACTTTTTGATATGACAGTTCGAACATAAAACAATTCAAATGAAATATAAAAATAGCACAAAAAGAATACACTAGGTGAGTTGGAAGAACTCAATAAGATTGGAGAAGAAGATTAACAAGTGATAATCATGCAATTCCTAAATCTCCAAGCACAAGACAAACTTTTAATTATGTTAGTGCTTTTCGGGATATTGAGATGTTAGGACATCATTAGTTGACGAGAAATTTATTAATTCTTCAGGAAAACGTCAAATTGAAGTTTTGAATGAGAGACTTAAACTAAATGAGTGAAAAGATAACTGTCGTAGAAAACAAAAGAGAATGTAATGTTTTAAATGGGTGTAAGCGTATCATTTCGGGTTGTCAATTTGATAGGAGACCAAAATCTTGTAAAGCGCAACCATTCATATAACCTACTATAATTCAAAATAGTATTTCGAGCAGCTGTGTGAGAAAGAACCAGTTATTCATGTTTAATTAGTTTTTCATATAAATTCATGATTCCGGCAATATCAATCTCGAAAAAAATAAAGTCATGAAACATACCAGTTGAAGGGGTGCAATACTGTAAATGACAAGCTGAGAACATATAAGTTCGTCTGATGACATACTTAATTAAATGCGCTATGAAAATAATGAAAATAGAGTTCAGTGATGTTGACATAAAGACTGAAACATGTACATTTACATGTACAATATCCATTTATGGTTCAGCTATTTGTGTAGTTTAACTTCGATTAGTTCACTAGTAAACCCCCTATAATGACCTTAAACACAGAAAAAACCTCTTATAGTGTGCGACCCGTCCCGAGCTCTAGTACTTGAAACGACTCACTTGTCGTATGTCGCTAAGGAGAATAAAAGACGTCGATACAATTCACTTACATGTTATCAAAACAACGTAAATCGATGTCAAGGGAAGTCATAAACTAAAACCCTCGATAAAATAAATCATCTTCATTAATACAATATCTTAGGCAAATCTAAATAGATATAATGGTCAAATGTAGATAAAACACTAATTTCCCAAAATGCATACAACCTCGAATATCAAAATTACTGTCTCAACTAACCCTTGAAAGTCTCGTCCGAATATCCTCAGCCTCGAACTCTCCATTCCTGATCTTTCACGGTATACCAACACATTTTCATGTCTATCTGCAAAACTGATCGATAGAGGAGGGTGAGCGACATACATCGCTCAGCAAGTAACCTAACTATATTTAACATGGGATCATACATGGAGAAGTAAGTGTAACAAAGTAAATAAATAACGATACAGAAAATAACATGCTTCTCTTTGCAAATAAGATTTACCTTTTTACTCCTATAACAATCAAGCAACAAAGTCACACGCAACTAAAGTCATAATCTAGCAAGTGTTAGCACAAACCAAAAACGATGATGCAATTTTCAAATCGATGCGATGCAATAAATTTCCAAGTTCGATTAAAAACGATTCGATGTTCGATAATTCGATAGTTCGATACGATTTTCGATATTGATTTCAAATTTGATTTCGATGTAATGGCCATGGCACTTACCTTATAAGTGACTTATATCGCAAGACTTACGAATTGCCCCCAATGGTCGATCTGTCCATGCGGCCTATCGATAATAGTCATATGTGTCTGGACGGTCCAATAGGCGGTCATATGTGTCCAGCAGCCCTATCTCGATATAGTCATATGTGCTCGGACGGCCCGTTTGTTTCGAATCAATCCAGCTTAACAATATATTTTCCTTGTAAGGGTGATTTAGAAATATGTGATGCACGATTTTAAAACAATTTTCAAAATATCGATTTTCAAATATTTTCAACCATCAAAATCAGTCGTATAATTACACATAACTAAATATCAATTGCGATCACACAATTATTTACTTTCGATACTCGTATCCTATAACCTCCAACTGCGTGTACATATATACATATACATGCTTACGCCTATACATGTGCATATACACGTATATACTTATACGCACCTCCTTTGACCCACTTTTCCCCCTACACAAACCCTAATTTCACTCTCCCTCCGTCTACACCTTTCGGCTCACCGCTAATCTTCACACCACTAATATTTTCTCACATCTAACCCCATAGACAACAAGTACGGTTCACACCTAACACGCCGCCGCCAAGATCACAGCCACATGTGTAGGCATACGCCCGCACGCGTCGCCCGAATGACACCACATGCCGTCGCGTCCGACCACCAGAATTCACATTTTCTCATTTCCAATCTTCTTCCACCCTCAAATTGTGGAAATTCCCATTTTCCAGAATCTATTTTCTCAAATTCCCAATCCGAAAACCCTAACTTAAAAACACAAAAATCATATCATTATTTCCACTTTTCACCACAAAAAAATTGTGGTTTGCCGACGAAAAAATCACCGACGAAAACGTATAGTCGTTGTTTCATCGGTAATAGCGACGACTGTGCGACAAAACTAATGTCGTCGCTAATTGCGACGAAAGTACGATAAAATTCGTTGTCGCTAAAAGAAAAATAGTCAGTCATGTGAATTACGTCGGTGATTTGTCGGTGTGTCGTCGCTACTCTGCGTGTTTTTATTCGTCGCTATTTAGTTTGTAACGCTACGTCGCTATGTCGTCGCAATTGTGTCGCTAAAATTAGCCCCAATAAAATAAATTCGTCGTTTAGTAAGTTCTTGGCGTTGTGTATGTCGTTTTTTTGTCAATGAAACCCGCATGTGGCAAATGTTTTGTTTTACTTTCCGTTCGTAATTCGATTTGTCGTTGTGTCGTCGCAGATACATCGAGAATTAAACACGTGTATTGATTAAGGAAAAAGAAAGCGGTGATTGGGAAAAATACTCATTCATTCAATAATAAAAAGTTACATTATCAAACTAAAAAATAAAAAAAAATCTAAAAAGAGATGCGGAGATGTGCCGTTCACTCTTCGTCATCGGACGAAAGAGTGGCCGCGACATTCTCCGCAAACTCTTTGAGAAGGCGCTTGAGCTTGTAATATCTAAATTTCATCTTCCGCAGCCTTCTAGTCATGTTGTGCAGTTGCCGCGACTGCTGCTGCATGTTTGCCATCAGCATACAGAAGTCGGCGTCCTGCACAGGCGTTTGTTCTTGATCACTCTGATGCTGCGGTGGGCCATAGACAGATACGGAACCTTCTCGCTCAACCGATGGTACTTGAGGAGGAGGAGGCCCTTCTGGAGGGGCACTGATTGCCCGTCCACCACGCCTTGGGGTTCTTTTAAAACGACGCGGCATATTTTGATTATTTATAACCTTATATGTGTGTATGTATATGTGCGGATGTTTGGGGTATAATAGTAAAATTAGCGACGACATAGCGACGACATAGCGACGTTTTTGTCAACCGTTAGGAATGTGCAGTGATGACCTTTCGGCTGTTTTAGCGACGACGTAGCGACGAATTTGCGACGTATATTCATCGTACGATGCAACCGTTGGGAACTGAACTGGCACTGCCGAATAGCGACTACTTGGCGACGGAGGGAGTAGCGACGAAACGCGTCGAATAATGTGAAGAGACGTTATCCGTCGCTGTTTCGTCGGTAAAACGTCGGTAAATTCAAAAAAATTCGCGCGTTGTAAGCATTGGGAACTGGACGGACTGCCTTTTAGCGACGACGTAGCGACGACGTAGCGACGAATCACGTCGTACGGAGTGAAGAGACGTTTTGCGTCGCAATGTGGTCGGTACTTCGTCGGTAAAAGCATATCAAACGACGTGTTTCGTCGCTGGTCGTCGGGGTAAATCGTCGGTATGTGTGTTTGTTTCCGAGATTTGTGTTTCTTGTTCGTCGCCGGTCGCGGAAGTCGTCGGTATTGTGTTTGTTTGTTTCCGAGATTTGTGTTTGTTTGTGGTCGCTATCTCGTCGCTATTGCGTCGGTAACATTGCAGGCTGAGAACGATAAAACCATTTTCTTCTTCTTCTTCTCCCATTCTTCTCTCATTTCAAACACATCAATCATCAATTTTGAACGAAAAAACCGAAGTGTGGAATTTTGATTTTTTCTACCACCGAAAAAAGATAGCTGCTGTTATTTTGAAGGTGTATCGAGAAAATGGATCCGAGGAGAAGCGATAGAAAGTGGATGTACCAGAGAGTAAACAACGGGGAGTGGTGTTTTAGATTTGTTGAAGGTCTCGAAGAATTTATGGATTTTGCGACGAGTAATGAAAGTGGAACGCAGATTAGATGTCCGTGCAAGAAATGCAAGAACCGTAAATATAAGGATCCGGGTGACGTGAGGGTTCACTTATTGAAACAAGGTTTCGTCCACAATTACCATACATGGTACTGTCACGGCGAATATGAGGGGGCGTCTACATCTGCAACTGTACACGTCGAAGGGGGACCCGGTCAGGTTGATGCCGAAGAAATATGCGAGGGATCTCACAACCCATACATGCAGATGGTGACAGACGCAGCCGCCGGCGCATTTACCGGAGAGCAGTTGTTACAAATGCAGGATCCGGATGAACAGCCGCGTATATTCGTGGAGGAAGATCCGAACCCTCAGGCGAGACAGTTTTTTGAGATGCTGAACGCCGCCAACACGCCGCTGTATCCTGGTTGCGGTAGTCACACACAGATGTCCATGATCGGTCGGATGACGAGCATGAAGACGGAACACCGCATGACGGAGAGATTGTACGATGGGATGTGTCAGCTGATGAGGGAATCTCTTCCCGAAGGGAACACAATGGTCGACAGTTTTTATTCGACGAAGAAACAGCTGCAGGCGTTGGGACTGCCGGTTCAGAAAATCGATTGTTGTTCAGAGGGGTGCATCATATACTGGGGCATCAACGAGGATAAAGACATGTGCAGGGTCTGTGGGACAAGCAGGTGGAGAACGAACAAAAGAAACCGGAACGTGCCAAGAAAACAATTTTACTATTTACCTCTCGCCCCTAGACTGCAGAGGCTATACGCATCCGGTGCCACAGCTAGCCAGATGAGGTGGCACGCGGAGCACTACACGAAAGACGGTGAGATGTGCCATCCATCTGACGGCGAAGCTTGGAGGACGTTCGATGCGACGCATCCGGGTTTTTCGTCGGAGACAAGGAACGTTAGGTTGGGTTTATGCACCGACGGGTTCAACCCGTTTGGACAGTCGGGAGAGCAGTATTCGTCGTGGCCTGTAATCGTGACGCCGTACAATCTACCGCCTTGGATGTGCATGAAGACGCCGTACATGTTCTTGACTGTGATCGCACCGGGGCCTAGGAATCCGAAACAGAAGATCGACCTATACCTGCAGCCGTTGATACAGGAGCTGAAGTGGTTGTGGGAGTTTGGCATGGAGACGTTCGATGTATCGACTAAACAAAACTTCCAGCTACGCGCCGCGCTGATGTGGACGATCAGCGACTTCCCGGCTTATTCTATGTTGTCGGGGTGGAGCACAGCGGGGAAATACGCTTGCCCTTGCTGCATGAAGCAAGCGAAGACGATGTCCTTGAAACATGGACGTAAGATAAGCTGGTTCGACAGCCATAGGAAGTTCCTGCCCAGACGTCATTTGTACAGAAAGAACGTGACGGCGTTCATGCCTGGCATCGTCGATAAGGACACAAAGCCCGAGCTCCTCACGGGTGCAGAGGTGCTGCAGGAGATAGACAGTTGTGGATTCGTGGGGGTCGCTGATGATCCGGACGGCAGTCACAACGCAGACCTGGCTCGTTACTGTATCGGGTGGAAGAAGAGAAGCATATTCTGGGAGCTTCCGTACTGGAAGAGCAATATGATCCGACATAACCTGGATGTCATGCACATTGAGAAGAACGTGTTTGACAACATTTTCAATACAGTGCTGAATGTGCCAGGAAAAACAAAAGACAATATGAAGGCACGACTTGATATGCGCGACCTCAACATGCGACCGGAGCTGCATCCCGTTGGCACACATACATGCCGAAGTCCTCGTACACGCTGAATGCGGAGCAGGTCAGTGCGTTGTTATCGTGGCTGGGGACGGCTAGATTTCCTGATGGCCATGTTTCGAACCTGTCGAAGAACATCGACGTGAATAAACGCGGTTTGCACGGGATGAAGAGCCACGACTGTCACGTTTCATGCAACGGTTGATGCCCATTGCATTCCGCGATCTGCTTCCAACCAATGTATGGGAAGCAATTACCGAGATGAGTCTGTTTTCAAATGTCTTACAGCCACGAGACTCAGTGTGGATAATATGTCAAGGCTGGAGGGCGAAATCCCAGTGATCATATGCAAGCTGGAAACTATATTCCCTCCGGCCTTCTTTGATTCAATGGAACACCTGCCAGTTCATCTACCATACGAGGCACGTGTTGGTGGTCCTGTTCAGTACAGGTGGATGTATCCGTTCGAGAGGTACTCTTTTTTATGTGCATGACGTTCTTATGTGTCTAAGCGCAAGCATTGAACATACATTCACTATATGAACAGATATCTCAGGCATTTGAAGCTGAACATCAAGAACAAGGCGAAAGTCGAGGCCTCGATGTGCAATGCCTATCTGACGGAGGAAGCATCGGCTTCGTGTCTCATTACTTCGAGCCAGATGTCCCGTCGAGGTGCAGAGATGTTCCCCGGAACGACGACGGCATTACCAGATCCGGTGTCCTCCCAATATTCACACATCCGATCAGATTTCACGGACATGGAAAGGAAATGATATTGGGGGACAGCGAGCTGAAGATTGCTCATTCTTATGTTCTGCGCAACTGCCGTCAAGTCGACCGTTTCCAGAGGTATAAACGATATCCAATTTTATTTTGTAAAGACCTTGCGATACTCTATCCATTATGTTACAAAGATATACATGGTACT
Source organism: Eustoma russellianum (assembly GCA_036186865.1). NCBI lineage: Eukaryota > Viridiplantae > Streptophyta > Magnoliopsida > Gentianales > Gentianaceae > Eustoma > Eustoma russellianum. Next base: position 11,102,646 of record AP025074.1, on the reverse strand, counting down.
CATTCGTAATTTGCTTCAGCTTGTTCATTGATTTATTGCAACACCGTTCACCGGGTATATCGAGCGATGCAATAAACAATGAGTTAGATTCCAAGTTTGCTGATTGGTTCAGGTGGCATGTAAGTTTACATTTGCCTGTTACGTGTACGATATGTGATACGCATTTATTGCCCCGCTGATGTATACTTACTTGTCGTTTTACAGGCGAGCAAAGGTCATCTGGCTGACGATGAGTACGGTTACATTCTGACACCAGTAGCCGAGGGTCCATTTAACAGAGTCACGCGCCACGACATGTGTTTTGTCAACGGGTATAGATTCCACACAGTCTCCCATGCCAGCCGAAAATCGTCGGAGAACGAGTGTGTGTCAAGCGGTATGACAATAGCCCGGACGAGGATGACTTCTACGGCTACCTTACTGACATCATTGAGCTCGAATATCCGGCATTGCCTATAAAGCGGGTGGTCCTATTCAAATGCGAATGGTACGATCCAACTCGAGAAGGTTATCGCGTTGGCACAAAGGTTCACGACCAATATAAGTTGGTAGACATACACCAAGGGCGACGGTACAGAAAATACGATCCATACGTTTTGGCTAGTCAAGCGTCCCAGGTGTACTATCTATCGTATCCAACAACGAGGATGAATGCGAGCTCAAAAGACTGGCGAGCCGTGTGCAAAGTGAAATCGAGCAAGTTTGATGTAGTATACAGACAGGTTCAGATGGTATGGACGCCGCATTTCAAGAAGAAAACCCCGTTCTAGATACGACACATGTTGAACTGCACGACCTCCCTCTAAATGACCCCAACGGCGGTTTCATCGAAATTCATCTCAACATACAACCGCCTGACAATATTGAAGACGTAGTCGAAGACGAATACGAGGATGAAGAGGACGACGAGCATGGATGAAGATGAAGATGAAGATGAAGATGAAGATGCGTATGAGGATGCAGATGACCAGGAAGATTGACATTAGCCAAAATTTTTTATGTACCTCTTTATATGAAAGTGTGTATGTGTTGATGTACTTATATTCATGTATATACTACTTTATATTTTGTATATTTTTTTTCAAAAATTATAACACCGACGAGTTACCGACGAAATGCGTCGCTAAATTTGAAATAACGACGACACATGAAAAATAGCGACGAAACTAAATAGCGACGAACGTTCGTCGCTATGTCGTCGCAAAATTACGCAGATAAGCTGAACCCCCCTCTTTCTTCCCCATTTCCCTCCTTCCCCATTTCCCTCCCCTCGGCGAAAGCTCCCCCCACCGGCGACGAAACCTCCCTCCCTCCCGGCGAAAGCTCCCTCCCGCGGCGAAGTTCTCCGTTGACCTCCCTTCTTCGGTTAGTTTCTCTTCCTATTTCGTTTTTACTGATTTTAATTAGTTATGTTGTTTTTAATTTTTTTAATGTCTTGTGTGGTGGTGTGTGGGTGGGGTGGTGCTGGGTGTGGGCTGGGCGGTGGTGCTGGGTGGGTGGGTGGCGGGTGGGGGCTGGGTGGTGCGGGCGTGGGGCTGGGTGCGGGCTGGGTGGGGCTGGGTGTGGGGGGGGTGCTGGGTGGGGGTGGGTGGTGCTGGGTGGTGGTGTGGGCAGTGGGGCTGGGTGCGGGCTGGGTGGTGGGTGGGCGGTGGTGCTGGGTGCGGGGGCTGGGTGGTGCTGGACGGTGGTGCTGGGTGGTGGTGCTGGGTGGTGGTGCTCGGACAATGGCGCGCTTTCCGGTTGCATCACCCGGTCCTTCCACCTGAGGCTTGACCCATCTGGATATTCCTGGGCCCGTGTCACCCCGGAGACACGTAGGTTCTACTGGGATGAGTTTCAGGTATTCAAATTTGATGAATTTCACTTTTTGATGCGTAATCATCATACTTTTCTAACCACACTTTATTATTCCTCCGTATGATAATTGCAGAAGGCGTACAGCAGGCCAGCGACATCGCCCACGACGTGGAGCAGGCCTGGTGGCATAGGGCCGCCAAACGCTACGGCGACTTCGTCAACTCCCTCAAGACCAAGTCGGAGCGTGACCCACGTGGATAAGGCCTGCCTACGTATCCGAGGCCGTCTGGGCGGCGTGGGTAGAAGGGTGGAGGGACCCTGCTTACCAAGCCCGCAGCGCCCGAAACGCAGCGAACCGGCGCAGCGGCAATGTACAGGGCCCAGCACCTGCCACACACTCAGGTGGTTCGGTTTCCCACGCCACCACGATGCGTTCTATGGTGAGTATTTTAATATTGGATTATTTAGATTCATTGATTTCATTGGATTATTTACATTCATTGACTTAAGTGGATTATTTATATTCATTGAGTTAAGTGGATTATTTATATTCGTTGATTTCTTATGTTGCGCTGTTTTTTTTTGGTATTCGTATATGGTTACTTTAAGTGGTACATGTGTTCATTTGCCTTTTTATTTTTATTTTGATTTGACTTGGGAGAGGCCTTTAAGGCCAGGATACCTCCGATAAACGAATAGGTCATGCCGAAATTTTTAAAATTCTGGATTTCACTAACATTTTATTTCATTCTTTCAGCACGAGGAGACGGGGGAGTGGCCAGCCTCCTACGATCTCTTCTACAAGACGCATCGGAAGAAAGCCTCCGACGGGACGGAGGACTGGATCACGACGAAGGCCCGCGACATCAGTGTAAGTAGACTACGATATCATTTGTTTTTCCTTAGTTTGTTTTATGCTAAACCATAACAATTCTTATTCTCATTTCAGGACGAGTACAACAGATTACTCGCAGATAGGGGCGAACAGGCCGACAAGAACCGCGCTTATTGGGATGCGGTTCGGACCGTCGGCCCTCAAAATAAGAAGAAGAGGGAGGTGTACGGGGTTGGATCAGCAGCGCCGCAATTCTTTCCCGAAGTTCTACAAGCAGGTGCTTCCTCCGAGGCCAGCACCTCCGCGCCTTCTGCGACGCCAGAGGATATTTCGCGCCTGGAATCAGATAATGCGGCGCTGCAGCGTGAGATAGAGACCATCAGGACGAAGCATGAGGAGAGTGTACAGGCGCTGCAGCAGGCGCTTCAACAGGCGTTTGAGCATGCGCAGCGGCAGACGATGCAGGTGCAGGAGGCAACGAACCAGCAAATCTCGCACCTGTCGCAGGTAGTCATGTCTTTCATTTCCTGCTCCTCGCAGCCTCAGCCTCAGCCTCGCCCTCCTGATGGTCACTCTTCTCCGTATGATCCCCCTCCATCTTCCTCTGCATAGTTTTTAATTTTTTCATTGTTTGTACAGTCTATTTCATTTGTTGTATTGACATTTTCTTTGTACTTTTATATTCTATCTGACAATTTTACGGATTCTATTTCGTTTGTGTTGTTTAATTATACGAACTTGAATGCGCAAATACCGTATTACTGTATAATATTCGTACATATGATTTAATATACAAAATAAAATATATTATAGAAATTAAATAATAATAAAAACTTTTAATTAATAATGTATTAATATTATTAATAAATCAAAAAAAATTTAAAATTTAATATTAAATAATGTATTTAAAATAATTATTAGTAAATTTAATATTTTTAAAAATAACAAATACCGACGAACCGGCGACGAAATTGTACTGTCGCAGATCGGTAATAAAAAACAAAAATTTAAAATTAGCGACGAAAAGACATATAACGACGACATTTTGCGACGAAATAAAACGGAAACAAAAATAAAAAAATAATAAATAGCGACGGCAATACTTATACCGACAAAATTTTGCGACGAGTGTCTTTGTCGCAGAACCTTAATAAAAAAAAAAAAAATACAAAATAGCGACGAAAATATTTTACCGACGAAACAGCGACAGCAAAAACAGGACGCAGACCTGACAGTTTCTCGTCGCAGTTTGGCGACGATACACCGACAAAATTGTTTTCGTCACAATATAGCGACGTAGTGCCGACGAAATTTGCTTTGCGACAAGCCGTATAACGACCTTCATTTTCGTCGCTATTTCGTCGCAATGTGCCTATAGCGACGAAATAGCGACGTTTTTTGGCTGTCGCTATAGGCTCTTTTTTTGTGGTGTTTGTATCAATTACCTACCCATTTTATACCTCATCACCCCACCCACTGGCCGAGAGTTGCCACTTCCTCACAACATGTATATATTCGGCCTCAACAAGTAAATAGCAGCAAACAAAAGGAAAGTTATAATTTCAGCCCACCTATTGATATGTACATATATCAAATAACACTTAATATTCTAAGCAAGTGAACATGGAATTGGACCACTTGGCAGCAACAACAATTACAAAAAGAAAAAAAGATAACATATGCATAAATATCTCTATTATCATGTCATTTATGCAGGTACATATAGAGCCGGGGGTCTCACTGGAAGCAGACTCTCTATCCCTTGGGATAGAGGTATTGTCTGCCTACACTTACCTCCCCCCCTCCAGACCCTAACGATAGCTTTTGCTGTCGTTGGGATATACTGGGTCTGGATGTGATGATAATGATGATGATATGCATAAATATACTCAATACACACACTGTCTAAAAAAAATCCTTTTGGCCACTGTCCATAGGGACAGCGGCCTCCCCACCCCCTACGCAGCAACAACAACAAACAAACATATCATATGTATATTATATATATATTTAACTGAATCACACCATAAACATATACTTATATAAAATCATTCATCTATATAGAACAAATATAAATACGAATGATCCGGGTCTTGACATGAAAATAGTTATAAGTTATACAAAATCATAGTAAATATGGATAAGATATTTACATTAATTCAAGTATACTATACCGTAATTGTAACTAGGGTTGGATTGGATTCACAATTTTCTTCCTCTTGTTGGAAAATACTGCTTCCGATTGCTGTGAGTAGGAAAAAAAAAGAGGCTGCCATTGTTTTGTTGGTGCTGGGGAAGGGCGCTGTTGGGCTTAGGTTTCTAGGGAATTTTTTCTTTTCTATTCTTGCTGTTAATGGCGGCAGATGGTTGAAGGATGGGTAGGGTTTTAATTAGGTGTTGTATATATAGATATAGGAATTTAGATTGTTTAGGATATTTTCTGAAGAGATAAAGTTTAGTTTAGGTAATGTTAATCTCCTTTTTAAAAACAATTGATTCCTAACCATATACCTATTCATTCAACCTAGTTCATTTAAGATAACATTCCATTATTATATTTATATATTTTTTTATTCTTTTATTTTCTTTTCCTTTTTATTTTCTTTTCTTTGTCTTGTTATGCCCCTCAGGTCACGAGGCATAACATTCTTTCCCTTCACAATAAGTTTCGTTCTCAAAACTTGTGTACCTTAATCGAATAAGTGTGAATACTTCCTCCACACTTCTTTTTCAAGCTCCCCTTTTTATTTTTTGTATACAATCAAGGTAATTTTCAAATTCATTATATATCGCTAGTTATACAATAACTTAATCGTTCTATAACTCTAGTATCAAACTCACGGGTATTGTCACCATACTGAGAGTTTTACAATCCAATTGTTTGTCTAAGTGGAATTCCTATCTACTGTCACCAGCAATCCTCTATACTCATTACTTATGTGTACCACAATCTCTGACTTAATGTCCTATTTATGAAAAAAACTCATTCCTTATACCGTATGTATTTTTAGAACACATTTTCTTCTTGTACAGTTCAACTTAGTCATCACTAGCATCACACAAGATGATCTAGCCCTTATAGGGTTCAATCCTTAATTTACTTCTCCATAGTTATAACTTAGAAGTTTTCCCTATACCATCGTACACATTCAAGCATACTTGTCTCTATGGATCGTTATTCCTAGTAGCGACATCGCAACTTATCAATTCAATGCTTAATCGTAACTTATCTCCATTCGTATGATATTCTAGGATTCAACTTAAAAGTCATTGGCATAGGCGCCTCAAAGCACTCTAATCCACCATGCTTCCGCGCTTCACTACGATCTACCTTATTTCTTTAACTAGTTATTTCATCCTTTACTTATTCATGCTTATGCCACCTATGTGTGTAGTTCTACTGATATCATTGTAGTCTACCATTTCTGAATTCCTAAGATCAATCATATGTGATCACTTTCCTAGATAGAGACTCAAACCCAAGTATCTATCGAGTCCTCCAATATGTTAACCATTATACTTCCTCGACATAGAACCAAGTCTTCAAAATCAATGCTTATATACTTACATTTAGTTCTATGATCATATCCTTATTTTTTCGGAGATATCATTAGTAGCATAAATATGCATATGGACATGTTTTTCTTTAAGTTCAATAAAATGTAACTTATGAGACCATAATTTGGAATATAGCCTTAATTACTTAAAAAATATCATTCTATTTTTTTGTAGACGCAAGAACCAAGGTAGTATATACTAGTTCTTGCAAAGCAGTGTTTCAAGTGACCTCGTATAAAAATACTGATGTACTTGTTTGCAAAAGTATTATGAGTAAACCACTTAAAACAATTGAAATACAACAATCGTAAATTTTTTTTATCAAATGATTTGAACACGATGTCTTTTCTTTTCAGAAGAAAGATATATATTTTGAAAGCTACTTTTGCTTCACATAAATTAAATAAGTTCAATGCAAGCTGATAAATAACTTCAAAAGCATTTAACGGATAAAGTGCTTGCAATATCGATAGTCGAAAATAAAAATAATTTAGCAAAATAAATATAGCTAAACAAAATTTGAGAAATAATATAATAAATATATAAGCATATCGTTCTTCAAAATCATCATCATTTAAAATATATCTGTTTTTCGAAGTTGTCACGGGTAGTCAAAATTCCATAGGCTGATATACAAACTCAGAAAGTAATATAGCCTTGTAAAGTTAATAGACTATATACAAAGAATGAAATTAGTTGAAATATTTAGAAGCAAAATCTTTAAAATATCTCTGAACTATAGAATATATCTTGGTGTATGTGTTGATATGAATATATTTGGCTACTTGAAAAATTATAGTCCAATACTCGTATGATTTGTTTTATAAATCATTCTCATTTTCAGCTAAAGTTCTCCTATGTGCAATTTCTTATAAGTCTAGTATTTGCCTACTCATGATAAAATCTTAAATTGCCTAATTCCAGCATGGCACGCCGAATATTAATTAACTTAGGGCATTCTAGTACATCGTACTTACTTTATTGGGCCACTGTATAACGTCATCATTCAACCATTCAACCACAGTACTACACTTGCACTACTTGATCGTTGCTTATGTATAATCATCTATAAATTTCCTTAATTGCTCATATAACATCATTTATCTATTCCCTCGTTTGCAATAATTTGTCGATTCTGGCACTTAAGCACTATATTGTAACTAAAGTTTTCACATCACCTTATTCTTTACTAGTTTCAAGCCATGTAACCCGATGTTTCTAAGAATCGACACTTAACTAAAGATTTATAATAATTTATCATTCCACTATATTTACTATAGTAATACGTGCTTATCGCTATTAATCAATATCTCTAATAAAACTAATATCTTCGAGCTATTTGATGACTATGAATTCAACAATTTAACCATAAACTATAAACTCCTTTGTACGGTATTCTTCATTAAACTCTACTAATCATAACACTTATAAATCAATTCTTAGTAACTATGGTTCTACTATAAATCATTTCCTATTAACTATAATCTCATCTAAATTACTGCATCAACCAACGCCTGAAGCAGGGCACTTTGGTTCTGGGCCTAGTTGTACTTCCATTACCGTTGGGATCTCTTTTTTTTACGGCATTCAGCTGTGCATGGCAATTTATATGTTTTAGTTTCATATGTCAAGCATTTAGGGTTTACGATGATCGGGACTAAGGGGACATCTAAATAGCGTAATTAAAACTTAGTTAAGACAGCTAATCGATTCGTCTGGTAATCCTAGGTACACGCATCCCTCAACCGATCATCCCTTTAAGTCTAAGGTCATTACTTATTTCTAAGATCATGCTTAGTGTATAATTATCTCTTATGTCCTAAAGTCGTGACTTATGCTCAAGATCATTGCTTATGGTCAAATCATCTAACTTTTAAGATCTTGACTTATGTTCGAGATCATCGCTTATTCTATGATCATAGCCTAAATCTACGTTCCCACCGTGGATCTAGAGCCCATGCTCTGATACCACCTGTAGCGACCCGTCCCGAGCCCTAATACTTGAAAACCCACGTATCTTGCTAAGGGAATACAAGACGTCAATACAATTCACTTACACGTTATCAAAATAACGTAAATCGATGTTAGCGGAAGTCATAAACTAAAAACCATGGATAAAATAATCATCTTCATTAATACAATATCTAGGCAAATCTAAATCGATACACTGGTCAAATGTAGATAAACACTAATCTTCAAAATACATAAACCTCGAATATCAAAATTACTACTGCCTCAACTAAGTCCTCGAAAGTATCGTCTGAATATCCTCAGTCTCGAACTCTCCATTCCCGATCTTTCACGGTATACCAACACATTTGCATGTCTATCTGCAAAACTGATCTGTAGAGGAGGGTGAGTGACATACATCGCCCAGCAAGTAACCTAACTATATTTAACATGGGATCATACATGGAGAAGCAAGTGTAATAAGGTGAATAAATAACAATACAGAGAATAACATGCTTCTCTTCACAAATAAGATTTACCTTTTTACCCCTATAACAATCAAGCAACAAAGTTATGCACAACTAAAGTCATAATCATGCAAGTGTTAGCACAACCAAAAATGATGATGCAATTTTCAAATCGATGCGATGCAATGCAATAAATTTCCAAGTTCGATGAAAAACGATTCGATGTTTGATACGATGCGATTCGATAGTTTGATACGATTTTCGATAACGATTTCAACTTCGATTTTGATGCAATGGCCATGGCACTTACCTTACAAGTGACTTATATTGCAAGACTTACGAATTGGCCCCCAATGGCGAATGTGTCCAGGCGACCTATCGATAATATTCATGTGTGCCAGGACGGCCCAATGGGCGGTCATATGTGTTCGAGCGGCCTATCTCGATATAGTCATATGTGCTCGCACGGCCCGTTTGTTTGGAATCAATCCAGCTTAATAATATATTTCCTTGTAAGGGTGATTTCAAAATATGCGAGGCATGATTTTAAAAAATTTTCAAAATATCCATTTTCAAATATTTTTCAACCATCTTATCAGCCACATAATTACACATAACCAAATATCAATTGCGATCACACAATTATTTACTTTTCGATACTCGATATCCTAAAACCTCCAACTACGTGTACATATATACATATACATGCTCACGTCCATACATGTGCATATACACGTATATGCCTACACGCATTTTCCTCGACCCACTTTTTCCCCTACACAAACCCTAATTTCACTCCCCCTCCCTTTACACCCTTCGGCTCAACCCTAATCTTCACACCACTCGTATTTTCTCACATCTAACCCTATTGACAACAAGTACGGTTCATGCCTAACACACCGCCGCTAAGATCGCAGCCACACGTGCATGCACATGCCCGCATGCACCGCCCGAAGCAGCCACATACCGCGTGTCTGACCACCAGAATTCACCTTTGTTCATTTCCAATCTGCTTCCACCCTCAAATTGTGAAAATTCCCATTTTTCAGAATCTGTTTTCTCAAATTCCCAATCCAGAAACCCTAACTTAAAAACACATAAAATCGTATCATTATTTCCACTTTTGTATCAATTACCTACCCATTTTATACCTCATCACCCCACCCATTGGCGGAGAGTTGCCACTTCCTCACAACGTGTATATATTTCGGCCTCAACAAGTAAATAGCAGCAAACAAAAGGAAAGTTATAATTTCAGCCCACCTATGTTGGGATTAATTCGAGATACGTGTGATGCGCAGCACGTTGATAAAGTTTATACGAATTAATCATAAGGTGGACGTTATGTATGATAATATTATATGTCACATATGTCACGTAATAATATTAATTGTTACGTAAAACATCCGCATGTTAAGTGATCATCGGGTATACTCGTGGATGTATAGTGTGGTCTAAATGGAAACCCCCCGAATATGTAGATAGTCATATGGTCAGAGACCGCGATGGATGGGCTCAAAGTGCAACGACCATAAAGTTACGACATCTGGTCCCCAAGGGGCAACAACCCACATGTGCCTAGTAGATAATTGTTGGTACAATAATTAAATATATTAATAATATTTAATAATATTTATTATTAAATATTAGATAATATTTGATAATGGATAAAGATAACTTGAATATAGCATCAAGTATATTTCAGGTATCTGGGATAAAAGAATCTCTATCCATAAAGGAATATGCCCACCAGGATTCCTATTGGATAATGGATAAAGATAACTTGAATATAGCATCAAGTATATTCCAGGCATCTGGGATAAAAGAAACTTTATCCATTAAGGAATATGCCCATTAGGATTGTCCTATTCTCCTCTCTATATCAAGGAGGTCTTCACCTCCTCAGATCATCAAACACAATTAAGAATTCGACCATAGAGAGAGAAAAGTGGGAGGGTGTGCCAACCTTGTTCTATAAAGCCCACACTGCCTAACCTCTCCATCGGGTAAAGCAGTGAATTGTTGATTCCGTTCAAGGGGTATATCAGCAATTGGTGGGAGGTCTTGAATCCTTGGATCACGCCAGATTCTTCATCAGCCGGAGCAGCTGCAGCATACGTGATCAGATTAACAACAGCAATGGAACAAGGTATATTTTCCGCATTTTTTACTTTATCCATTGATTCGATTAAACGGTCCTATTCAGGGGTTTATTAAATTAAATCCAACAAGTGGTATCAGAGAAGGCCTAACCGAATCATGTTGTAATCTGTTCATGGTGGAAAAACGGAATTTTTTGGGTCGAAAATCGTTTTTTCAAATTTCCACCAGTTTTTCTTATTCCGGTGGAATTCCAGTTTTTAACATAAATATATCGTCGTTCCCTCAAACTGACCAAAAGGCTTTCTTGCCTGATGGTAAGCGCAGAGCCAGCGTATGGAGAGGTCTCAGGTTCAACTCCCTTCTCCTGAATTTCGATTCCAGTTTTTAAGCTTTTCTGGAATTCTGCTTGCTTTAAAATAAAAACCTGCTTCAATCCTACATAAAAGGCTTTCAGTCGTTATGGTAGCAGCGCCTACTATGCGAAGAGAGGTCCCTGGTTCGAGACGGTCTCTAAGCAAAATGTGGAATTTATTTTTGGCCAGGCTGGCGGCAGCTTTCTCTATTAAGCTCAGATTCGGTCCGGTCCGATCCTATTGCAGTAATGGGGCTTCAGCCCAAATTCAGTTCAACAGAATAAATAAATAAAAAGGATTTCAGGTGGGCTAGACGGTCTGCTCCGATCCGGCCCTATTTGGTTTAGTAAAAGGGCTTCGGCCCAATTTTAGTCTTAAAAAAAGGCAATTCGGTTTCAGATTGGGTCAGGCGGGTTCTGACCTGACCCGACCCGACCCCCCAGCCTCTTTTAATTTCATTTTTTTTGTTATTTGAGTATATTATTATTATTTGGATAAAGTAAATAATAATAATAATTTTTATTATTATTTAAAGTTAATTTTAAGGAAATAGTAATAATAACAAATTGTTGTTATTATGTTATTATTATTTTAAAATCTCCTTTTAAGAAAATAATAATAATAATATAATAATATATATAATAATATAATAATGATAATAATAATTTAATTTTGTTATTATTATTAAAGGAAAATAGTAATAGTAATAATTATTATTATTTATTTAAAGTTCTTTTAAAGAAAAATAGTAAATAATAATGATAATAATTTGATTATTATTGTTATTTTTTTTTAAGAAAATAGTAATAATAATAATAAATTCTTGTTATTATTATTATTATTTTAAAGAAATCCAAAATAATAATATCAAGTGTTAAGTTTAATTTCCGGTTATTGCATTATTTGTTTATATGCATGCAGTTATTTGTTTATTTATTTATTTGCCTTATGTTTATGCATGTTAATAAATAAATATAAAGTTAAGGAACTTAACCCAATAAGGATCCGAATCTTTTGACCCGGTTTGACCGAGTTCAACCAAGTTAATTCGATGGGCTAAGTTGACTGAATTAACCAACACTTATCATCAATGCGGTTATACTCGTGATAGATGACTCATTGAGTTGTGATAAAAAACAACCGTACACATAGTTTTGTCTAAGAAAGCCGGTACTTAAGCGAGACCATTGTGACTCCACCGGTGGCCTGGAAATTATGTGGAAATGGTAATACACCCTTATGGCAAGTGGGGTATTGCTGGAATCGTTCACTTCACACTCAATGTGACCCATCATAAGGTTATATCACTTGTTAAATTGATTGATAAAGATATTGTTTTCTTATACCGTAAGGAGAACTGAGCTTGGTTCAAGGTGGTTCTTATTTGAGCCGTAAAGGGAATCAAGCTGTTCAAATTGGTTTAAGTAAAACAAACGGATGTTGGTGTTAAGTATGCACGGTACGTGCAAAAGGGGTCAGTCAGTAAACTGCGGATCATTTAGAACCATAAAGTTACGCGACTTAGCAATGTAGGGCTTTAATATGATCCCCTTAAAGTGCGGCAATCATATCATCGCCACTATATTTGTTATGATCGTGAAGGGCATGTAGGTGTTGGAGGCAATCATTGACCGGCCCAAAGGAAGGTGTGGATTGTCGAAAAACACATATGAGCATGGTAGTGGACCCAAATAGGGCCGGCGGCGAAGCTTAAAATGCATAGGTTAACTCAATCGTCCCAAAGGAAGGGTGGTTAACACCGTGCTTGGAGAGCCTCATATTGACCACTACACCCAATTGTTGAAGGTATTGGGAATGAGACTCCCAAAAGAGCCCCAATATTGGAAGACAATTGGTAGATGGAATCGGGGTTCTATTTGATATTTGTTTTTATGCAGTTTAAAGATTACACGTGTTGTGTATTAAGTCCGTTTCTTGTTTGCTTTTCAGCAATAATGTCTAACATTAAGGATATTCCTACAATGAACGGTTCAAACTATAAGCAATGGAAAATTCAATTTGAGATCTTTCTGGGGATTGCTGATCTAGACAATGCATTACAGATAGATCGTCCAGCTGTGCTAACAGACGAAAGTAACCAGTGAGGAAAAATCTCACATGGCACGCTGGCTACGATCAAATCGCATGTGTCTATGATCATGCAAAAGACTATCCCCAAATGCTTCAGGGGACACGTTTCTGAGTCCATGACGGCTAAGAATTTTTAGCCGATCTCGAGCAAAGATATGTAAAAGAATGAGAAAGCCGAGGCAGGCATCTCTTAAAGAAACTTTGCTCGAAACAGTACCATGGGAAATCGACAGCATAAGGGTGCATAAAGTTATGAATGCTGTCGCCACCAAGTTCGGTGGTAAGAAACGCAAAGCTGCGAAAATGGTTACTATGTGCAAAGGCAAGTCAAAAGGAAAAGGGGGGTGCCTACTACTGACACACCAAAAGCATGACTTGTTTCTTTTGCAATAAGGAAGGACATTTAAGGAAGAATTGTACCGGTTATATATCTTGTCTCAAGAAAAGGGTACATTCTTAGTTGTTCTGAAGTTAATTTTGTTTCCGGATATAGCCACTTGGTGGGTCGATACGGGAGCCACGACTCACTATCTGTGACTATGCAAGGTTGCCTAAGCCATAGAAAACCAAGAGACGATGAAAGATACGTCTATTGGGGAAATGGCAAGCGGCATAAAGGTTGAAGCCATCGGGCATTCAGATTGCTTGTTGACATCCCGGTTTCTATCTAGATTTGCATGAACACTTTTGTAGTACCATCGTTAAACGAAATCTTATTTCGTTTATCGATTGGATAAAAGTGGATATTACGGTTATTTTGGAAATGAAAATTTCCAACTTATCATGCTTCTAGATTGATTGGTCACGGTATAATGTCCGAAATTGATAAACTTTATTCAATAAATGTTGCTTCAAATCAGGAAACCTTGCATGTTGTAACGGCGAAACGTTAAAGCAAAAATTAACTCATGAGAATTCAGGATCACTTTGGCATCGACGTTTAGGACACGTGGCCAAAAACAGAATAGAACGTCTTGTCAAAACAGAAATTCTCAATCCTTTAGACTTAACCGAACTTAGAGTCGTGTGTATTTTGTGCTAAAGGAAAACAAACTAAAGTCCGAAGATATGAAGCAAATCGTGCAAATAGTCCATTAGAGTTGATTCATACCGATATTAGTGGCCATTTCATCCGGTTACTCGAAATGGCCACTCTATTTATCACCTTTATTGACGACTATTCGCGATATGGCTACATATTCTTGATTAAAGAAAAAGCGCAAGCAATAGACATGTTCAAATCCTTTAAAGCTGAAGTTGAGTTACAACTCAACAAAAGGATTAAAGCCGTCAGATCGGACCGTTGGGGTGAATACTACGGTCGATATGATGGATCAGGAGAACAGTGTCCAGGACCATTTGCTAAATACCTAGAGGAAAAATGGAATCGTCCCTCAGTACACCATGCCTGGGTCACCAAGCATGAATGGTGTAGCTGAAAGACGAAACCGTACACTTAGGGACATGGTGCGTAGTATGATGAGTCAAACTACGCTACCATTATTCCTCTAGGGAGAAGCGCTTAAAAGCCGCAGCTTACATCATCAACCGAGTACCAACTAAAGCTACGATAAGGACCCCTTATGAGTTATGGAACTAAGCGTAAGCCTAGCCTTAACCACATAAGGGTTTGGGGCTGTCCAGCAGAGGCAAAGCCTTACAGACCAAATGAAAGAAAGCTGGACACCAAACAGTTAGTTGCTATTTCGTTGGTTACTCAGGAAAGGTCACGAGGGTATAAATTCTACGATCCCACAAGTAAGTGTTTTTCCGAGACAAATTCAGTAAAGTTCTGTCTTGAGGATACTTTGGTTCCGGGGAGGAATGATTGCATCAGCAGATCATCGAGTTAGATGAGGCACACTCAGATGCGACAGAAATGCGAATCGAACCATCTTTTGGGGAGATAGCATCAAGCGATAACCCGCACCTGAGGTACCTCATCCAGTAGTGACGCTCCACAGGAACAAGTTCCATTTCCTGAGGAAGTTACTGAAGAACCCGATGAATTGCCGCTGATGCAGTTCAGGAACCTACAGTATCTCAAGACAAGTGCCCTAAGGGAGATCCACTCGTGAACGGAGAAACCCCATACCTAGCGACTATGTGGTGTATCTCCAAGAACCACGAATTCGATATTGGTATGTTGAGACGATGACCCGAAAACGTCACAAGCATTAGCAATGTCGAAATTCAGAAAAGTGGATAAGTCCATGGAAGAGAGAATAAAGTCTATGCAGACAATCAAGGTATGGGATGTCGTCTCGTTGCCTAAAGGTTCGAAAGCCCGTTGGTTGCAAATGGATATTTAAAACCAAACGGGATTCAAAAGGCAACGTAGAATGATATAAGGCTCGACTTGTTGCTAAAGGGTTACCCAAAAGGAGGGCATAGACTATACGGAAACCTTCCTCTCCAGTATCCACGAAGGATTCCTTCTGGATAATCATGGCTTTAGTGGCACACTTAGATCTTGAGCTACATCAATGGATGTTAAGACTTGACGTTTTTAAACGGAGAACTCGACGAGATACATTTACATGGTTCAACCCGCCTCGATTCGAGGTGGGAGATCCAAAAGGCATGGTTTGTCGACTAAAGAAATCCATCTATGGGCTCAAGCAAGCGTCTCGACAGTGGTACTTCAAATTCGCCAAAGTGTTGTCTCCTTCGGTTTTGAGGCAAACCAAATTGACGAATGCGTGTATCACAAGTTCAGTTGGGAGCAAGTTCATATTCATGATCTTGTACGTAGATGATATACTGCTTGCAAACAAACGATGTAAACATGTTGAGCGACACCAAAGCCTTTCTGAGAAAGCATTTCGAGATGAAAGACCTTGGTGAAGCCTCATATGTATTGGGACTTGAGATACGGAGGAATCGTACCCAAGGTATCTTAGGTCTCTCACAACAGGCATACATCGAAAAGGTGTTGAAGCGGTATAGCATGGATAAGTGTAAACCACTTAATACCCTGTGGCAAGAGGAGACAAATTCAGCCTGAAAACAATTTCCCCAAAACAGAGTTTGAACGTTCAGAGATGAGGAATACTCCCTATGCTTCGGGTAGTAGGGAGTATAATGTATGCCCAAGTATGTACACGACCAGACTTGGCATTCATTAAGGGAATGTTAGGCAGATACCTCTCTGATCCAGGAAAGGATCACTGGACCGCTAGGCAAAGAGGGTGCTGAGATATTTACAAGGAACGAAGCAACACGTACTGACGTATCGGAGATCTGATAGTTAGAGATCACTAGATATACAGATTCGATTTTGCTGGATGCTAGGATAGCATGAAATCGACCTCAGGCTATTGTTACCTAGCCGGAGGTGCGATCTCATGGAAAAGCACGAAACAGACCTTATTGGTGCTCTCCCTACTGGAGGCGGAAATTCGTAGCTACTTCCACTTCCACGCATCCAATCAGGCGATATGGCTTCGCAATTTGTCATCAGGTGCCTGCGGGTATTGGAGACTTACTGTCTCCAATGAGGATTTACTGTGACAAGTAATGCTTGCGGTGGCTATATTCAAATAACAACCGGAGTTCATCTAAAGCGAAATACATAGAGATGAAGTATCTGGCTGTTAAAGAAAGAATTCATGAGTGGTTCTGATCAGTATTGAGCATATCAGTAACAGACTCTATGGTGGCCGACCATTTGACTAAGGCCGTGGAACCGGTAGTGTGTTTCACAAGCATGTTAGCCGTATGGGTCTTAGTCCAGTTGAGGATGTTTTATCCTAGTGGGAGTCTGTGAGGTTTTTCTTGTGTTCAATAAAGTTGTTTATTTCAGACATACAGTATAATGTACATTCCCGGTTATATTAAAGTTTTTCTGCAGAAGTAATGTACATTAAGCAGTTACGAGCATACTATTCTGAATTCTAATTGATCTCGCTAAAGTAGGGCCAAGGTGGAATTAAATATGTACGATCACCTAGCATATTAATTCCACACTACATATCCATTTCAGTATCCATGTCATTCAGTAGAATGTTAGTATCATGATTTAAGAGGGACTAGTCACTAATTCAATGGCGACGTGCGGCTTAAGTCTTTTGCTAACATTTGCTGATGGACCGGAAAAGGAAAGACACACTAAAGGACATACGGTATATGAGCTCAAAAGGGTGACATATAATCTTTAAGATACATACATAGTCCAAGTGGGAGATTGTTGGGATTAATTCGAGATACGTGTGATGCGCAGCACGTTGATAAGTTTATACGAATTAATCATAAGGTGGACGTTATGTATGATAATATTATATGTCACATATGTCACGTAATAATATTAATTGTTACGTAAAACATCCACATGTTAAGTGATCATCGGGTATACTCGTGGATGTATAGTGTGGTCTAAATGGAAACCCCGAATATGTAGACAGTCATATGGTCAGAGACCGCGATGGATGGGCTCAAAGTGCAACGACCATAAAGTTACGACATCTGGTCCCCGAGGGGCGACAACCCACGTGTGGCGTAGATAATTGTTGGTACAATAATTAAATATTAAATAATATTTAATAATATTTATTAAATATTAGATAATATTTGATATGGACAGAGATAACTTGAATATAGCATCAAGTATATTCCAGGTATCTGGATAAAGGAATCTCTATCCATAAAGGAATATGCCCACTAGGATTCCTATTGGATAATGGATAAAGATAACTTGAATATAGCATCAAGTATATTCCAAGCATCTGGGATAAAAAAACTTTATCCATTAAGGAATATGCCCATTAGGATTCCCCTATTCTCCCTCTATATAAAGGAGGAGGCTTCACCTCCTCAGATCATCAACACAATTAAGAATTCGGCCATAGAGAGAGAAAAGTGGGAGGGTGTGCTAACCTTGTTCTATAAAGCCCACACTGCCTAACCTCTCATCGGGGGAAAGCAGTGAATTGTTGATTCCGTTCAAGGGGTATATCAGCAATTGGTGGGAGGTGTCGTTGAATCCTTGGATCAGCCAGATTCTTCATCAGCCGGAGCAGTTGCAGCATACGTGATCAGATTAACACAGCAATGGAGCAAGGTATATTTTCCGCATTTTGTTACTTTTGTCCATTGATTCGATTAAACGGTCCTATTCAGGGGTTTATTAAATTAAATCCAATAACCTATTCATATGTACATATATCAAATATCACTTAATATTCTAAGCAAGTGAACATGGAATTGGACCACTCTGTAGGATCTGCAAGGCGCCACTAGAAGGGGGGGGGGGTTGAATAGATGGTGCGGAAAGTGTGGTTTTTAAAATTTCTTTAAACTTGAACAATTCAAGTTCTGAAAACAGATTCTGTTTTCAGGACCTGTTTTAAAACATTTTTAAAACTAGGTTATAGGTCTTCAAAAATTATGAAATTTTGAGAGAACTTAGCCTCAGATGTTATGAGGGTCCCCTAAAAATTTCAAATAAAAATTCAACCTTTAACCCCTTCAAAAACCGTTGGTAATCAGATTGTGCAAATCTGCCAGAAACGGTAGATGGTTTTGAAAATTTAATTCCTATTTGTGTGAACGTCCAAATGCTCTGAAAATTTGACCACTAACTCCTTATATAATATTTAAATGGGTTGAAACAGTTTTGGAAAATTCTTTTGGGAAGTAGGTCAACTACAATCAAAGTCTCAACCTTTGCAAGTCTGAAAATCAGACTGCACTAGTCTCAGAACGTTTGATGTTTAATTGACTTATACTTGTCCAAAAGGGTTGAAACTTGTGCCAAATTAACCCTAGAACGTGTAAGTATGTTTTTGGAAATTTTCGTAATTTTTGAAAATCGTTTACTATTTTTACAAATGCAAACACGAAGAGTAAACAGTGCAGTAACTGAAAAGTAAATGCAGAAAGTAAATGGCACCAAGAATTTTATACTAGTTCGGTTATAAACAACCTACTCCAGTCTTCAAGGAACACCTTCCTTGGTTCACACTAATCACACACACGCAGTACACCTTACCGCAGGGTTGATAGAGTTACACCTTAACTCCAACCCTTTACAAACCTTGTATTGTAAGTACAATTCACACGAACACCACCACCTTGCAAGAATGAAGATTGATCACACCTTGATCAATCTTTTACAAAGATGTATAATGAATGGTGGTTTATCTCAAGCCTATTCAAGATTGAAAGATATGAAAACAATAGGCTTTACAAGAAGAGAGAAAGAAAGAAGATGTAGGAGAAGAAGAGCTTGGCTATTTGATCTCTTTGAATTACAATGCTTGTTGTTGTTTTTGTTTGATCTCCTCTCTTCTCTTTTAACCTTACAGCCGTCCACTTAGGGCTTCTCCCCTCTTGAAAATTTTCTTTTAAGTCCTTGAGAGAGTGTAAGACATCATTGTGACAAGGCCTTGCTTACTTGGCAACTTCTCATTGGATGATCATTTAGCCTTTGCTTACTTGGCACCTCCTTATTGGTTCAACATTGTCATCATGATAACATGGAAAAAACTGAGATATACACTTTAACATGTGCCAAAATCAATTAAAAAATCATTCCATAATTTAAGAAATACACCATAAATTGCAAGACAATAAAATTCTTCCATAACCTATGCAAATTTCGGCCATTAAGGGTGTCTTGCCATGCTGAATTTTCAGCATGTGCAACCTTCCATTTCTTCAAAATAATGCCAATTATTCTTTGATTTTTCATCATAAAAATGAATCAACAATATATGGCAAGTATTGCTACCAATTAAGAAATGAACTTGGACACAAAAAGGCTTAAGAATTCGGCCACACCATGTACACATGCTGAAAAAATTTTCAGCATGTGTGATATGTAGAGATATCACCATTTATTATTTAAATTATATTCAAAACCTTACCATATCTTCTTCCAATTAATCACCTAATAAAAGATGACAAAATATGTCACATTTAATAAGCAAAAATTCGGCCAGCTTAAGGTTAATATGCTGAAATTTTCAGCATGTGACATAAGAGAGATATATGTTGAATTCTTACCATTTGTAGCTTTCTCTTCAATTCATCAACAATGTATGATTGATCCTTGACCAATCAATATGCCAACAAAGCTCCACATGTGCTCCAAATCAGCTGTATGTGACGTTATATGATGTGTATACATGTGCTGAAATTTATTTTTGTTAACTTTGTAAAATAGTGCACATTTAATAATACACACATGTAATATTCCAATCAGCCCTTAATTTAATTTTCTAGAACACTTTAAGATGTATATCATATGTAAAAATTGTCTAGATACGTGTCACATGATGTACAAGAAAAAACGTTCCATGTTATGTGCGTAGAAAACCGAATTTTCGATATTTATCGATTACCCGATTTTTCTCTAATTTAAATTCCAACTTTTGCACATGTTATATATATTATGTTATACATAATATATATAATATATACTTTAAATCACAGCCCTTGGCTGGCTTAAAGTGGTACCATTAGCATGTGACAAAATTAAACTTGGAATCTTCACATTTTGGCCTTAATGTGGGGTGATTTGTGTGTGCCAACATGGAAATTATTTTTGGCTGACATATCATGTATGGCACGAAATTTACATCAATTTTTGATGTATATGGGCTGGCCATTTATTTATGGCAAGTACGTGACACGTTGGCGAAGTTTCGATATTCGCCCGATACGACAAATTTCGGTTTAGAACCTTTATCGTGTCGTATTTAATTTGTAATCACCATATCTTATATCATATGATATAAGACCTGAATATACTCATAAATATGAGTTAAGTATAGTGGTGTTGTGACGTTAACGTACGTACGTAGAATATATAACGTGTCGGTAGTACGTTGGAATACATGTGTATGTGCCTTTTTCAAAAAAAATCTGAAAATATGTATATATATGTGTATGGGGCGTGCATAATAAAGATGGGGAGGAGGAGAAAACTTTCCTTCCTTAGCCTTGTGCCTTTGTGCCTTTTCCAAATGTAGCTTCCTTTAATGAACTACTTAGTTTATCAAACTAAGTACTTCACTTAATGAACTAGTTTAGTTCATTAATGGTGGCACCTGAAAATAGTATAAACACAACAAATGTTTGCCATATAATGTAGGCTTTAATTCTTTATGGCTCGTTAGTACGGCAACATAATATATAAGCTAAATAAGGCAAGTAATGGCAAGTTATCATGCATACAGTACACATTTATATATGTATACGTTTATACATATTTCTACAATCTCCCCCTTTTGATGATTTTCAAAATAACTTGTGTACATGATTTAAATGCTATCTCTCCCCCCTTGAGCTATGCACAAATTTGAAATTTGAATTTCGAATTTCAAATCCGGCTCCCCCTTGATTTGTGCAATTAAGATCAATTAGTGTCCTTCTCTCCCTCTTAAATCATGTTTTTCTCTCCCCCTTTATTTTGGAAAGTAAATCAAAGATTCCTGTAAAGATAAAGAAAAAAATCATGCATTTCATATACGTGCGTTCGTAAGGGTTATTTTATTCAACCCTTGAAAATGTCCCTTTTGGTACCCACATTTGGGTGACCTTTCTAGGTCTTCCAAAAGGTGAGAAAGGTGATGAGAACGCAACATAATATACTTTAGGTGCACCTTTATCTGGCCTTTGGCCAAGAACTCCTTTATACGCATTATATGTAGGACGTTTTTGATATGTCCTTGTGTTTGTATGCGTAGTGCGTGGATGGAATGAATGTCGTGTATGCAATACTCTTTTCTTTTCATGTCTATATGATACAAAGTTGTGTTTCACGTGATATGAAGATGTGGTGGGACGTGATAAGGGAAGTGACGGTTTTTGCGTCATCTTAGACGCCACTTGGGGCTTTGGAGTGTCTACTTTCTTAGACACCACAAACTTAGTTGGTTTGGTTGATACTTCATTAGTATCAACGTATCCCAAACCCGTTTTGTCACTTTCATGCTTTTGTGATGATATAATGCGATGTAGCATATTGGATCCCGTATCAAACTGTTTCACCTTTTTCTCTACATCGGCATTCCTTGATTTTAATTTTGAAATCTCGGATTTCAATTCAACGTTCTCGGATGTCAATGATGAAATTTCAGATTTTAATGAATTTATAGTGCATGACAACTCTTCTTTTGAATCGTTTAATTGAGACACAAGATCTTTGTTAGAAGATTCTAACAATTTCTTGTCTTCAATTAATCGCTTCTTTTCTTTTGCAAGAGTCTTTGAAAACTTGTGCAATTCTAAATATTGACTAAATAAATCATCATATGAACATTCAGAATCGGAATCAGAGTCGGAAGATACCTCATTTGATGCTTTAGATGTAAAGCATACTTGTGCCTTGTGTTCTTCCGTATCATCAGTCTCAGAGTCGGATGTGTCACTCCAAGTGGAGGCTTTGAATGCTCTTCTCCTTTGCTTAGGTTCTGAGACGAGTCTATTCTTGTTCCAATCCTTGTCAGGGTATTTGTTTGTTTGTTTTTCTTTATTAGGGCAGTCGTATGATAGATGTCCAAGTTTGCCGCATTCATAGCACTTTATTTCCTTATTTTTATTTTTTATGATCCTTAGATGAGGTAGACTTATGTTTAATCGATTTTCTCAATATTTTTCTTAATCTTTTAGCCATTGTGATTAAGTCCTCATCATCGGAATCTGTGTCACTATCATCTACGACGTATTCATTTGATTTAAATGCTATAGCCCTATCATTGTTAGAAATAAACTCAGAATGTCTTAAAGCAAGTTTGTTTTCATATACCTTAAGTGATCCGATTAGTTTTTCCATTTTAATTGATTTGGTCTCTTTGCTTTCTTCTATGGCCGTTACTTTAGGATCCCACTCGGATGGAAGGCTTCACAAGACCTTTTGTACCTTTTCCTGCATAGTGAAGGCTTTGCCAAGTGACTCAAGAGAATTGTAAATGTTAGTCAAGCGTAAATCCATCTCAACAATAGACTCATTTGGCAATAATTTAAAGGACTCAAGTGTGGACATAAGCATATTAATTTTGGACTCCTTTACTTGGCTAGTCCCTTCATGTTTCATTTCAAGAATATGCCACATCTCTTGAGCACTAGAACAACTAGACACGTAACTAGCCTCACTTTTACTTAGGCCGTTTAATAGTAGTTGCATGGCTTTAGCATTAATGCTAAGTTTCTTTTCATCATCACTTGTATATTCTTGTCTAGTTTTAACGACTTCTAACGTGACTCCGTCTATAGTGGACAACTTAGATGGAACAAAAGGACCATCTTCTATAATTGACCAAAGATCAATGTCTATTGCCATAAAGAAAAGTTTCATTCTTACCTTCCATTGAATGAAAGACTCACCGTCAAAAAGAGGAGGCCTTATGGTTGACATTCCTTCTTGCACGGTTGTGGTTGCCATCTCACTGAATCGTTGGATTCTTTGAAGTGAGTGTTCCTGCGCTCTGATACCAATTGTAGGATCTGCAAGGCACCACTAGAAGGAGGGCTTGAATAGATGGTGCGGAAAGTGTGGTTTTTTAAAATTTCTTTAAACTTGAACAATTCAAGTTCTGAAAACAGATTCTGTTATCAGGACCTGTTTTAAAACGTTTTTAAAACAAGGTTAGAGGTCTCCAAAAATTATGAACTTTTGAGAGAACTTAGCCTCAGATGTTATGAGGGTCCCCTAAAAATTTCAAATAAAAATTCAACCTTTAACCCCTTCAAAAACCGTTGGTAATCAGATTGTGCAAATCTGCCAGAAACGGTAGATGGTTTTGAAAAATTAATTCCTATTTGTGTGAACGTCCAAATGCTCTGAAAATTTGACCACTAACTCCTTATATACTATATTTAAATGGGTTGAAACAGTTTTGGAAAATTCTTTTGGGAAGTAGGTCAACTACAATCAAAGTCTCAACCTTTGCAAGTCTGAAAATTAGACTGCACTAGTCTCAGAACGTTTGATGTTTAATTGACTTATACTTGTCCAAAATGGTTTGAAACTTGTGCCAAATTAACCCTAGAACGTGTAAGTATGTTTCTGAAAATTTTCGTAATTTTGAAATCGTTTACTATTTTTACGAATGCAAAAACAAAGAGTAAACAGTGCAGTAACTGAAAAGTAAATGCAGAAAGTAAATGGCACCAAGAATTTTATACTAGTTCGGTTATAAACAACCTACTCCAGTCTTCAAGGAACACCTTCCTTGGTTCACACTAATCACACACACGCAGTACACCTTACCGCAGGGTTGATAGAGTTACACCTTAACTCCAACCCTTTACAAACCTTGTATTGTAAGTACAATTCACACGAACACCACCACCTTGCAAGAATGAATATTGATCACACCTTGATCAATCTTTTACAAAGATGTATAATGAATGGTGGTTTATCTCAAGCCTATTCAAGATTGAAAGATATGAAAACAATAGGCTTTACAAGAAGAGAGAAAGAAAGAAGATGTAGGAGAAGAAGAGCTTGGCTATTTGATCTCTTTGAATTGCAATGCTTGTTTGTTGTTTTTGTTTGATCTCCTCTCTTCTCTTTTAACCTTGCAGCCGTCCACTTAGGGCTTCTCCCCCTCTTGAAAATTTTCTTTTAAGTCCTTGAGAGAGTGTAAGACATCATTGTGACAAGGCCTTGCTTACTTGGCAACTTCTCATTGGATGATCATTTAGCCTTTGCTTACTTGGCACCCTCCTTATTGGTTCAACATTGTCATCATGATGACATGGAAAAAATCTGAGATATACACTTTAACATGTGCCAAAAATCAATTAAAAAATCATTCCATAATTTAAGAAATACACCATAAATTGCAAGACAATAAAATTCTTCCATAACCTATGCAAATTTCGGCCATTAAGGTGTCTTGCCATGCTGAATTTTCAGCATGTGCAACCTTCCATTTCTTTCAAAATAATACCAATTATTCTTTGATTTTTCATCATAAAAATGAATCAACAATATATGGCAAGTATTGCTACCAATTAAGAAATGAACTTGGACACAAAAAGGCTTAAGAATTCGGCCACACCATGTACACATGCTGAAAAATTTTCAGCATGTGTGATATGTAGAGATATCACCATTTATTATTTAAATTATATTCAAAACCTTACCATATCTTCTTCCAATTAATCACCTAATAAAAGATGACAAAATATGTCACATTTAATAAGCAAAATTCGGCCAGCTTAAGGTTAATATGCTGAAATTTTCAGCATGTGACATAAGAGAGATATATGTTGAATTCTTACCATTTGTAGCTTTTCTCTTCAATTCATCAACAATGTATGATTGATCCTTGACCAATCAATATGCCAACAAAGCTCCACATGTGCTCCAAATCAGCTGTATGTGACGTTATATGATGTGTATACATGTGCTGAAATTTATTTTTGTTAACTTTGTAAAATAGTGCACATTTAATAATACACACATGTAATATTCCAATCAGCCCTTAATTTAATTTTCTAGAACACTTTAAGATGTATATCATATGTAAAAAGTGTCTAGATACGTGTCACATGATGTACAAGAAAAACGTTCCATGTTATGTGCGTAGAAAACCGAATTTTCGATATTTATCGATTACCCGATTTTTCTCTAATTTAAATTCCAACTTTTGTACATGTTATATATATTATGTTATACATAATATATATAATATATACTTTAAATCACAGCACTTGGCTGGCTTAAAGTGGTACCATTAGCATGTGACAAAATTAAACTTGGAATCTTCACATTTTGGCCTTAATGTGGGGTGATTTGTGTGTGCCAACATGGAAAGTATTTTTGGCTGAACATATCATGTATGGCACGAAATTTACATCAATTTTTGATGTATATGGGCTGGCCATTTATTTATGGCAAGTACGTGACACGTTGGCGAAGTCTCGGTATTCGCCCGATACGACAAATTTCGGTTTAGAACCTTTTATCGTGTCGTATTTAATTTGTCATCACCATATCTTATATCATATGATATAAGACCTGAATATACTCATAAATATGAGTTAAGTATAGTGGTGTGACGTTAACGTACGTACGTAGAATATATAACGTGTCGGTAGTACGTTGGAATACATGTGTATGTGCCTTTTTCAAAAAAAATCTGAAAATATGTATAATATATGTGTATGGGGCGTGTATAATAAGATGTGGAGGAGGAGAAAACTTTCCTTCCTTAGCCTTGTTGCCTTTGTGCCTTTTCCAAATGTAGCTTCCTTTAATGAACTACTTAGTTTATCAAACTAAGTACTTCACTTAATGAACTAGTTTAGTTCATTAATGGTGGCACCTGAAAATAGTATAAACACAACAAATGTTTGCCATATAATGTAAGCTTTAATGGTTCATGGCTCGTTAGTACGGCAACATAATATATAAGCTAAATAAGGCAAGTAATGGCAAGTTATCATGCATACATGTACACATTTATATATGTATACGTTTATACATATATATAAACATTCAAATTGCTTATTTTGAAATCACTCAAACCCTCTTATTTCTACACACTCGGCAGCAACAACAATTACAAAAAAAAAAAACAAGATAACATATGCATATGCATAAATATAGTCGATACACACTGTCTAAAAAAAATCCATTTTGTCCACTGTCCATAAGGACAGCGGCCTCCCCACCCCTTACGCAGCAACAACAACAAAACAAACATATCATATGTAATATTATATATATATTTAACCGAATCACACCAATAAACATATACTTATATAAAATCATTCATCTATATAGAACAAATATAAATATGAATAATCCGGGTCTTGATACAAAAATACAGTCATAAGTTATACAAAATCATAGTAAATATAGGTAAGATACTTACATTGATTCAAGTATACTATACCGTTATTGTAACTAGGGTTGGATTGGATTCACAATTTTCTTCCTCTGGTTCGAAAATACTGCCGCCGATTGCTGTGAGTAGGACAAAGAAAAAAAGAAGAAAAAAGTGGCTGCCGCTTGTTTTGTTGGTGCTGGGAAGGGCGGCTGTTGGGCTTAGGTTTTTAGGGAATTTTTTTTTCTATTCTTGCTATTAATGGCGGCAGAGGGTTGAAGGATGGATAGGGTTTCAATTAGGTGTTGTATATATAAATATAGGTATTTAGGTAGTTTAAGATATTTTCTTAAGAGTTAAAGTTTAGTTTAGGTAATGTTAATCTCCTTTTTAAAAAAAAATTGATTCCTAACCATATATCTATTCATTCAACCTAGTTTATCTAAGATAACATTCCATTATTATTATATTTATCTATTTTTTTATTCTTTTATTTGTTTTTCCTTTTTATTTTCTTTTCTTTTTCTTCTTATGCCCCTCAGGTCACGGGCATAACATATAGGCTATAGCCTAAACACATGAAAAATCTGTCTGGACCTAAACACATGAAAAACCTCTTACCTTCTTGCGTTGCATGAGAAGTGAAGTTACAAGAGGGGTTAGAGGTTAAGTTGCTGGCTTTCCTCAAGTTCCTTGCTTGAAATCTCCTTGTTACTTCTTGTTTCTTGATTCAAGTTAGGTGCAGAAGCCAACTAATTTGTAGTAGGCAGTGTGTAAGAGCATATGGGAATACTTATGCTACCACCATGTTGACAGCATTTTTGGTAAGAGAGGGGGAAATGGAATATTTTGCAGCTCATTGGATTGCATACATCCCAATTTATTCAGAGGGGCTTAGTTTTGTTATTTTTTTTTAAACGGTGGAGGGTTGGGTGGTAAAATACAGTCTTGGTGTGGGGATCAAGTAAACACATTCATGTATCTATAATAAGTGTTGTTTTTACTTGCTAAGGCTTTCGTTTTTACTTGTCTCATTATGTAGAAGGGAATAAGGTGCCCGAGAACCATTTGAGTAGGTGCTGGGGCAGGGTCTTAATTTTGAAGATATAAAATATTTAGAAGTCTACACGTGTAGAAGTCAACATGCAGTTATAGCCTCTAGTGCATATCTTACTTGGTATTCGGATTAAGACATTACTCTAAAAACGTATAGGTTACTCTAAAAAGGTATAGGTTCGAACTAAGACACGTGTAACGTGTGAGCAATATTGTCATTTGGTCATGAAGGTTAAATGCTTGAATATGATCCAATTGAGTGATGTGTTACAGGCCCGGTTTACAGTGAACTTCTTATGTAGATTGTTTAGTAATGTCTTACCCATCTAGGAGATCCTTGGATTTCTGATTTATATCTTTCACGTAACTTCATTACCTGAAACAGTGAAGACCCTAAAAACCAATAATTTGGTCTTTTGCTCCATAACATGCATTTATATATTTTCCTTGCTCCATACCTAAATTTCTTGTTCTATAAGTATTTGTAGTACCATATAATATATTTAGGACACTAATTTGCTGTTAAGCATAGCAAATGTATTCCTAACTAGTTTACACGCGTGGAAAGCTAACATTCTTAGCTACAAATGTCAAGAAGAGCATGTCATCAGAATAAGCTTCTAGAAGTGTCAACAACGCGTCACAAAGTCAGTCTAAATTACATAGTCATAGTTTAAGTAGCATTCTTGTAGTTTCCTAACTAGTTTATGTTTTCTAGGTTATATCTTCTATATAAACCCCCTTATATTGTCATTAATGACCAGAGTTGAAATAAATTTGATATAATTTTTGAGCAAAACTAACATCAAGGCGTTCCTTGTGTTTCTTTTGATCTTTGATTAAAAACCAGATTATATATCAATGTCTTGAAGAAAAGTTGTGGGAGAATTCAATATGTCCAACTTGGAGACACGTACCAAGGGTGATAAGTCATTATTGGAGCACGAACAAGCTGTAGTTCAATGGATCTTGCTCGATCTAAAACAAGAGGCACACCAAACAAGGCATCTAGCGGAGGACTTGGTTAGAACGAGGAAAGGTTAGAACTTTCGTGTTATCAAACACGCATCAATTTGGTATCAAAGCTACAGTTTCTAGTTCTAATTTTGGTTTTATTTTGTACATAACCTGTTGATACACACCATACATCATCCATCCAAAAAAGAAAAATTCTGCTGCACGCAACAAAACCGCCTAAAAATTTCTGTCTGCAATACTTACACACACGTCCGTAACAGTTCCTTTAGTGCAGAATGTGATTCAAGGACGAATCCTTTTGAGCAAAGAGGGAATAATGAGGTCCAAGGTTCCAAAACACATGTGAAGGTGTACATGGGATGGAGGGTGGGCTGGACTTAACATCTAGGTATGTTTTTATGTTGTTTATTTTGTAAAAAGGTCTTGCATGACCTTCTTGCTGGCCTATTTGGCTTGTAAACGTTGCAATATTTGTTTATTATGTTTTTGAAATTAATTTTGTTTCGGATATAGCCACTTGGTGGGTCAATACGAAAGCCACGATTCACTTATCTGTGACTATGCAAGGTTGCCTAAGCCATAGAAGACCAAGAGACGATGAAAGATACGTTTATTTGGGAAATGCCAGCGGCATAAAGGTTGAAGCCATCGGGCATTTCAGATTGCTGTTGACATCCGGTTTCTATTTAGATTTACATGACACTGTTTTGGTACCATCGTTTAAATGAAATCTTATTTCGTTTTATCCATTGGATAAAAGTGGATATTACTGTTATTTTGGAAATAGAAATTTCTAATTTTATCATGATTCTAGATTGATTGGTCACGGTATTATGTTCGAAATTGATAAACTTTATTCAATAACGTTGCTTCAAATCAGGAAACCTTGCATGTTGTAACGCGAAACGTTAAAGCAAAATTAACTCATGAGAATTCAGGATCACTTTGGCATCGACGTTTAGGACACGTGTCCAAAAACAGGATAGAACGTCTTGTCAAAACAAAAATTCTCAATCCTTTAGACTTAACCGACTTAGAGTCGTGTGTATTTTGTGCTAAAGAAAAACAAACTAAAGTCCGAAGATATGAAGCAAATCGTGCAAATAGTCCATTAGAGTTGATTCATACCGATACTATTGGCCCATTTCATCTGGTTACTTGAAATGGCCACTCTTATTTTATCACCTTTATTGGCGACTATTCGCGATATGGCTACATATTCTTAATTAAAGAAAAAGCGCAAGCAATAGACATGTTCAAATCCTTTAAAGCTGAAGTTGAGTTACAACTCAACAAAAGGATTAAAGCCGTCTGATCGGACCATGGGGGTGAATACTACGGTCGATATGTTGGATCAGGAGAACAGTGTCCAGGACCATTTGCTAAATCCCTAGAGGAAAGCGGAATCGTCCCTCAGTACACCATGCCTGGGTCACCGAGCATGAATGGTGTAGCTAAAAGACGAAGCCGTACACTTATGGACATGGTGCGTAGTATGATGAGTCAAACTACGCTACCATTATTCCTCTGGGGAGAAGCGCTTAAAGACGCAGCTTACATCCTCAACCGAGTACCAACTAAAGCAACGATAGGGACCCCTTATGAGTTATGGACTAAGCGTAAGCCTAGCCTTAACCACATAAGGGTTTGGGGCTGTCCAGCAGAGGCAAAGCCTTAGTGACTAAATGAAAGAAAGCTGGACACCAAAACAGTTAGTTGCTATTTCGTTGGTTACTCGGAAAGGTCACGAGGGTATAAATTCTATTATCCCACAAGTAAAGTATTTTTCGAGACAAATTCGATAAAGTTCTTTGAGGATACTTTGGTTCCGGGGGAGGAATGATTTGTATCAGCAGATCATCGAGTTAGATGAGTCACACTCAGATACGACAGAAATGCGAATCGAACCATCTTTTGGGGAGATAGCATCAGCGATACCCGCACCTGAGGTACCTCATCCCAGTAGTGACGCTCCACAGGATCAAGTTCATGTTCCTGAGGAAGTTACTGAAGAACACGATGAATTGCCGGCTGATGCAGTTCAGGAACCTACAGTATCCCAAGAACAAGTGCCCTAAGGAGATCCACTCGTGAACGGAGAAACCCCATACCTAGCGAGTATGTGGTATATCTCCAAGAACACAAATTCGAGGTTGGCATGTTGGACAATGACCCTAAAAACATCCAACAAGCATTACATGTCGAAATTTAGAAAAGTGGATAAAGGCCATGGAAGAAGAAATAAAGTCTATGCACGACAACAAGGTATGAGATATCGTCTCGTTGCCTAAAGGTTCAAAACTCGTTGGTTGCAAATGGATATTTAATACTAAAAGGGATTCAAAAGGCAACGTGGAATGATATAAGGCTCGACTTGTTGCTAAAGAGTTTACCCAAAAAGAGGGTATAGACTATACAGAAACCTTCTCTCCAGTATCCACGAAGGATTCCTTCCGGATAATCATGGCTTTAGTGGCACACGTAGATCTTGAGCTACATCAGATGGATGTTAAGACCGTGTTTTCAAACGGAGAACTCGACGAGACCATTTACATGGTTCAACCGCCTCAATTCGAGGTGGGAGATCCAAAAGGCATGGTTTGTCGACTAAAGAAATCCATCTATGGACTCAAGCAAGCGTCTCGACTATGGTACTTCAAATTCGCCAAAGTGGTTGTCTCCTTCGGTTTTGAGGCAAACCAAATTGACGAATGCATGTATCACAAGTTCAGTGGGAGCAAGTTCATATTCATGATCTTGTACGTAGATGATATACTGCTTGCAACAAACGATGTGAACATGTTGAGCGACACTAAAGCCTTTCTGAGAAAACATTTCGAGATGAAAGACCTTGGTGAAGCCTCATATGTGTTGGGACTTAAGATACGGAGGAATCGTACCCAAGGTATCTTAGGTCTCTCACAACAGGCATACATCAAAAAGTTGTTGAAGCAGTATAGCATGGATAAGTGTAAACCACTTAATACCCCTGTGGCAAGAGGAGACAAGTCCAGTTTGAAACAATGTCCCAAAACAGAGTTTGAACGTTCAGGGATGAGGAATACTCCCTATGTTTCCATAGTAGGGAGTATAATGTATGCCCAAGTATGTACACGACCAGACTTGGCATTTATTACGGGAATGTCAGGCAGATACCTCTCTGATCCGAGTAAGGATCATTGTACCACAGCAAAGAGGGTGCTGAAATATTTACAAGAAACAAAACAACACGTACTGATGTATCGGAGATCTGATAAGTTAGAGATCATTATATATAAAGATTCCGATATTGCTGGATGCTATGATAGTATGAAATCGACCTCAGGCTATGTATTTACCCTAGCCGGAGGTGCGATCTCATGGAAAAGCATGAAACAGACCTTATTGGCGTTCTCCACTATGGACGCGGAATTCGTAGCTTACTTCCACGCATCCAATCAGACGATATGACTTTGCAATTTTGTCATAGGGTTGTGGGTATTAGAGACTATCACGTCTCCAATGAGGATTTAATGTGACAATAATATTGCGGTTCTATATTCAAATAACAACCGGAGTTCATCTAAAGTGATCTGATCAGATTGAGCATATCAGTACAGACTCCATGGTGGCCAACCCTTTGACTAAGACCATGGAACCAGTTGTGTTCCACAAGCATGTTAGTCGTATAGGTCTTAGTCAAGTTTAGGATGTTTTATCCTAGTGGGAGTCTATGAGATTTTTCTTGTGTTCAATAAAGTTGTTTAATTCAGACAAACAGTATAATGTATATTCCGGTTATATTAAAGTTTTTCTGCAGAAGTAATGTACATTAAGCAGTTACGACATACATTCTGAATTCTATTGATCTCGCTAAAGAGGGCCAAGTTAGAATTAAATATGTATGACATATTAATTCCATACTACATATCCATTTCAGTATCCATGTCATTCAGTAGAATGTAAGCATCATGATTTAAGAGGGACAAGTCACTAATTCAATGCGGCAGCATGCGGCTTAAGTCTTTTGCTAACATTTGCTGATGGACAAGAAAAGGAAAGACACACTAAAGGACATACTGTATACGAGCTCAAAAGGGTGACATAAAATCTTTAAGGTACATACATAGTCCAAGTGGGAGATTGTTAGGATTAATTCGAGATACATGTGATGCGCAGCACGTTGATGAAGTTTATACGAATTAATCATAAGGTGGACGTTATGTATGATAATATTATATGTCACATATGTCACATAATAATATTAATTATTACGTAAAACATCCACACATTAAGTGATCATCGGGTATGTTCGTGGATGTATAGTGTGGTCTAAAATAGAAACCCCGAATATGTAGACAGTCATATGGTCAGAGACCACGATGGATGAGCTCAAAGTGTTACGACCATAAAGTGTACGACATCTGGTCCCCGAGGAGCGACAACCCACGTATGGCTAGTAGATAATTGTTGGTACAATAATTAAATATTAAATAATATTTAATAGTAATATTTATTATTAAATATTAGATAATATTTGATAGTGGATAAAGATAAACTTGATATTAGCATCAAGTATATTCCAGGTATCTGAGATAAAGAAATCTTTATCCATAAAGGAATATGCCCATCAGGATTCTTATTGGATAATATTTGATAATGGATAAAGATAACTTGATTATAGTATCAAGTATATTCCAGGTACCTGGGATAAAGGAATCTCTATCCATAAAGGAATATGCCAATTAGGATTCCCTTATTCTCCCTCTATATAAAGGAGGAGACCTCCACCTCCTCATAACAGCATCAAGATTCGGCCATAGAGATAGATAAAGGGGAGGGTGTGTCAACCTTGTTCTATAACGCCCACACTGCCTAGCCTCTTCATCGGGTAAAGCAGTGAATTGTTGATTCCGTTCAAGGGGTGTATCAGCAATTGGTGGGAGGTCGTGAATCCTTGGATCACGCCGGATTCATCATCAGCCGGAGCAGTTGCAGCGTATGTGTTCAGATTAACAACAGCAATGGAGCAAGGTATATTTTTCGCATTTTGTTACTTTGTCCATTGATTCGATTAAACGGTCCTATTCAGGGATTTATTAAATTAAATCCAACACAAAAGTGTATGCATAAGATGTGGGCTACTGAACATACTGTTTGGCATTGTTTCAGAAAGGCCAATGCAAACAAAGGATCAAGAGGTAAGCATAAACCACAAGTTCAAGTGTATGAAGTGGAGCAAGAGGAGATTCCGAAGACAGTCAAATTCAATTTTTGGTTTTGACGCCTTCATTTTTATTCACCAGGGTGCCACTCGTACCTTCATCTCTCCCCCACCTTCACCCAAAGACTAAATTTGCTAAGTGAAGAACTATCTCATCAATTAGCTATAAGAACACAAGTTGGGAATGGCAGATAGTGACTGACAAAGCATACAAAGATTGTCCTCTTCATATAGGAGATCGAGAATTAACTGCGGACCTCATTATCCTACCAATTCAGGGGTAGAATCTAATCCTTAGGATGAATTGGTTGTCAAATCATTATGCCCAAGTTGATTGTCGAAGAAAACCAGTAAAATTTTTCCCACCAGCAGTACCAGTGTTGGTGTTTAGAGGGAAGCACGCAAGACGACCAAAAGGACTATTATCATGGGCTAAGGGAGGGAAATTACACAACGAAAGTTGTCAAATAATTTTTAGCTTTTCTCTCAACACAATCTTAACCACAACCTAAATAAGAAGAAATACCAAATAGTTAAAGATTTTCCAGATGTGTTTATGGACGAGTTACTTTGGCACACGAACAAGAGATAGAGTTTACCATTGATCTGGCACCAGAAGCTACCCCTAAATATAAAACTCCAAATATAATATTATCCACGGAGTTAAAAGAAGGGAAAAAGGACTAGAAGAACTTTTGGAGCAAGGATTTATTCAGCCCATCTCATCCCCTTTGTGGGCACCGATCCTTGTCGTTAAAAAGGAACACGAAACCGTAAGGATATATATAGATTACTGATAAGTCGATCTTCGGACATGTTTTATGATAAACCATAATTAATCGTCTGCTAGTCAGCAACAGTCTACGGTTCAACTTCAGTAGCTCAGCATTCAATGTACTCCAGTACATCAGTTCAGCAGTTCAGCGCCTAAGTATGGCAATTCAGCCTAAGCTGCACTTCAGTAGGATAACACAACACCCTCGTAACATCAAAAAATGTGCCAAGGATTGCCCCTCGGCATCAACTTCAGTATATGTTCAAATGCTTCACTTCGGACTACTTCATCTAGACACTACCTAATCACATGCTTCGGCAAAATTTAGCTGTGTACCACAGCAAGGCATGCACTTCGGCAAGGGTCAGCTGTGTACCACAGCAAGTCATGTACTTCAGCAAGGTTCAGCTGTGTACCACATATAGTGAACCTTGCTAAGATATTATTTCGTGGGACCTTCAAACAGGGATACTCTTCAAACATAGTGACTACAGCTGGCTATTCTTCCAGAAAACGCCAAGGTCACAACAGCCGGTCTACTATTTACGTTAACTAGGCCGACCTATTAATCGTATCAGTCAGACTATTGATCACATCAGCAGACCTACAGCGTCCTACGCTTTCTGCCCCAAGCAAACATCTTATCCAATTATCTACTATCAGAAGACAAAGGCGGGAAAGTCTATAAAAGCAAGGCAACCAAAACAAATAGGGGAGAGCCAACTCGGGGTTCAGACATCCCCATTCTAAAGCATATTCATACACTCTGCTCATCGGCAATTACTGTGAGAAAATCTTAACTCACCCTTTTACATTATAATCTCAGTGAGATATGGCCCAAACTGACTTGAGCGTCAGAGGGTTTTCCCGGAGCCAACCCCCCAGGACCTCTGACCTGTGCTTCTTTGTGCAGGACATGTGGCGCTATTCCAGCTACACATTCTCAATCCCAGTTAACAAATTCTTCACGTTAACTGACGGAGCTATTTTGAGGTCAACTAGACCCTTGGTGAAGATCCGGCTTCATCATTTTAGGTATTATAGGGTCATTCTACATTATTTTTACCCGTTTTAGTTCTTATTTTATATTTTCCCTTACTTTAGAGTCATTTTAAAAATTGTAGCTATTTCTAGTACTTTTGTGATGTTTTTTCCCTTGTTTTATGAATTTGGTCGTGAATTTTCGATAAAAAGAAAGTACGTAAAAGTCTTCGCAAGTCAAGTCAAAGCATTGGCAGTCAAGAAGTCAACAATTCTTTAGGTCATTGGAAGTCCACGAGTCAAGACTGGTCAACCCACCAGAATGGATCTCCTCCAATCGATTTTCAGAAGTCCTAGAAGTGGGCCAAAAGCATGGGAGAGGATCTCTGACCCCCTTCCACGTGGCACACAGGGGGGAGGTAGTGAGGCTGGGTGAGGGTCACCCACACCCAGCCTCACCACCCCCTGTGTGTCACGTGGCGGGCGGTCTCAAAGGGGGTGAGGAGTTGGGGGTTAGAGGATCTCAATCCCAAAAGCATAGCAGAGCAAAGGCAAGAAACAATTTTGAAGCAATGAAATCCGATTCACATGACTTAAGAAGACGATTATTTTCTAGGAGCTTTCCTTCCAGAATCAATTTCTACATAGCCCGAGTGTATTTTCTATGCCTCCAATGAAGTTTATAAATAACTGCATAGTTCTCTTAATTTACTTGTACTTTCTCTTCTCCCGCTACCGGTGGAGTTCTTTAGTAGAGTATTAGATTAGCTCAAAGATTCTTACCAATATAATATTTATTTTAGTCTTTTTTTTTTAATTTTAGTTTTTTTTTTTTTTTTTTTTTTTTTTTTTTTTTTTTTTTT
>AP025074.1:11014916-11065842 GCA_036186865.1 Eustoma russellianum | reverse complement strand
TTTTTGTGTTCCAAAGACTATGTCTTTTATCTTTGTAAAAGTCAGTCGTCGTCTTCCTCCTCCTCTTCTTCTGTTATTTCTCTTTCTTTTATTGCTTTATTTCTTTACGACATGGATAGAGTGTTTTGAATTTCTTTCTGCTTTTGTTATTTTTTGTAATCAAGTAAGTTCTTTTTTATTTACTCATTATGTTTCTTTAACATTTTCTTAATATCTATGTCTTTAGTTTATTTAGTTTTATTAGTTTAGGTTATGTATCTAGTTTAGTTTATTTAAGATTTGCATTTAGTTGACTTTTTAGTTTAGTGGCAGATAAATTAATTAACCCAGTTAAGCTCTAGTCTAGTCTGGTTAAATTTTATCTTAATTAATTAACTTGATTAAGGTATAATCTACTTAACTAGAATTAGCCAACTTATAAAATATTCTCTGTCGTTATGCATACTCTCAAGATTAATTTTTCTGCCTTTAGTTTCATTTCGCCTTGTTTCCATTTTCAATGGAGTTAAGGACACACTATTCATTGACTTTAGAATATGATGGAATAAAGCAAAATAACTCACTAAATTGGCTGTGCTTCTTATATTGTGAAGTAGCAGTTGATCGACAAGATGTAATTTTCATTATGGGTCATCAGGAAACAATGTGTTTCTAACATACGGGTGTGGTTACGTACATCTGACTTCCTATACTCTGCCATAGGCGGGAGACTCTAAGGTGTAATGTTGTTGTTGTTATAGTTTTATTTCGCCTATTCCACATTCCCTTAAGACTTGGGTATATAATGATGTTTCCATTTACTGCTTTTGTTGTTCAGTTTAATTGCTTTTATTTATTTATATTTCCTCAGTAGATGATAATAATTCTTTAGATAAATCGTGATTCATGTTTATTTATTCATACACAAACTAGCTTACTCTTGTTTGACGAGTCTGTTGGTTAATTTACCTGCTTTATACAGAGTGCGATTTCCGTATGTGATTGACCCCTAATTGCCCTAACTGCTTAGTTGTTGGGTTAATTAGAGAATTATTTTTGGTGTTACTAATGACACACAACAAATTTTGGTGCAGTTGCCAGGGAAATTAAATACTATTTTTGGTAGTTGCTTTAATCTAATAAACTCCTTGTGTTCAAGTTTTCTTTGTTTATCTGTGTTTTTTTTTTTCATTTGACTTCTTAGTTTTTCTCCGTACAATTTTCCCTGTGTCACTGGAATAGCTTCCTGCCTCTAGATCTTTCATGTGTTAGCCTATGTTGATGTATATTATGTACTCTCCAAAAAGGTTGAATCCAACCAATAAGTGTCCTGCCACATCTAGTCTCAAAGGTAGTGCAGGGAGGTAAATCAAGTTCCAAAGATAGTGTAGGGAGGTAAATCAGGTATCCAACGGCCCGTTAGCAGGAGTTTGGTCATTTACACAGTAGTCTGCATAAAGAACCCCCCAGCACTGCAGGCAAGCCTACAGGACAAGAAGCTCCACACTATGCACTTGCTGCTGGGAAGGGGCAGGCAAGCCTACAGGCCAAGAAGCTCCACACCATGCACTTGCTGCAAAGAAGGGGCTAGGGGCTTTCTTGCCTTTGGCAAGAATTGAACCTCTGACCTCCCTTTCGAGAACCCTTGCCTGAAACCAGTTGGACTATGTCGGAGGACTATATTATGTACTCTATCAAGTAGTATTCGGCCGGGGGGTGTACAACCCTTTCAATCAACCATGGCCATATTATTTGGCCCAGTATTCATATCAACCATCTTGGCCTGAATCTGCAGAAAATTTTTATCCGACTCTCACTATCAATCTTGGTCACCAGATCCTTCTCCCTACTCATATTACACCCAAACTTTATTGTCAATATCCTAATTAGTAAAATTTTAGTTCAGAATCTCAACCTGAAAGGACCTTAACACAGAAAATTGAAGATCATTCTTAGCACACTTCATCCTTCGATAATGCTCATTCTTTTCACAATTATCAATACCAACAAAATATTTTTGAAATTAGTAGTCATAATTCTTCATATCCTATTATTGTTATGCCCCGTGACTTCCTATATGCAACACATGCACAAACGTACACATAAAACAAAATATATAAATTATATATATAACACATACACACGGCATAACAAGAAAAAAGGAAAAGAAAATAAAGAAGACAAATATAAACTTAAGATCCTAATAGGATTGAGAGTTAAAAAGATAAAACTTAAGTTAAAAAATACAAACTCAAATTAAATTAGGAAAAGATAACCTGAATATCTTAGGATTTTACCTAATATACACCTATAGATATATAGGCACACATAACATAAAATCCTACCCTAATCACCATAATTAAAAAATCGGCCACCTCTCATCAAGAGCAGCCGACTTTTATCTCCAAAATCCCTGCCTCCAACCGCAGCCTTCAAGTGCCAAGAAACAATAATTTTTCATCCGATTTTTATCCATTCTTCGCATAGTGCGTATAATCGAGTCAAATATCCTTACTATATTTGATATGTTTTTACAAAGTTATGATGCTAGTTTCATATGAAAACCGGATCATGAATGAATACTTTTGGTTGCATAGATGTTTGATCATATATATGCATATGCTATATGGATGAATTGACTATATACACATATATATATATATGTAAAGATTATTTGTGTGTTGACGGTACAAATTTTACATATAGTATGGGTTTTATTGTTGCCGAGGGAGGCCACTGTCTCGTGGACAGTGGCAAGAGCAATTTATATAAAAATAAGGAAAAAAAATTTAAAGCTTTTTTTGGTTACACAAATAGAGAAACGATTATTTTATAAGAAATATGTGCATGTGTGTGATTCTGCAAGTATGCTGGGAGTTTGGGGGATAATCAAATTTTTTTTTTAAGACGAAAATTTTATTAATCGAAAGCCTCACTTTTGATGGAGGAAAACCATATTACAGTGTCAGAGTATGCGAATAAATGAAACAATGAAGCAAGTATGTCATATCTCCAGTCATATATGATATGCCGCATTAAAACCTTGCCAAGAAAAAAACCACCCTTGTGGATAAAACCTTGGCGAAGGAAAAAGCGTACATATTTATACGGCTGTCATTGATATGATAAGAACGTAATATTGTATACAAATCAATGATTGCTGCAGACGTTTGTGTGAGCAGTATGAGGCTGAAGACGTTGCAAGTGCCGCTATTTGGTCTTGGCGTTTTCTTGAAGAACCAAACCTCAGAAGATGTCCAGGAAGAAACGAGGTCAATGACGGTGGGTAACAGAACAATCAAAAGTAGGAAAGTCAAGCACATACCGGAGCCGCCTTGGCAGTTGTGGTGCCAAGGCGACAAAGGGACGAAATGATGCGCCAGGTCAGTCTTAGTCGTGAGGCCCTCAAATGCAGGAAGAAAGTGCACCACTTCTGGAATAAGGCTCACCACCGTGATGTGTAACGTAATCTCGCGCGAATGGAGAGAATGTATCAAAAGAATATAAATTGTGAAAATAATAAGCACAAGCAGAGTGTCAAAATGCATACCCAAGTCGCCTTGACCAAGGAGCCAAGGCGACAGTGGTAAAGTTCCAACACCATGAAATCTGAATGTATCCGCCATGTGATTAAAACGTGTAAAGCATATGATCCAGCAATACAGTCCTCCAATCACCGATGAGGAAATAGGGATTTGACGTGATAACCAAGTCACTCCAATGAAAAAAAGAGGTATGTTATGTATGTGAAATAAACTGCATAAATTGTAGATAAATGGATATTCAGCCATACCGTGCCTGCCAGCATCCCAAAGGGTGCAGGCAGTAGGTTCCAAACAGCGCCAATCCATATGGAAGTCCGGATAGCGTCAAGGCACCCGCAAATGAACAGAAGTGAGATCCAAAGTGACTGCCGCACGTACCAATGAACGCAGAGTATCCGATGTATAATGTTTCGTACGTGGGTATAACATTGCATGTTGTGCTAAATAATGAGCCGCCATGTTTGCCTCGCGATAAATGTGACTGTAGGGAAGACGATGAAAATGAACTAGCGAGTGAAGCCTTTGAAGATGAGTATTCCCATGGACAATGTTCTGCCGTGTCAACCGATCAATCAATTGGGCACAATCCGACTCTAGGATAATTGTTCGGTAAAATGGAAGGAAATAGAGAAGCCCAAAAACAGCGGCTTGAATCTCTGCATGTAGAGGTGGACTTAGTGGAAGTCAAAATGAAATTGCTCCTAGGCATGAACCCCTATGATTCCGCAATATTGCGCCGCCTGCTGCAAAATGTCGACCCACAACAGCATCCACATTTAATTTCAATCGTCCTGAAGGTGGTGTGACCCAGCGAACTATCAATGGACGAGGCGGTCGAAGAGCTGGCAGCTAACTGAAAATCTGCCATGAGTTAGTAGAAAGTTTAGAGCTTGCTACCTTTTTGTGCCACAAAATAATATCATAGTGTATGGAGGACCGAAGTGAAGTCGCCGTTGTATTTGTTTTGTCTCCATAGACCATGGAAGTATAAGCACACCAGATGTTGTAGACAATAATCGCAGGGATCACTATTTTATAAACTCCAATAAGAGAGGAAATGGATGAGCGATACCACCATGAAAGAAGATACTGACGAAGCTGTAATGATGATGGAAGAGGACAGTGTAGCTCACTAGCAAAATAGTGCCAGATAGGACGAACATAAGAACAATATAAGAAAACATGATCCACCATGGCCGACTCTTGCTTGCAGAACGGACATTGTGTTGGATGAGCCGTTATATAATGTCCAATATAATCCTCAAAAGGTAATGCTGAATTAAAAAGACGCCATAAGAACAGTCGTATAGAAGGAGAGTGATGCTTCGACCAAATAAATGATGTAGAAAGCAGTTTTGGAGAAGGGGTGCGGCAGATCTCATAGGCACTCTTTAGCGAGAATTCCCCCAGTTGCGTTGGTAACCATGAGAGTTGGTCACCCTGTCCATCAGTGTGCATTAAGCAGAAAGAATGATTCCGGCAAATAATTTTCCATATAGGCGAGTCCGTTATCCGAGGAA
Source organism: Eustoma russellianum (assembly GCA_036186865.1). NCBI lineage: Eukaryota > Viridiplantae > Streptophyta > Magnoliopsida > Gentianales > Gentianaceae > Eustoma > Eustoma russellianum. Next base: position 11,060,798 of record AP025074.1, on the reverse strand, counting down.
GATAATCATGACGCTGTCCATATTTTGCATGCATGTACTTGCTCCACAATGTTGAGTTCTGATGATACAACCACCAGATGCGGCAATGATATGCTTTTTGCAAGACATTTAAGTCTCGAAGGCCTAAACCTCCCTCAGCCTGCGGCTTAGTAATCTTAGTCCAGGAGACCCAATGATGTCTACGACCCCAATAAAATGCAGCCATTTTGCGATGAATTATCTTGATTACCGATTTTGGTATGCCGCCCGCCGCGATAACATGAAGGGGTAACGCAGCGATTACTGATTGTAGTAATACTAGTCGACCTGCGGCAGATAGTAATTTGGAGTGCCACCCTTGAAGTCTATCATCAATATGCTGCAGTGGCGAAACACAGTGGTGGGAACGGGGAATACCCTTGTGTAAATAAGAACCTAGATAGCGAAATGGAAGACTAGAGAGACGCATGCCCAGAATATTCATAAAGGTTTGACGTTGCTGTGGAGTTACCCTGGCTGAAGGAATAATACTGCTTTTTTGGAAATTCACTTTTTGACCTGAAGCAGTTTCATATTGTGTAAGAAATGTATGGAAATGTTGTAGGTTCCGCTGTGTACCTCGGAGAAATATCAGTAGATCATCTGCATAAGCTAAGTGCGTAATTGTAAATGGGATACGGCCCAGGCGGAAAGGCTGCAACACCCCAGCTGTTGTCAAGGCTTTCAAGCCCCTGCTAAAACCTTCTGCTGCTAAAATAAATAATAAAGGAGATAAGGGATCACCCTGCTTAACGCCTCTATATGGCCGAAAATAGAAAGATGGCTGGCCATTGATTAATACTGCTAATGTTGTGGCACTCAAATGGTTCAGAAAAATACGAGTGAAAAAATCCGAAAATCCGAAGGCTTGGAGTAAAAGTTTCAAATATTCCCAGCTAACTCTGTCAAATGCTTTCATCATATCCAACTTGAGACATAATTGTGAGCCACCTCTATCAAGCATATGAATCATCTCACGAGACAATAGAACTTGAGTAGAAATGTCCGTACCTAGAAGGAATCCCGTCTGTTCTGGAGATATTAATTGTGGCAATAAATTACTCAAACGGCTAGAAACAATTCTGGTACAGACTTTACTGATAAAATTAGTGAGACATATAGGACGATAATCGCCGAAAGTAGCAGGGGAAGATTTTTTTGGAATCAAAGTGATCAATGCGCTAGCCATAACTTTAGGCTGAGGAACGCCAAGGAAAAATTCCTGTACCGCTAGAACAACATCTGTGTGAATAATTGACCAGCAAGATCTATAAAAGTTGCCATCAAAACCATCAGGCCCCGCTGCACTATGAGGGTCCAAATGCCAAACCGCAGACTTTATCTCATCTGGCATTGGGACCTGCGTTAGAGAGGCATTGTCCTCAGAGGAAACCAGCGCTGGAATATGTCGAAGAATATGATCACAGTTAGCCGTAGGTTCGCGGGCAAATAAGGCTGTATAAAAAGACACTGCTGCAGCCATGATATCATCTGGGGAAGTACAAATAAGACCAGCAGTTGTTTGTATTTGTTGGATCCTGAGGTGTAAGCGTCGTCCTTTAACAATAGAATGATAATAGCGAGTATTTGCGTCTCCCTCCTTCAGCCATCGGACTCGCGCCTTTTGTTTCCAAAAATGCAGTTCATAAGAAGAAGCTTGAAGATATTCCGCCTTTACTCGATGATACTCTGTCCGATTTTCCTCTGTTGACTGCATGTCCCAACGCTGTTCAGCCTGTGTAAGTAGAACTTCAGCCTGTTGAACCTTAGAGAAAATATTACCAAATATTTCTTTGTTCCACCGTTGCACATCCTTTTTAAACTTGAATAACTTTGTGTAAAAGCCATATATTCCACCCGTTGTTGGATATGAAGTCCATGCAGCACGCATGTAAGTATAAAAGTCCGGATGCAGCAGCTGAGTGATTCACAAAATGCATGATTTAAATAACGTGTGCTAAAGAAATGTATGACACAATTATGACTTGACACGTTTTTATGACAAAATTGCCTTATATACTTTATATATAATGTTGTCGTACTAACAAGCCATGAATCTTTAAAACATACATCAAATGGAAAACATTTGTTGTGTTTGAACTATTTTCAGGTGCCACCATTAATGAACTAAACTAGTTCACTAAGTGAAGCTGTTAATGAATTAAGTAGCTCATTAAATGGAGATATATTTGGAGAAGGCATGATGGCAACAAACATAGAAATGGAAAGTCTCCGCTCCTTATTATTCACACGTTATATATATATAAAATATATATATTCTGATTTTTTTAAAAGGCACAATACACATATATTCCGACGTACTACCGACACGTTATATATATTACAAACGTACGTCAACGCCATACCACTATACTTACCTCATATTTATGAGTATATTCAGGTCTTATATCATATGGTATAAGTCATGGTGATGACAAAATTATAACGACACGTTACAAGGTTATATACCAAAAATTGTCGTATCGGGTGACTACCGAAACTTCGCTAACGTGTCACGTACTTGCCATATATAGATGGCCAGCCCCTACAATTAAAAAATGGCCACAAATTTCGTGGCTAACATGGTACACTCAACCATAAAATCATTCAAGTTGGCACACACAAATCATACCCAATTAAGGCCAAATTGTAGAGATTCCAAATTCATCTTTTTAAGCACATGTGGGCGCCATTTGTCTCAGCTGTTAAGAGCAGAATATTCAAATTATTTTATGTATATTATTTGTGACATAATATATATAACAAGTGCAAAAATTTGGATTTTAATCAGAGAAAAATCACGTAATCGACAAAAGTCAAAAATTCGATTTTCTACGAACACAACACATGAAACGTTTTTGGCATGACATGTAACATGTATCTAGACACATTTTACATATTCAATACAGATTAAAATGTTCTAGAATATTCAAATTAGGGCTGATTGGACTATACCATATGTGTATAATTATTATGCACTATTTTACAAAGTTTACAAAAATAAAATTCAGCACATGGTCAAGCCTACATCACATGCCTACTCAACCTTGGTGGAGCTTATATGAAGCTTAATTGGAAACTTGATTTGTGAAGCATGGACTACACAAGGTTAGTGACTTAATGGAGGGAGCCACACAAGGCAATATTTCAAACTCCTTAGCAAATGAAACACATGCTGAAAATTCAGCATGTGAGACATATGCTGGTCGAATTTATGGTCTTAATAGTGATCAATTTGTTTCTAAATATTCAAGGGATCGATGTGTAGTAATATGGTAACAATTTCAAAGTCTTGAGATTATTGCGCATGCTGGAAATTCAGCATGTGATACATTGGTGCTGGTCGATTTTTTGGCCTTAATGGAGATCAAAAATTGCTTCCAAATTTGAGGGGATTAATTGTATAATTTTTGGCAATGTTTTGAACTTCAATTTGGCACATGTTTCACATTTTATCTCAGATTTTTTCAGCCATTAAGTGATGACACAACTCATCTAATCAAGGAGTGCCAAGTAAGCAAGGCCAAGACAATCATCCAATCAAGTTGTGCCAAGTAAGCAAGTTGATGTCACATCTATACAAGGCATTCTTCCGAGGACTTAAAAGAGAATTCTCAAGATGGAGATGATGACCTAGGGGGCGGCCACTTTCAAATAAAAGGAGGAGAAGGAGAGCCATTCTAATGAAAGACAAATCTCATATTTTCTAAAGTGCAAAAAGACTCTCTACTCTCTTCTTCTACATTTCTTTCTTCTCCTTCTCTCTTAAGCCTATTGTATCTATATTCAAACATATTGAATAGGCTTTATTCATACCACCATACATGCATCATTGTTGTAAAAGGTTAATCAAGGTGTGATCAAACCTTCATCCGCTCGGTGGTGGTGTTCGTGATCGTTGTGATTGCTTGTATCGTTTGTAAAGGGTTGGAGTTGGTGTGTAACTCTAGCAACCCTTGTGGTAAGGTATTATTTTGTTTAGTGATAGCCGAGGAAGGCGTCCTCGAAGACTGGAGTAGGTTGATTTAACCGAACCAGTATAAAATTCCTTGTGTTCTTTACTTTACTGCACAGTACTTTCAGTTTTCAGCACTTTGCATCCATTTCGTTGCAATCTTAAAAATAGTAAACGAATGTCAAAAATTGTAAACTTTTGCAAAAACATAGCCACATCTCTTAAGTTTCATTTGGCGCGAGTTTTCACCATTTTGGACAAGTATAAGTCATTGATACGTTAATAGTTCTGAGACTAGTGCAATCTGATTTTCAGACTTGCAAAGCATGAGAACTTGAACGTGTTTGGCATACTTCCCAAAAGAATTTTTCAAAACTGTTTCAACCATTTAAATACATATAGTAAGGGTGTTGTCATTAAATTTTCAGACAATTTGGAGTTACGGATTAATCGGAATAAATTTTTTTAAATTAGAATACTATTTCTGGCAGATTTGCACAATCTGACCACAAACAATTTTTCAAAGGGTTAGAGGTTGAATTTTGATCTGACCTTTTTAGGAGATAGTCAGAACATCTGAGAGTACAATCTTTCCAAATTTCAGAATTTTTGAAAGCCTGTAACCTATTTTTTCAAACGCTGAAAACAAGACCTGAAAAAAGAAACTGTTTTCAGAAGTTGGGTTTTTGGATCAAAATATTTTAAAAACCAAATTTTCCGCACCCACTATTCAACCCCCCCTTATAGTGGTGCCTTATAGGTCCTACAAGTGGTATTAGAGTGCAGACACACTCACGACAAGGAGATCCAACGATCTAAGTGGGATGACAACCACTAGCTTCAAAACTGAACAAGAAGGTATGTCGAGTCAAGGGCCTCCTCTTTTTGATGGTGAGTCCTTTATCTAATGGAATCTCAGAATGAAACTTTTTCTTGTGGCTATTGATATTGATCTATGGTCTATTATAGAAGATAGTCCATTCGTTCCCTATAAATTATCTACTGTAGATGGTGTCACACTAGAGTTTTTAAAACCAAAACAAGAGTACACTAATGATGACAAACAGAGACTAAGTATGGATGCTAGAGCCATGCAATTACCTTTAAACTGGCTAAGTAAAAGTGAATCTAGTTACGTATCATTTCTAGTGCTCAAGAGATGTGGAGAATTCTTGAGATGAAACATGAAGGGACTAGCCAAGTAAAGGAGTTCAAGATTAATATGATTATGTCCACACTTGAGTCTTTCAAATTATTGCCAAATGAGTCTATTGTTGATATGGATTTTACGATTGACTAACATTTATAACTCCTTTTAGTCTCTTGGCAAAGCTTTCTCTACGCAGGAAAAGGTCCAAAAGGTATTAAGAAACCTTCCACCCGAATGGGACCCTAAAGTCATAGCAATAGAGGAGAGTAAAGAAACAAAATCAATAAAAATAGAGGAACTAATCGGATCGCTAAAGGTATACAAAAACAAACTTACATTAAGGAAATCGGAATCAACGTTAAAACAAGGTAAGACTATTGCTTTTAAATCAAATGAATACGTCTCTACTTCTTTCGATCACGTAGATGATAGTGATTCCGAATCAGACAATGATGATCTAATACTATTGGCTAAAGGCTCGAGAAAATTCATGAGAAAGTCATTTAAAAACAAACCTAAGGCTATTTCCACTAAAAGAAATAAAAATAAAACAAATGACAAGGACGTAAAGTGCTATGAATATTGGAAACTTGGACACTTATCATATGATTGCCCTAACGAGGACAAACAAACAAACAAACACCTTGACAAGGATCGAACCAAAACTAGACTCGTCTCAGAACCTAAACAAAGGAGAAGAGCTCTCAAGGCCTCTACTTGGAGTGACACATCCGACTCTGAGACTGTTACAGAAGAAGAGATAGCACAAGTATGCTTTGTATCCAAAGCATCAAACGAGGTATCTTCTGATTCTGAATCTGATTCTGAACCTTCATATGATGATCTATTTAGTCAATATTTAGAATTGCATAAATTCACAAAGGCTCTAGCAAAAGAAAAGAAACGGTCAATTGAAGACAAGAAGTTGTTAGAATCATCTAACATGAACCTTGTTTCTCAATTAAACGATTCAAAAGAAAAGTCATCTCGCACATCAATGCATTAAAATCAGAGATCTCATCATTAACTACACATAATAATGAAATGAAATCCGAGATTTCAAACTTGAAATCAAGGAATACAGATTTAGAGAAAATGGTGAAACAATTTGACACGGGAACTAACATGCTAGATCACATCATTTCGTCACAAAAGCATAATAGTGATAAAACCAGATTAGGATACATTGAGAAAAACGAGATATTAAATAAACCAACCAAATTCACTTTGTCTAAGAAAATAGAAACACCCAAGACATATGTGGCGCCTAAGAAGACGCATAGACCCCCTCCCCCTTCATCTCATCATGCTTCTTCTTCTTATCATACAAGATATAATTATGTGCCGTATATATATGAGAAGAAACCATTAATGCACACATAAGATTCATTCCATGCATCTAGATCACGCACTATGCACACAAACACAAGAATATATCAAAAACGACAACCTTGCAATATACATAAGGGAATACTCGGCCAAAGGCCAAACATATTCTCACCCCATGTCTACTATGTTGCTTCTTCATCTACATTCTCAGCATTTGCTAGACCGAGAAAGATCACCCAAGTATGGGTACTGAAAGATACTTTTACAAAGAGGTGAATAACTAATTCGTAAGGACCTAAAATAAAAGGGTACCTAAATCATCGTTGTACATTGCAGGGAACCCATACATCTAAAGGCACATCAATCAAGTGGTTCCTTGATAGTGGTTGCTCGAGGCACATGACGGGTGACCCGAGCTTGTTCTCAAAGTTGAAGAAGGTTACAAAAGGTGGATCGGTGACCTTCGGAGACATCAATGAAGGAAGAATCATTGAAAAAGGTACAATCACAAGCCTAAGTACTCTTCAAATCTCCAATGTCTTCCTGGTAAGTAATCTATCCTATAATCTACTTAGCATCTCTTAGTTTATTGACAATGGTTTTGACGTGTGCTTCACTCATCCTTATTGCAACATAGTAAATAAAAACGGAGAAATGGTTTTAAAAGGAAAAAGGGAAGGAAATATTTTTACGCTTTCTATGGATGACATGTTAAACGCTATGGTTAAGTGTTTTATGTCAAATGAACCTAATGTTAATTTGTGGCATAGGCGATTAGGATATATTGGCATCTTAACGCTTGAAAACTTCAACGAAAGAACCTAATACAAGGATTGCCTAAACTTGATTTAGACAACTTTCAGTTGTGTAAATCTTGTACTAATGGCAAACAAACACGCGAGTCACTTAAACCCAAAAATGAAATTAGCACGTCTAGAGTTTTAGAATTACTATACATTGATTTGTTTGGTCCTAGTTGTACTAAGAGTCTCGGTGGACGCCATTATGCATGTGTTATCGTTGATGATTTTTCTCGTTATACATGGACTTTATTTCTTGCAAATATAGATGATCTTGCAAAACTAATAAAACAACTTGAAAATGAATATGGTTTGAATGTGAAAAAGATTAGAAGCGATAGAGGCAGTGAATTTAAAAACAAGGACATGATTGCATTTTGCGAAGAAAAAGGAATCAAACACGAGTTTTCGCCACCTAGAACTCTACAATTAAATGGAGTAGTAGAAAGAAAGAATAGGACACTACAAGAAATCGATAGAACCATGTTGTGTGAAAATAAATTGCCTAGATTTTTGTGGGCCGAAGCTGTAAATTGTGTATGCTATATAATTAATCGTTTGTCGATTAGAAAGAAAATACATAAAACTCCCTTTGAGATAGTAAATAATCGCATGCCAAAAATTGATTACTTTCGTGTGCTTGGTTGTAAATGCTTTGTTTTGAATACAAAAGATAATTTAGATAAATTTGAATCTAAATCAATTGAATGCATTTTTGTTGGATATTCTGTGAATTCTAAAGCATATACATGTTATGATCCCATCACTAGACAAATTTTAGAGTCCATTCTTGTGAGTTTAATGAATTTGGTGAGGTTGAAAAAGATAAAGAATATGACAATGATTTTAAACTAAAGCCTGTATTAGATGATATAGAAGAGAGTGGCATGCATGATGAACCGAACACGCTAGAAATACATGATCACTAAGAAATGCATGAGAACTTAGAAAATAATCAACCAAGATAGCATAGGAATCACCCACATGATCTTATCATAGGCGATATAACTCAAGGTGTCCGACCACGTAGAAGAATAACTTCGGATGAAATAAACCAATTCCATGCTATGATATCCGAAAGTGAACCTAAAAACGTTTTTGATGCTTTGAGTGATTCTTCATGGATTGATGCTATGCATGATGAGTAAATCAATTCGTAAGAATTGATGTATGTGATTTAGTGCCACGACAACAAGATAAGACAATAATAGGCATAAAGTGGGTGTTTAGAAATAAAATGAATGAAGAAGGTAAAGTTGTTAGAAACTAGGCGAGACTTGTAGCACAAGGATATAATCAAGAAGAAGGAATAGACTACAACGAAACATTTACACCAGTAGCACGTTTAGAAGCCATACGACTTTTACTTGCTATTGCTTGCATGAAAGGTTTTAAAATCTATCAAATGGACATAAAAAGTGCATTTTTAAATGGTTTTATACAAGAATAAGTATACGTGAAGCAACCACCCTGTTTTGAAGATTTGAAATACCCTAATCACGTGTACAAGTTAAAGAAGGCACTATATGGTTTCAAGCAAGCACCTAGGGCTTGGTATGATCGTTTTGCTACTTTTCTTTTAGAAAATGGATTTAAAAGAGGCACCACATAGCACATTATTCTTGAAACAAGATAAAGCGGATTTATTAATCATTCAAATTTACGTTGATGACATCATTTTTGGGTCTACATCTCATAAACTTGTTGAAGAATTTGAAACTTGCATGAAATCCGAGTTTGAAATGTCTACGGTTGGTGAATTGAATTACTTTCTTGGCTTGCAAATTAAACAAACCAGTAAAGGCATTCTCATAAGCCAAGTTAAATATGTAAATGACATGATTAAAAAGTTCAATTTTGAGAACTTAAAACCATCCCCCACCCCTATGAGTGTCATCACTAAACTAGATAAAGATGAAAATGGAAAAGACTTTGATAATGCTTTATATAGGTCTATGATTGGTTATTTGCTTTATCTTACCGCAAGTAGACCTGATATCATGTTTAGTGTTTGTATGTGTGCACGTTTTCAAAGCCAACCTAAAGTGTCTCATTATAATGCCGTAAAAAGAATATTTCGATATATTAAGCACACCCCCACTTTAGTAATTTGGTATGATAAAAATTGTGAATTTGACTTGCGTGCTTATACCGATGCAGATTATGGTGGATGTAAAATAGACAGAAATAACACAAGTGGCACTTGTCAATTTATAGGAAATTCATTACTCTCTTGGTTTTCGAAAAAGCAAGCAAGTGTGGCCTTATCTACTACCGAAGCAGAATACATGGCACTTAGTCTTTGCTGCACACAAATCTTATGGTTAAAACAACAACTCTCTGATTTTGGTATCACGATACATCACATTCCTATTTATTGTGATAGTATGAGTGCTATAAACTTGTCTAAGAACCCCGTACTACACTCTAAAGCAAAGCACATAGAAGTACGATATCACTTTCTTCGTGATCATGTGAATAATGGCTATATTGTTATAAATCATGCATGCATTGAAGCACTAGTAGCTGACATATTTACTAAAGCAATCAATCAAGCCACGTACGAAAATTTACGCTCAAAATTAGGCATGATTTTTGCTGATTTGATATAGCTTGATATGTCTTTCCATCTTTACTTGCGCTTTTGATTTTGTTTCCAAAATAAAGGGGGTGAGAGAGGCATGATTTAAGGGGGGCGAGAGTGATTAATTGCAAAAATCAAGGGGGAGAAAATTTAAGGGGGAGCGAGAGTGATTAATTGCAAAAATCAAGGGAGAGAAAATTCGAAATTTAAAATTCAAAATTTTAATTTGTGCACGATTGGAGGGGAAGTGATTAAATTTAAATCATGGACTAAAATTATTTTGTAAATTATCAAAAGGGGGTGATTATTAAGAAAAAGAGTTTTAGTGATTCACAAAATGCATGATTTAAATAACGTGTGCTAACGAAATGTATGACACAATTTATGACTTGACACGTTTTTATGACAAACTTGCCTTATATACTTTATATATAATGTTGCCGTACTAACAAGCTATGAAGATTTAGAGCTTACATCAAATGGCAAACATTTGTTGTGTTTGAACTATTTTCAGGTGCCACCATTAATGAACTAAACTAGTTCATTATGTGAAGTACTTAGTTAAATGAACTAAGTATTTCATTAAATGGAGATATATTTGGAGAAGGCATGATGGCAACAAACATGGAAATGGAAAGTATCCTCTTCTTATTATATCGCACGTTATATATATATATAAAATATATATTCAGATTTTTTTAAAGGCACAATACACATATATTCTGACGTACTACCGACACGTTACATATATTACAAACGTACGTCAATGTCATACCACTAAACTTACCTCATATTTATGAGTAAATTCAGGTCTTATATCATATGATATAAGTCATGGTGATGAAAAAATTATAACGACATGTTACAAGGTTATAAACCAAAAGTTGTCGTATCGAGTGACTACCAAAACTTCGCTAACGTGTCACGTACTTGCCATATATAGATGGCCAGCCCCTACACTTCAAAAATGGCCACAAATTTCGTGGTTAACATGGTACACTAAGCCATAAAATCATTCCATGTTGGCACACACATATCATCCCCAATTAAGGCCAAATTTTGGAGATTCTGAATTCATCTTTTTAAGCACATGTGGGTGCCATTTGTCTCAGCTGTTAAGAGCTGAATATTAAAATTATTTTATGTATATTATGTGTGACATAATATATATAACATGTGCAAAAAGTTGGAATATAATCGAAGAAAAATCACGTAATCGACAAAAGTCGAAAATTCAGTTTTCTACGAACACAACACATGGAACGTTTTTGGCATGACATGTAACATGTATCTAGAAACATTTTACATATTCAATACATACTAAAGTGTTCTAGAATATTGAAATTATGGATGATTGGAATATACCATAGGTGTATAATTATTGTGCACTATTTTACAAAGTTTACAAAAATAGAATTCAGCACATGGTCAGCCTTGGTGGAGCTTATATGAAGCTTAGTTGGCATCCTGATTGGTGAAGAATGGACTAGACAAGGTTAGTGACTTAATGGAGGGAGCCACACAAGGTAATATTTCAAACTCCTTAGTAAATGAAACACATCCTGAAAATTCAGCATGTGAGACATAGGCTGGCCGAATTTATGGTCTTATTTGTGATCAATTTGCTTCTAAATATTCAAGGAATTGATGCGTATTAATATGGTAACAATTTCAAAGTCTTGAGATTATTGCACATGCTTAAAATTCAGCATGTGATACATTGGTGCTGGTCGATTTTTTGGCCTTAATGGAGATCAAAAATTGCTTCCAAATTTGAGGGGATTAATTGTATAATTTTTGGCAATGTTTTGAACTTCAATTTGGAACATGTTTTACATTTTATCTCACATTTTTTTAGCCATTAAGTGATGACACAACTCATCCAATCAAGGAGTGCCAAGTAAGCAAGGCCAAGACAATCATCCAATCAAGTTGTGCCAAGTAAGCAGTTGATGTCTCATCTATACAAGGCATTCTTCCAAGCACTTAAAAGAGAATTCTCAAGATGGAGATGATGCCCTTGGGGGCGGCCAGTTTCAAATAAAAGGAGGAGAAGGAGAGCCATTCTAATGAAAGACAAATCTCATATTTTCTGAAGTGCAAAAAGACTCTCTGTTCTCATCTTCTACATTTCTTTCTTCTCCTTCTCTCTCAAGCCTATTGTATCTATATTCAAACATATTTAATAGGCTTTATTCATACCACCATACATGCATCATTGTTGTAAAACGTTGATCAAGGTGTTATCAAACCTTCATCCGCTCGGTGGTGGTGTTCGTGATCGTTGTGATTGCTTGTATCATTTGTAAAGAGTTAGAGTTGGTGTGTAACTCTAGCAACCCTCATGTTAAGGTGTTATTTTGTTTAGTGATCACCAAGAAAGGCGTCCTCGGAGACTGGAGTAGGTTGATTTAACTGAACCAGTATAAAATTCCTTGTGTTCTTTACTTTACTGCACAGTACTTTCAGTTTCCAACACTTTGCATCTATTTCGTTGCAATCTTAAAAATAGTAAACGAATTTCAAAAATTGTACAGAAACATATCCACATATCTTAAGTTTCATTTGGAGTAAGTTTCAACCCTTTTGGACAAGTATAAGTCATTCAAGCGTTAATAGTTCCTAGACTAGTGCAATCTGATTTCCAGACTTGCAAAGGTTGAGAACTTGGACGTATTTGACATACTTCCCAAAGAAAGTTTTCAAAACTATTTAAACCTATTTAAATACATATAGTAAGGGTTTTTTTTAATAAATTTTCAGACCATTTGGAGTTACGGATTAATCGGAATATATTTATTTCAAATCAGACTACTGTTTCTGGCAGATTTTCGCAATATGACCACAAACAATTTTTCAAAGGGTTAGAGGTTGCATTTGTAGGATCTGCAAGGCACCACTAGAAGGGGGGTTGAATAGTGGGTGCGGAAAATGTGGTTTTTAAAATTAGTTTGAATCAAACAACTCAACTTCTGAAAACAGTTTCTGCTTTCAGAACCAGTTTTAAAACGTTTTTAAATCTTGGTTGCAGGTCTTCAAAAATTCTGAAATTTGGAGACACATTATACTCAGATGTTAAGAGTATCTCATAAAAATTTCAGATTAAAACTCAACCTTTAACCCCTTCAAAAACCGTTGGTACTCAGATTGCTCGAATCTGGCAAAAACGGTAGATGGTTTTGAAAAATTTATTCATATTTGTGTGAACGTCCAAATGCTCTGAATATTTGACCACTAACTCCTTATATACTATATTTAAGTGGGTTGAAACAGTTTTGCAAAATGCTTTTGGGAAGTAGGTCAACTACAATCAAAGTCTCAACCTTTGCAAGTCTGAAAATCAGACTGCACTAATCTCAGAACCTTTGATGTTTGATTGACTTATACTTGTCCAAAAGGGTTGAAACTTGTGCCAAATTAACCCTAGAACGTGTGAGTATATTTCTGGAAATTTTCGATATTTTTGAAATTCGTTAACTATTTTTACGAATGCGAACAAGAAGAGTAATCAGTGCAGTAACTGGAAAGTAAATGCAGAAAGTAAATGGCACCAAGAATTTTATACTGGTTCGGTTATAAATAACCTACTTCAGTCTTCAAGGAACACCTTCCTTGGTTCACACTAATCACACGCACGCAATACACCTTACCACAGGGTTGATAGAGTTACACCTAACTCCAACCCTTTACAAACCTTGTATAACGAATACAATTCGCACGAACACCACCACCTCGCAAGAATGAAGATTGATCACACCTTGATCAATCTTTTACAAAGATATATAATGAGTGGTGGTCTATATCAAGCCTATTCAAGATTGAAAGATATGAATACAATAGTCTTACAAGAAGAGAGAAAGAAAGAAGATGTAGAAGAAGAAGAGCTAGGCTTTTTGATCCTTGAACTTGCAACTCTTGTTGCTTGTTTTGTTTGATCTCTTCTCTTTTCTTTTAATGAGTGCAGCCGTCCCCCTTGTAGTGCCTCCCCCTCTTTAAGATTATCTTTTAAGTCCTTGAGAGAGTGTAAGACATCATTGTGACAATGTCTTGCTTACTTGGCATCTTCTTATTGGATGATCATTTAGTCTTCGCTTACTTGGCACCTTCTCATTGGATGAATGTTGTCATCATTGATGACTTGGAAAAAATCTGAGAATTACACTTAAACATGTGCCAAAATCATCACAAAATAATTTCCATAAATCATAAGATATATCACATAAATTGCAAGACAAAAAATCTCACAAAATTGACCTAGAATTCGCCCATGCCATGCTGAAAATTCAGCATGTGCATCATTCCATTTTATTCAAAATAATTCCAAATTTACTTTGATTTTTCTTTATAAAATGAATCATCAATTTATGGTAGATATTCCTATCACATGAGAAATGAACTTGGACACCATTTAGCTCTAGAATTCGGCCACACCATGTCTTCACACATGCTGAAAAATTTCAGCATGTGTGATATGTAGAATATCACACTTTATTAATTTAAATAATATTCAAATCATTTCCATAACGTCCTCAATTAATCCTCATGATTCAAGATAGTAAAATATGGCATTTCTTAGTGCTAAAAATCGGCCATAATACAACACACATGCTGAATTTTCAGCATGTGTCATATATGTGACATAGTTTGAAATGTTACCTTTTGTAGCTCCTTCCTTTATGTCACCAACATTGTGTGATTGATTCTTGACCAATCAAGATGCCAAAAAGGCTCCACATATGCTCAAAAATGGCTGTTGTAGGTGTTGGAAATGATTGTGCATGTGCTGAATTTTATTTTTGCAAACTTTGTAAAATAGTGCACATTTAATAATACACACATGGTATATTCCAATCAGCCCTTAATTTAATTTTCTAGAACACTTTAAGATGTATAACATATGTAGAAAGCGTCTAGATACGTGTCACATGATGTACCAAAAACGTTCCATGTGTTGTGTGCGTAGAAAACCGAATTTTTGATATTTATCGATTACCCGATTTTTCTCTAATTTACATTCCAACTTTTGCACATGCTATATATATTATGTTATACATAATATATATAATATATACTTTAAATCTCAGCACTTGTCTGGTCTAGAGTGGTACCATTAACATGTGACAAAATTAAACTTGGAATCTTCACATTTTGGCCTTAATGTGGAGTAATTTGTGTGTGCCAGCATGGAAAGTATTTTTGGCTGAATATTCTGTCATGTGCACGAAATTTTCATCAATTTTTGAAGTATAGGGGTTGGCCATTTATTTATGGCAAGTACGTGACACGTTGGCGAAGTTTCGGTATTCGCCCGATACGACAATTTTCGGTTTAGAACCTTTTATCGTGTCGTATTTGATTTGTCATCACCATATTTTATATCATATGATATAAGACCTGAATATACTCATAAATATGAGTTAAGTATAGTGGTGTGACGTTAACGTACGTACGTAAAATATATAACGTGTCGGTAGTACGTTGGAATACATGTGTATGTGCCTTTTTCAAAAAATCTGAAAATATATGTAATATATGTGTATATGGAGTGTCACATTAAAGAGGGGAGGAGGAGAAAACTTTCCTTCCTTAGCTTTGTTGCCTTTGTGCCTTTTCCAAATGTGGCTTCTTTTAATGAACTACTTAGTTTAATAAACTAAGTACTTCACTTAATGAACTAGTTTAGTTCATTAATAGTGGCACCTGAAAATAGTATAAACACAACAATGCTTGCCATATGATGTAAGCTTTAACGCTTCATGGCTCGTTAGTCCGGCAACATTATACATAAGCTAAATAAGGCAAGTAATGCAATGTATCATGCATACATGTACATCTTATGCACGTTTTATCTTATGCTCGTTTTTGTGCACATTTAAATCATGTATTTGAAAATCACTCAAACCCCTTTTTCTCTACAGCATTTTGATCTGAAATTTTTAGGAGATACTCAAAACATCTGAGAGTACAATCTCTCCAAATATCAGAATTTTTGAAGGCATGTAACTAAGTTTTTCAAAGGTTGCAAAACAGGACCTGAAAACAGAAACTGTTTCCAGAAGTTGGGTTTTTGGGTCAAAACATTTTAAAAACCAAATTTTCCACACCCACTATTCAGCTCCCCTTCTAGTGGTGTCTTACAGGTCCTACATAAAAGTCACGCATGCGGTAGCAGGGTATAAAAGCGTGACATGTGAATCAATAGAAGGGTATAAAGTTATGTTATGGGGCCATGGACCTATCAGCACGGGGTATAAAGTTTATGTTATGGGGACATGGACCTTTCAGCACGGGGTATAAATTTCTGTTTATATTGGATTGATCACCCACAGGGTATAAAGTTCAGCTACACGAAGAATATGATAAGAAGGATTGTGAAAAGTTTAGTGAAATGACACACATGACATGTTTACGAAAGAAGACATATGCATGGGTTTTTTTAGTTTACTGTATGGTTTTAAAGAAGTACATGCATCATGTGACACGAAGCATAAGATTTGACATGCAAGAAATGACATCCACATATGATTTGTTTATGTAGTATGTTTTGCAAGATACATGTTTGTTCCGTATTCGTGTATCATTTGTGTGGCTTATTTAGCCTTGGTGAATTGTTATAAAGATGTTATTTACTAACTCGAGCACCTTATTTTGGGCATTGATTTATATACTGGTGACTCGTCTGTGTGGTCCCGTAAGGTGTATAGACGGATTACATGCTAGTGATGTTTTCGCTAAGAATAGATACTCCATCTGCTTTTCAGGTGAGCCGGAGTACGAGATGATTTTTGTAGAATACAACGGGGAGTGGGCTCATTGGAATGATGGTCACTAGAGTGGACAGGCTTATACCAATTCTCTTTTTAAGATGAAAGACTTAATGTTTAATGTTTTGTATTGGTGAATACTTTAGACATTTCCCCAGCTATGTTTCATTTCCGCTATATTGTATTTGGTTATATTATGGTTATTGAAGTTTTAAATTTTACGATTTTTCCACTGATTTATCTTACGTCATGGATGACGTGTGCTGGATCTGCTTTGATGCTTCGTAGTTCTTGCAGCAGATTACGGCGGGTGCACTGGTACTGATGTCCAGTATCGGGCTGGGACGCTACAGGTGGTGTCAGAGCCTAGGTTTCACATCTATCACGGAAACTTAGGTTCATGATCTTTTAGCCATTTAAGATGTGATTTTCCCTTAAGTTTGATCCCTAAGTATAAGTGTTGATTTTCAGGGCGTTTGACAGATTGGAGCAGGGTCGAGTGACAGTGTCAGAATATGCGGACCGTTTCCATGCTTTGGGTAAGTTTGCCCCTGCAATTATGTCTGATAATCGCCTTAAGATGACTAGGTTTGAGAGGAGCTTGGACTCAAGAATACAGACGGCAATAGTGAACGCGGGGATGAAAACTTACGAGGATATGCTGGACGAGTGTTTTTGCGTCGAGAGTTGCTTCCGCAGAGTAACGGCAAGAGAAGCTAGTGCAAGATCGTCTGATAGAGGCAAGAGGCTGAGGGACGAGATTAGAGTTAGTTGCAGACCTGGACGTTGGGTCAAGATTCTGAAGAGGGGTCCAGTCGGGAATTTTCAAAGACCTCCACCGCAAAATCCAGTAGTCCAGCAGGCTGGGGGAATTTTCCCACACTTCAACAAGAGCCATGTTGAAGAATGCAGAAAGTTGACTGGAGCGTGTTACCGATGTGGATAGGTGGGCCACATGATAAGAGATGGTCCTGAGATGAAGAAAAATGCTCCGGGAGAAGCGGCTCAGTAGCCGAGGGCTAAGCCGATAGCGAATGCTCGCATGCATCTCATGGCGGACACTGGCGTACAGGAAGCCACTGATGTGGTAGTAGGTACAATTTAAATTAAGTCTAAATTCTGATTGAATTAAGTCTCTACGTGTTTAACTCCCTATGTAAAACTTGATATGCTCTTAGGTGCGGTGTTAGTAAAAAAGATACCTGCCAACGTGCTTTTTGATAGCGGCGCAAGCCACTCCTTTGTGGCAAAGAGATTCACTAAGCATCTTGGTGATTTACCTGAGTGGTTAGAAAATCCCTACTGTGTCCAAGCGGCCGGAGATCAAATTATGGTCTCGCACCAGCAGTACCAGGATTACGAGTTAGAGTTTGAAGGACAAATGTTCTCCGCCACGCTGATCTCTATTCAGATGTATGACTTCGATGTTATATTAGGAGGGACTGGTTGGCCAAGTATCACGCCTACATTGACTGTCGATTGAAGCAAGTGATAATCAAGAATACTAAGATGGAAGAGGTAATGTTTCACGGAGATGCGGAACAAAAGAAAGTCCCCAGGAAGGTGTATATGTCAGTTGCTCATGCTTGCAGAGCCTTAAGGAAAGGTGCCAAGGGATTCCTAGTGTATCCGATGGATGTTACTCAGGAAGTACCATCTATTGAGCAAATCCCAGTAGTCAACGAGTTTCTGGATGTGTGCCCGGAAGAACTGCGAGGAGTGCCACCTGCGAAGGAAGTCGAGTTTGAGATAAATCTAATTCCAGGAGCCGAACCCATTTCCAAAGCCCTATACAGAATGGCTCTGGCAGAATTGAGGGAGCTGAAAAAACAACTTCAAGAGTTATTGGACAAGAAGTTTATTCCCCTAGTGTGTCACCTTGGGGAGCACCTGTTTTATTCGTGAAGAAGAAGGATGGTAGCATGAGGCTCTGTATCGACTATTGCGAGTTAAATAAAATCACCATCAAGAATAAGTACCCCCTTCTGCGAATTGAGGATCTGTTTGACCAGCTCAAGGGTGCCAAGATCTTCTCTAAAATTGACCTCAGATTATGATACCATCAGCTACGACTGAAGGCTAATAAGTGTAATGGAAGTCCCTTTTGACGCATTAAGCGCTCTGTGTATGTGAGATACCTTTATTCTCTTCCTTTGATCATAAAATACAAGAGTGTTTGAGGTGCACTTGAGTTGTAAATGTTAAGTGTGAATGAGTAGGCTATTAATAATGAATCCGAAGTGATTTTATAATACGAAAGGACCTAAAAAGATACGAGCGTGGTGAGTTTGAGATTCAGGACCTTGTACTTGATATATAAAGTGTGTGTGTATGTTTATACGTTTGATATGATGTAACACGAGCATTCTGCATCATGACATAAGCACATTGCATTTCGGCATGAGTTTTGTTTTGCAAAGGAACACGTGTTTGTAAAAGAAGATTTAAAGTTTTCGAAAGACAAGCTATGGCTGCTAGTTGATCGCAGGGTATAAAAGTCACGCCTGCAGTAGCAGAGTATAAAATCCTGACCTGTGAATCAACAGCAGGGTATAAAGTTATATTATGGGGCAGTGGACCTACCAGCACGGGGTATAAAGTTTATGTTATGGGGTTGTGGACCTTTCAGCACGGGGTATAAAGTTCTGTTTGCTGTGGATTGATCACTCACAAGGTATAAAGTTCAGCTACGCGAAGAATATGATAAGAAGGATTGTGAAAAGTTTTGTGACATGACACGCATGACATGTTTACGAAAGAAGACATATTCATGGGTTTTTGTTTAGTTTAGTGTGAAGTTTTAAAGAAGTACATGCATCATGTGACACCAAGCATAAGATTTAACAAGCAAGAAATGACATTCGCATATGATCTGTTTATGTAGTATGTTTTGCTATATAAATGTTTGTTCCTTAATCGTGTATCATTTGTGTGACTTATTTAGCTTTGGTGAATTGCTATAAAGATGTTATTTGCTAACCAGAGCACCTTATTTTGGACATTGATTTATACTGGTGACTCGTCGTGTGTGGTCCCGTAAGGTGTATAGACAGGTTACTTGCTAGCGATGTTTTCACTAAGATTAGATACTCCATCTGCTTTTCAGGTGAGCGAGAGTATGAGATGATTTTTGTAAAAGACAATGGCGAGTGGGCTCATTGGGATGATGGTCACTAGAGTGGACAAGCTTATACCAATTCTCTTTTTAAGATGAAAGACTTAACGTTTAATGTTTTGTATTGGTGAATACTTTAGACATTTCCCCAGCTACGTTTCCTTTCCGCTGTATTGTATTTTGTTATATTATGGTTATTGAAGTTTTAAAGTTTACGACGTTTCTGCTGATTTATCATACATCATGGATGACGTGTGCTGGATCTGCTTTGACGCCTCATAGTTCTCGTAGAAGACTATGGCAAGTGCACTGGTACCAATGTCTAGTATGGGCCGGGGCGCTACAATGGCAACTCAGACAGAAACATCTGTTGTTGTGCCCCAACGAAAGATCGTATTATACTTGAGACTGTATGAATGAAGTAATGGAAGGATGGATTCTGCGAGTGCATTTTTATTAAGTTTATTACGACTGCTTTAATTAATTCTCCTTAAGGTAAGTTCCATAAATAATGGAAATGACAAGAGTATGTCTTATGATGTATGTGAGATGACAATTTTACCCTCCTAAGATTTTTCATAATCTCGGCCATAAGGGTATCGGGGATAAAAATAGGGTTTCTTTTACTACAAGCAACTAACCCTTAGTAGTCTTAGTAAAAGAAAGCATGAAAAGTTCATTCTAGCTTTTAGTGTCCTGCTAAATGGGGTTAAAAAGTAAAAAGAGGAAAAGTATTACTTTTTCCTCCACTAAAGCCGCCGGGTAGAGGAAGTAATTAGGCGACCACTTTTCTTTGTTAAAAAGGCCAACTACACACTTTAATTGCTTACTAAAGAAATAATATGGAGTAGTTATGCATGATGTAGTCACAATATGATATTATTATAAGGATGGGTAACTCACTAAAATTCCCATTAAAACCGTGGGATACATGGAAATTAGAGAATTAGGGATGAATTTTATTATAAACATTTCCTTCCACTACCTAGTAGCTTTTCCATTAAACACTCTTAAAAGTGACTAAAGCATGATGGAGCCTACTAATGGCACCCCCTAACCGCCGATTTAAACTATGGTGCAACCAAAAGACATCTTAAACCTTACCAAGGTTACTTTATACTAACTACAACTCAAAAGTAACACTAGTTTGCTAAAGTAACTCAAGTTAGCAAGTAATTATAGTTTGCTAAAGCAACTCAAGTTAGTAAACCCTAATGAGCATAACCATGCAAAGGAAATTCTCTTTTTCTTCCTTAGGCTCCCAACGGCTAAACACTTAGCGTTTGAAGAAAAATCCTCTCCAAGAATTCTAGAATTTTCTCTACTCAACCACTCAAGAACTCACAAAGAACAAAATAACCAAGAACCCTTCATCCACCTCATACGGACAACAAGGAGCCAAGGAGATTTAAGAATAATTCAAGTTCAAGTTTGGTCTAGGTGAGTATATTCTAAACTCCTTAAGTGAATTCTATTCCTTACATAGTGAAGCTCACAAGATACCCTCTTTTCTTGTGAAACCCGTGACCTTCAAGAGGTCACTAGGTGAAAATTTTCAAAGTTCTAAGAGGGATTAGCTTCTTGGTGGGTTAGAATCATCTCAACCTCCATCCAAGATTCAATTTGGTAGGACCATCTAGCCTCAAGCTAAGTTGTATTGTGTATTTAAATAGTGCCTGACAAATATTCCTACCCCTAAAACCGTGTATGATAGGAAGGGGTGGAAGGAAGCATTTCTTGTTTCAACAAGTTTCAAGCAAGATTTAAGATCCAAAAAAGCAAGTACACTATACATACTCTTGACTTATATGTGAAAGTATATGCTTGAATGTCTAGCTATCATTAAGATTTAATCTTAGGTGGAAAATATTTAGCTTGAAGCATGAAAGTTTAGTGTTCCTTAAGAATGGTGACTTGCATGTGTGAAAATCCCCCAAAGATGAGTTCTTTGCCTCCTTTGAATATGATTATGTTGCATATCAAAGATAGATGGGTTAAAACTTCTCTTTCTCACCATGTAAAGGGGACGGTGGAGGTAGGAGATAGGGTTGAACTAAATTTCATGTGAAAGAATATGTTTTGGGAGGTGAAACATACATGGAAATTGTATGTTTGAATGTTTTATTGCTTAGATGTGTTATGTTCATTAGGAAAATGAAATATAGGCCCTTTTCATGTATAAGAACGAGCTGCTTGAGGGGTTAGGTAGTGCCTAAGTTAATTATGTCAAAGTAGACGTTATGATGTACAAAATGTGCAATGTCAAATTGTGCTATGTGTTTTCTTCAAAACCGTTATTGAAGTGGTTGTATGTAGCTTTTAGAATATATTAGAACCTTTAATGTTTATGTTAAAAAGTGTGTTTGATGGTTAGTAAGCTATTTTAGAAGGATAAAGTGTAGTTGGTACACATTTAGCAAGAAAAGTGACAAACATGAAAAATTACTGGAGCATGCCAGATTCATGTGATGTTTTGTAAGACTCAAAAATGGACCTTAGAAACGTGCAAATGGGCTAAGTTTTGGTAGGATGCTAGCTTTATGTGTTTATTAAATCTGTGAGTTAGAATTTTTGAAAAAGGACTTGTGCTTTATTCATAATAAATTTTTTAGTGAAGGCTGGTCATTACAGATTCTACACGTACCTATCTTTAGAAAAATAATTAGATGACCACCTTAGACCCATTGGAGTGCTCTGGAATTTTTATGGCAATCGCTTAAGACATAGGAGAACATGCCCATGTAAACAAATCAGCCTGGAACCACCATTTTAAGGGTTAATAATTGAGTTGAAGTAAACAGTACAAAACTGGAAACAAAACAGAATTATGGCATGATGTTTTGAGGCCTTATTATTTTTAATTTGGGCTCATATATGTTATTGGGCTTATGAATATCACTTCTTGGTATGTCCATTATGGTTTCCGGGTATTGTCCCAAAATAAATAAGCTTTTTGGCTTTAAATCAAGGTAAAAGCTGGGCACTGCGCAACTGAATCCAGCCGTACCCTGTTTTGGTAATTTAATGATTTGAGTGTTCTATATGCCCTGAAACTTTACGAACTTTTTACGCCATGTAAATAAGACTCCGTTATGCTCACGTGTGTCATGAGATCATGAAAATGGGCCGAAATTATGAGGTTTGAGGCCGCATGAACAGAACGTTAAATTCTGGAAATTTTCCAGCTTATGAAATAATACATGACGAGTATTATGTGATGCATTTAGCCATGAGTTCCATGTTGCACGTCATGCATTACATCATCATCCTTTGCATGATTTATGATACTGATTTTATGGCAAAGAACGATGAAAAAGCGCTTTCAAAGAAAAGATTTCAATTTTAAAAGAACGATTTCCATTGGTACCATTTGATTCTGGCCAGGATAACCCGCTCCAGATCCGGGGTTAATAGATCTGTTGATGATTATGACCGTACAGGCCCAAGAGAATAGACCTGGTTATGATGATTATGACCGTTCAGGCCCGGAGAGAATAGATGTTGTACCCCAACGACATGTACTTGAAACTATGATTAAGTGACGGAATAAAAGCGATGATTCCTTCACGTGCAGGTTACCTAAGTCAAATTAGCGCTTCTTTATTTAAATTCTTTAAGTTCATTTAGGACAGACACTAAATAGTTATACAAGCGAACGTCACAAGGTGTGTGATACCCCTTATGAACTCGGGCAAAGGCCATTGATCACCCTTAAAGTAAACTCGTTCTTGTAAGAATGCAAACATAAACGATCCTCACAAAGCAAGATTAAAATCATAATTAAATAAAATAAATAACATTGTAAACTATATAAGTATGGGGTATGATAAATGGGAAAAGACAAAACTACCCCCAAGACCCAAAACTTTCGGCCATACCCCTAAGGGTCCTAGAATTCTCCTCATTTTTCCAAACAAATCTTAATATTCAAAATTAAATAACAAACAAAAAAAATCCCTCCACACTCTCACACTTTCGGCCCTCCATCCTTGAAGGCTAGAAATTCTCATCCAAGCTTCATCTTCAAGCTAAGAAGTGTTTAGGTAAGTCCTCTTCTAAGTCCATTAAGTAATTTCCTCATGACAAATTATGAAGCTCACATGGGTTTCTTCCTACCCCAAACCGTGACCTTCATGGTCACTAGGTGCTAAGACTTCAACTCTTTTAGGTGGTGCCTCTTGTGATACTTGAAGCTCCATTCCAAGTCCCACTTTGGTAAGAAAAATCTAGACTCAAAATAGTTCTATTTTCGTCAAAGAATGATGACTAACACTCTCCCTCATTTCCTTCCAAAAACCGTGTGCTCATGAGTCAAGGAGGAGGAAGATTTCAACTCAACTCACTCCATAACCAAACAAAGACAAGAGCTTTAGCTTGAAGAGGCAAGTATACACTAGACTCTCATGATTTATTTGAAGAATTAGTGACTTGAATGGCTAGATGTTCCTAAGATGTGAACTTTAGAAGAAAACAATAAGTTCATGTTTGTACCTTAGTGATTTCTTAAGAACATTATCTTGCATGTGACTAATTCCTTCAAAGATGCAATCTTTTATTACATGCAATGTGAAATGGGGCTGTCTTAAGATGAATTAAGGTCCACCCAAGTAAGTCTAGGCTAGATTAACTCTTGGATGAAACTTGTGAAGACCTAAGAAAGCATGCATGTGTTAAATGTGAGTTTTATGAGGTTGTTTGGGTAAGATTGGAATAAAATGGTACTTGAATGTGTTGCATGCTTAAATAAGTGTTGTGAAAATGTGTTCTTGGTATCACCTAAATTTCGGCCTAAAGGATGAAGACGAAGGTGAGTTGAATCCAAGAAAGAACATCCTTTGTGAGCAAGTATGCTAGTGGTTGTGAACAAACTACCCACTGTTTTGACATGGTGCAAAGAGGACTCAAAAAGAGGAATGAAATCTGGACATTCATAGAAAAAAAAAGTGTATGTGATGACTAATAAGTTATTTCATAAGCACAAGATAATTAGTGGTCACTTGACATGAAAAGAGGGTAAAATGTCAAACCACTGGAGCTGGACAAAATTAGGCAGTGAGATGTGTGACCTTAAACTGAACCTTACTGACGTGCTATCAAATTGGTTTTCGGTATGATGTTAGTCCTATGTGTTTAGCAAATGTGAGAGTTGGAATTGTGGTAAAATAAGTTATGGATTATTTTTAATAAATGTTTTGGTGAAACTGCTCAGGCTGGAAATTCTGGAACTGGACAGAATAGAGTGACGTTTTAGATGGTTTAAGAACTGACCTTAAAGACCTTCAATAAAGCTAATTTTTGGTACAAAGTTAGCCTTATGAATGTAGTACAAGTGAGAGTTGGAATTCCATCAAAATAACCTAAGGATTATTTTTAAGAAATTACGCGGTAAAACTACTCTAGTAACAAATTCTGGAGCTGGGCAGAATTGACCATTGAATTCAACGTATTAAAAGAGGACCTTGTGAATCTTTAATAAAGCTGATTTTTGGCATGGTAATAATCCTATGAGTTTAGTGGATACGCCAGCTAAAATCTTGGTAAAATAAGTTCTGGATTATTTTTAATGAATTATTTGGTAAAACTGCTCAACTGAAATTACTGGAGCCAACCTGAAATTAGTAACGACTTTCCAGGCCTCAGAAAGGGGACTTAGAGATATGAAAATGGGCTAAATTTTGGTAGGATACTAGTTCCACATGTTTATGACTTGGGCGAGTTAGAATTTCTGGAAAACGAATTACGGATTCACCGCAATTGAATTTTTAGTAAAATCTGTCAGCTCAATTTCAGCACCTAACCCAGTTCGGAAAGTAAGTAAATAAGCCCCTTTACGGTTATTGAAATAATCTGAAATTTTATGATATGTATCTAAAATTCCACCAAACGTATTTGTGACAAAAGAATTATGGAAATGGACCTATTTGGTTAGCTTAACCGCCCTATGAATATGAAGTAAAAGTCTTGGAAATATTTAGCTTCCAAATTCATGTATGTTGATATGTTATAAGGAATGCATACGATTATTCATGTCATGACTTGCATTTCATATCACGGCATGTATCATGCATGATCATGAAACTGATTTTCATGGATTTTATGATGCAAGCAAGTTTTACAAGCGACTATCTTTTCGTTATGCATGAAAAGTTTTTACGGTCCCATGTTTTTAAAGAAAGCTTCATGATTCCTTTGCCGGCCAAGCATGCGACTAACCCGACTCCAGAACCGGGGTTAATTGGTCTGATGATATGATATGTTCTGGATCCGCTCAGATCTAGGGTTAATTGATCTGATATCTGTTCTGGACCCGCTCAAATCCGGGGTTAATTGATCTGATATCTGTTCTGGACCCGCTCAGATCCGGGGTTAATTGATCTGATATCTGTTCTGGACCCGTTCAGGCCTGGGGTTAATTGGTCTGATATCTGTTCTGGACCCGCTCAGATCCGGGGTTAATTGATCTGACACTCTGTTTTTACGACATGTTACTTTATGGGACCAAAATGATGTTTTGACATGGCATGACATGACATCATGCATTGCATCTTGCATAATTCACGATCATGAGTACATGTTGCATGTTACAATTAATGGTTATAAGTTATTGTTGGTATAGCATTTCCTAATAAAATGCTTAAGACGAATGCCAAGTAAGTTCAGGATCCAAGATCAGGTATAGTATAGCATTCCCTAAAACATGCCTAAGCCGAACGTCAAGTAAGTACAGGATCCAAGAGCAGGTATGAATTATGATTATTTGAGGTTTTGGGGTAATACATTCATGTTATAATTCTTTACATATTTCATGGTAGTTCATTGTATTCTTGCTGGGTGATTTTTATCACCCACACCTTATTTTTCCCCAGAGCCGGAGAATGCCAAGATAGAATGGATCGAGGACGAGCCGAGAGTACCTTATCCATAGGCGAGGAGTATGAAGAGAGCTAAGCTTAAGGACTTTTGTGCTGCCAAGACGATTTGTATTATGACTATGTTTAAACTCTCTGGATTGTCGGTTATGTTATTTTGTGGTACTACTACTTTTGGGAACTCAGTAAATTAGTGATGCATGTTGATTTGAAAAGTTTTAATTCTGCCTAAATTTTACTACCATGTTGAATGATAGCATAGGAGTCCACGACTTATGTTATGGATGTTCACATGTTATGCATGACGCCTTGTACTCTCCTCAGTGAAGTATGGTGGGTGCACCGTATCCGGACGAGGCTGGGTGCGGGGCGCTACAATAGACATGATAATGATGATTTATGACCGCACAGGCCCGGAGAGAATAGACCTGATGACGATGATTGATGGTATGACCGTTTTAAGATTCGGACATAATAGATCTGAAGAGGATGTTATGACCGCCTCAGATCCGAATATAATAGATCTGAATACTCACTCCTCTCATTTTATTTACGATGATGTTTTGAAAGAAAGAATGAAAGAACTTGTCCTCATTTTTATCATGACGCATCGCATATGCATACGCATACATACGACATTTTGTATGGCTAGTTGAATAATTGATGTACTATCACATAGGCTATGATGATATGTTTTGATATTTCCGAAGTTAGGATCTAATGAGATTTCTTATCTCTTAAGTTATGATCATATGTCCTTACGAATGATGAAGTGAAAGTCAGGTATGTGGCAAATCCAAACTTTTTGGGGCTTTGGTTCTTGTGTGTACTTTCTATTTAATTCATGATTATTTATGGTTTACTTGCTGGTGACGTTGTCACTCACCCTATTACTTTTTCTCCCAGAGCCTGCAGGAAATAGAGTCGAATGGATCGAGGATGAGCCTAGGGTCCCCTATCTATAGGCATGCGAGAGAGGATAGCTGCAAGACTTAGTATGATGGCTTATAATTGATGAACTTATGATGGGATTTGAAGTTGGACATCTCTTTTATTTTGTGGACATTGATGTAGACAATGTTTGGAATATTCGGCATGTTTTTATTTTAAAGTTTTATTTCTGCCTCTATTTTGCTTACCTGAAGATGTGTAAGCAAGAAAGTCCATATATTTCGGTATGGATGCCGATATGATATGAACCGACGCCTGGTACTCTCCGTAGTGAAGTACAGGGGGCGCACCGTACGCGGGCGAGCCGGTGCGGGGCGCTACAGGTGGTATCAGAGCTGAGGCTCTAGATTCGGGCAGAATATAGAATTAAGTTATGATCTTAGAAAATCTAAGTTGATCCTAGACCTAAGTCATGATCTTAGAAGAGAGTTGACCTTAGACTAGGATGACTTAGACTAGAAATTAGTGTCTTGACCTGATAATAAAGCCCTAGTTGATGACATTTTATATGTCCTAGAATTTAATTCGTACCGTATCTTATTGCATGCCCACTTGAAATTTCTATTGGATTACGAATTAAATTTTGTCGCGTATTTGGATATGTTCATCTTGAATAAACTCCAACACTACATAGTGCAGATGGCATGACCACGGGGTAGACCTGCTAGGGCTAGACCAGAGGTGCAGGAGCCTATTCCTCCACCCGCGCAAGTTCCCCCACCACCTCCACCACAGGACCAGAATGCACCCCCGACCCAGAATAACCCGCCACACAGGGGCCTCTGCCCCAGATGATTCCGGACATTCAGGCTTTTCAGACGTTTTGCCAGACCGTGACCCAGATCGATCAGGTGATGCTAAATCAGAATGCTCCTCCCCAGCCTCACGAGCCAGTAAGGAATGCCCAATACTATTTTGAGAAATTGAAAAGAGCTAACGTACCGCCCTTTAAGGGAAAATCGGACTCGAATGCCGCCGAGAAATGGTTAGACGAGGTGGAAAATTATTTTGAGTTGATTCGTGCACCTTAGGAGGTGAAGACTCAAGATGTCAGGCCATTCCTGCTGGGGAAGCGAATCAATGGTGGAAGGCTAATTTACAATCTTTGCCAAGGCCAATCTCATGGGAGAAATTCCTTCAAGAATTTAATAAATTCTACATACCACCTTCTGTAAAGATGCAAAAGAGATACGAGTTTGAATCGCTAGTGCAAGAGCAAGTAATGACGGTTGCGGAGTATGCCAATAAGTTCATAGTCTTGGGCAGCTTTCAGCCCTCTACCATGAATACGAGGAGACAAAAATGTTGAAGTTTGAGAGAGAGTTAAATCCAAGGATCAGGACATGGTTTGAGACGAGATGGGGCAGAAGAGAGGAAGGGAAATGTCAGAGAATGGAGGGTCCCGCAAAGCAGCTAAGCAGAATTCTAGAGGCCCTGGATGACAAGGGAAGAATCGGTTCCAGCGCCGTTCTCAGTAGAAGAATCAGACAAAGAACCAGGCCAACAGCCATCTATTCCGACATGCTCCCACTGCAAGAAGCGCCACGTTGGGGAGTGCTATATTCAAGCAGGTAAATGCTTTGGGTGTGGAAAGGTGGGCCATATCCTCAAAGATTGTCTGGATAAGGGGACCACATGCTTCGGATGCGGAAAGGTTGGACACATGGTCAAAGACTTCCCGGAGAAAGGGGCTCAGTAGCAGCAACAACCCAAGAACCAGCGTCAGCGTGAAAACACGAGGGTCCACGTTATGATTGACGCCGCTGTTGAGGAGGCTAATGACGTTGTGGCAGGTATATTTTAAATTTTATGCAATACTTAAATTTTTGCAAGATATTGTTGCTTTGATGTTGCTTAGTAAATCTTGCCTAAATCAGGAACTATTTTAGTATGTTCTGTGCCTGCCAATGTTCTGTTTGATAGTGGTGCCAGCCACTCATTTATTCGAGGAAATTCGCAAAGAATATTGATCACAACCCAATCCATATTGAGATACCCTATAGAGTTCAAGCAGCTGGGGATCAGGTGCTTGTCTCTCATCACATCTTCAGAAATTACGTGCTTGAGTTTGAGGATCAGCGGTTTGAAGCCGACTTAATCCCCATATCCATGGGTGAATTCGATGTAATTCTTGGAATGGACTGGCTCTCCAAGAATTTTACACACATTCATTGTAGTGAAAAGCGAGTTACCATTAAGAACCCAATGCGCAAGGAAGTAAATTTTCAGGGGGTTCAAAATTAAAGAAGTATCCGAAGAACATCTATGTAAATGCGCCCCATGCCAGTAAAGCATTGAGGAAAGGACACGAAGAATTCCTTGTTTATGCGCTGAATGTTGATCAAGTGCCCTCCGACCTTTCTCAAGTTCTGGTGGTCCGGGAATATCCTGATGTCTTTCTAGAGGAATTACCGGGTCTTCCCCCAAGTCGGGAAATCTATTTTGAGATTAATCTAATCCCGGGAGCTGAGCCGATATCAAAGGCTCCCTATCGGATGGCGCCTGCGGAATTAAAATAATTGAAGGAGCAGTTACGAGGTCTGCTGGAGAAGAAACTCATTCGCCCAAGTGTCTCGCCTTGGGACGCTCCTGTGTTATTTGTAAAGAAAAAGGATGGGAATATGCGCCTATGCATTGACTATAGAGAACTCAACAAAATCACAATAAAGAACAAATACCCATTGCCTAGGATCGACGACCTGTTCGATCAGCTTCGGGTAAGCAATTAAAGTTTTATTTCAATGATAATTCTACTTTGAACATTGCCTAAAAATATCTTGAAACAGGGGGTACGAATTTTCAGTAAGATTGATCTTCGTTCGGGATACTTCCAATTGAAGATCGAAGCTGAGGATGTTCCAAAAACTACATTCAGGACACGTTATGGACATTACAAATTTCTTGTAATGCCATTTGGATTGACCAACGCCCCCGCGGCATTTATGGATCTGATGAATCAATTATTTCAAGAGCAACTGGACAAGTTTGTTGTGGTTTTCATCGATGATATCTTGATCTACTAACCGGATGAAGAGTCCCATGTGGCCCATTTAGGGACCGTCATCGACATTTTACGGAGAAAGCAACTGTATGCCAAATTCAGTAAATGCGAATTTTGGTTATGCAGTGTTGCATTTCTGGGATATGGTATATCTGAGGATGGAATATCTATAGATCCCAAAAAGATCAAGGCAATTACAGAATGGCCAAGGCCAACAAATGTTACGGAAGGGTTTTCTCAGATTGCGATGCCTTTCACCCGTTTGACCCAGAAAAAGACAAAGTTCGAATGGACCTCAGACTGCGAAAGGAGTTTTACCGAATTGCAGGAGAAGCTGAATTCTGCTCCAGTGTTGGCGCAACTGATTTCGGGTGAAAGTTTTATAGTGTACAGTGATGCCTCGAAAAACGGACTGGGATGCGTGTTAATGCAGAGAGACCAAGTGATTGCATACGCATCCTGACAGCTGAAGCCGTTTGTGCAGTATTACCCAATACATGATCTCGAGCTTGTAGTTGTAGTCTTTGCCTTAAAAATATGGAGACACTATTTGTACGGTGAAAGGTGCAAGATCTTCACGGATCACAAGAGTCTTAAGTACCTTTTAACTCATAAGGAATTAAATACGCGTCAACGTCGATGGCTAGAGTTAATGAATGATTACGACCTCTCTATTCAGTATCATCCAGGAAAAGCTAATAAAGTTGCCGAAGCCTTGAGTCGAAAGACAAGCCATCCGCGTCAACCACCTTTGCAGCGTGATATGTAAGAATTTGATCTCGAGGTGGTTGATTCCATTGATAGCGTTCTTGCTAATTGGTATTAATTCCTTCACCGATTGACAAGATCAAGGAGGGTCAAGAAAGAGATGAAGCCTTGAAGAAAATTAAGGACAAATTGAAGACGAAACCATCTGAAGATTTTGAGATCAGAAGCGATGATAGTTTGTGGTTTAAAGACGACTGTGTGTACCTAATGACGATGACATAAGGAATGAGGTTCTTCAGGAAGCTCATACTTCTCGTTTATCTATTCATCTCGGAGCCAACAAAATGTACCAAGACTTGAAACAAAAATACTGGTGGTAGGATATGAAGAAACAAATCGCGGAATTCGTGGAAAAGTGCTTGGCTTGCCAGATAGTAAAAGCGGAACATCAGAGACCTGCTGGACTGTTGCAGCCTCTTGAAGTCCCTGAGTGGAAGTGGGACCACGTTGCTATGGACTTCGTGACGGACCTTCCAAGGACAAAGAATGGACATGATGCCATTTGGGTGGTCGTCGATTGTTTAACAAAATCTGCTCACTTCATGGCTATTACAATCAAAGCCTCTGTGGAGAAGTTGGCTACTATGTATGTTGATCAGATTGTGAGCCTTCATGGAGTACCCATGAGCATTGTTTGTGACCGTGACCCTCGTTTTACATCATAATTTTGGACAGCTTTCCAAAAAGCGATGGGCACCGAGATACGTATGAGCTCTACATTTCACCCTCAGACGGATGGTCAATCAAAGAGAACCATCCAAACACTAGAAGACATGTTGCGAGCTTGTACACTTGATTTTGGAGGGAGTTGGGACAAGAGTCTCAAACTAGTGGAGTTCTCTTATAATAATAGTTACCATCGATCTATTGGGATGGCTCCTTATGAAGCACTCTATGGAAGAAAGTGCCTCTCTCCACTTTACTGGGATGAAATCGGAGATAAAGTTTTCACAGGACCTGACCTAGTGGAACAGACTCGAGAGAAAGTAATAATCATCAAGCAAAGCTTGCAAGTGGCCCAAGACAGAAGCAAGATTTGGGCAGACGAGAAGCGGCGGCCATTGGAATTTCAAGCCGGATAAAAGGTGTTCTTGAAAGTGTCGCCATCAAAAGGAGTTAAGAGATTTTGTATCAAAGGGAAATTAAGCCCCAGGTTTATTGGACCATACGAAATTCTTGAAAAGATTGGGGAAGTCGCTTACCGGCTAGCACTACCGCCATCGTTGTCTCAATTGCACGATGTGTTTGACGTATCTCAGCTTCGTTGGGTACGTACATGAGCCTAGCCATATCATTGAGGAGCAACCTTTGAAAGTTGAAACCGATGCGACATATGAAGAAGAGCCGGAGAAGATCGTGGACCGCAAGGAAAAGACACTAAGGAAACGATCCATCCCTATGGTTAAGGTGCAGTGGAAGCACCATTCGAGTGATGAAGCTACTTGGGAGACGGAGGAAAGCATGAGAAGATTATACCAATACTTTTTTGATTAGTACCCTTAAGTTTCGAGGACGAAACTTGTAATAAGGGGAAGAGGATGTTGTGCCCCAACGAAAGATCGTATTGTACTTGAGACTATATGAATGAAGTAATGGAAGGATGGATTCTACGAGTGCATTTTTATTAAGTTTATTACGAGTGCTTTAATTAATTCTCCTTAAGGTAAGTTCCATAAATAATGGAAATGACAAGAGTATGTCTTATGAAGTGTGTGACATGACAATTTTACCCTCCCAAGATTTTTCATAATCTCGGCCATTAGGGTATTGGGGATAATAAAATAGGGTTTCTTTTACTACAAGCAACTAACCCTTAGTAGTCGTAGTAAAAAGAAAGCATGAAAAGTTCATTCTAGCATTTAGTGTCCTACTAAATGGGGTTAAAAAGTAAAAAGATGAAAA
This sequence comes from Eustoma russellianum, assembly GCA_036186865.1. Classification (NCBI taxonomy): domain Eukaryota; kingdom Viridiplantae; phylum Streptophyta; class Magnoliopsida; order Gentianales; family Gentianaceae; genus Eustoma; species Eustoma russellianum. The sequence goes on along the minus strand of AP025074.1, from coordinate 11,027,592 downwards.
GTATTACTTTTTCCTCCACTAAAGCCGCCGGGTAGAGGAGGTAATTAGGAGACCACTTTTTTTGTTAAAAAGTCCAACTACAAACTTTAATTGCTTACTAAAGCAATAATATGGAGTAGTTATGCATGATGTAGACACAATATGATATTATTATAAGGATGGGTAACTCACTAAAATTCCCATTAAAACCGTGGGATACATGGAAATTAGGGAATTATGGATCAATTTTATTATAAACATTTCCTTCAACTACCTAGTAGCTTTCCATTAAACACTCTTAAAAGTGACTAAAGCATGATGGAGCCTACTAATGGCACCCCCTAACCGCCGGTTTTAACCATGGTACAACCAAGAGACATCTTAAACCTTACCAAGGTTACTTTATGCTAACTACAACTCAAAAGTAATCCTAGTTTGCTAAAGTAACTCAAGTTAGCAAGTAATTATAGTTTGCTAAAGTAACTCAAGTTAGTAAACCCTAATGAGCATAACCATGCAAAGGAAATTCTCTTTTTCTTCCTTAGGCTCCCAATGGCTAAACACTTAGCCTTTGAAGAAAAATCCTCTCCAAGAATTCTAGAATTTTCTCTACTCAACCACTCAAGAACTCACAAAGAACAAAATAACCAAGAACCCTTCATCCACCTCATACGGCCAACAAGGAGCCAAGGAGATTTAAGAATCATTCAAGTTCAAGTTTGGTCTAGGTGAGTATATTCTAAACTTCTTAAGTGAATCCTATACATTACATAGTGAAGCTCATAAGATACCCTCTTTTCTTGTGAAAACCGTGACCTTCAAGAGGTCACTAGGTGAAGATTTTCAAAGTGCTAAGAGGGATTAGCTTCTTGGTGGGTTAGAATCATCTCAACCTCCATCTAAGATTAAATTTGGTAAGACCATCTAGCCTCAAACTAAGTTGTATTGTGTATTTCAATAGTGGCCAACAAATATTCCTACCCCTAAAACCGTGTATGATAGGAAGGGGTGGAAGGAACCATTTCTTGTTTCAACAAGTTTCAAGCAAGATCTAAGATCCAAAAAGGCAAGTGCACTATAAATACTCTTGACTTATATGTGAAAGTATATGCTTGAATGTCTAGCTATCATTAAGATTTAATCTTAGGTGGAAAATATTAAGCTCGAAGCATGGAAGTTTAGTGTTCCTTAAGAATGGTGACTTGCATGTGTGAAAATCCCCCAAAGATGAGTTCTTTGCCTCCTATGAATATGATTACGTTGCATATCTAAGATAGATGGGGCAAAACTTCTCTTTCTCACCATGTAAAGGGGACGGTGGAGGTAGGAGATAGGGTTGAACTAAATTTCATGTGAAAGAATATGTTTTGGGAGGTGAAACATACATGGAAATTGTATGTTTGAATGTTTTATTGCTTAGATGTGTTATGTTCATTAGGAAAATGAAATATAGGCCCTTTTCATTTATAAGAACAGGCTGCTTGAGAGGTTAGGTAGTGCCTAAGTTAATTATGCCAAAGTAGACGTTATGATGTACCAAATGTGCAATGTCAAATTGTGCTATGTGTTATCTTCAAAACCGTTATTGAAGTGGCTGTATGTAGCTTTTAGAATATATTAGAACCTGTAATGTTTATGTTGAAAAGTGTGTTTGATGGTTAGTAAGCTATTTTAGAAGGATAAAGTGTAGTTGGTACACATTTAGCAAGAAAAGTGACAAACAGGAAAAATTAATGGAGCAGGCCAGATTCATGTGGCGTTTTGTAAGACTCGAAAATGGACCTGAAAGACGTGAAAATGGGCTAGTTTTTAGTAGGATGCTAGCCTTATGTGTTTATTAAATCTGTGAGTTGGAATTTTGTATAAAAGACTTGTGGTTTATTTATAATAAAATTTTTAGTGAAGGCTGGTCATTCCAGATTCTGCACGTACCTATCTTTAGAAAAATAATTAGATGACCACTTTAGACCCATTGGATTGCTCTGGAATTTTTGTGGCAATCACTTAAGACATAGGGTAACATGTCCATGTAAACAAATCAGCCTGGAACCACCATTTTAAGGGTTAATAATTGAGTTGAAGTAAACAGTACAAAACTGGAAACAAAACAGAATTATGGCATGATGTTTTGAGGCCTTATTATTTTTAATTTGGGCTCATATATGTTATTGGGCTTATGAATATCACTTCTTGGTATGTCCATTATGGTTTCCGGGTATTGTCCCAAAATAAATAAGCTTTTTGGCTTTAAATCAAGGTAAAAGCTGGGCACTGCGCAACTGAATCCAGCCGTACCCTGTTTTGGTAATTTAATGATTTGAGTGTTCTATATGCCCTGAAACTTTACGAACTTTTTACGCCATGTAAATAAGACTCCGTTATGCTCACGTGTGTCATGAGATCATGAAAATGGGCCGAAATTATGAGGTTTGAGGCCGCATGAACAGAACGTTAAATTCTGGAAATTTTCCAGCTTATGAAATAATACATGACGAGTATTATGTGATGCATTTAGCCATGAGTTCCATGTTGCACGTCATGCATTACATCATCATCCTTTGCATGATTTATGATAGTGATTTTATGGCAAAGAACGATAAAAAAGAGCTTTCAAAGAAAAGATTTCAATTTTAAAAGAATGATTTCCATTGGTACCATTTGATTCTGGCCGGCATAACTCGCTCCAAATCCGGTGTTAATAGATTTGTTGATGATTATGACCGTACAGGCTCGGAGAGAATAGACCTGGTTATGATGATTATGGCCGTTCAGGCCCAGAGAGAATAGACCTGATAATGATGATTTATGACCGCACAGGCCCGGAGAGAATAGACTTGATGACGATGATTGATGGTGTGTCCGTTTTCAGATCCGGACATAATAGATCTGAAGAGGATGCTATGACCACCTCAGATCCGGATATAATAGATCTGAATACTCACTCCTCTCATTTTATTTACGATGATGTTTTGAAAGAAAGAATGAAAGAACTTGTCCTCATTTTTATCATGACGCATCGCATATGCATATGCATACATACGGCATTTTGTATGGCTAGTTGAATAATTGATGTATTATCACTTAGGCTTTGATGATATGTTTTGATATTTCCGAAGTTAGGATCTAATAAGATTTCTTATCTCTTAAGTTATGATCCTATGTCCTTACGAATGATGAAGTGAAAGTCAGGTATGTGGAAAATCCAAACTTTTTGGGGTTTTTGTTCTTGTGTGTACTTTCTGTTTAATTCATGATTATTTATGGTTTACTTGCTGGTGATGTTGTCACTCATCCTATTATTTTTCCTCCCAGAGCCTGCAGGAAATAGAGTCGAATGGATCGAAGATGAGCCTAGGGTCCCCTATCCATAGGCGTGCGAGAGAAGATAGCTGCAAGACTTAGTATGATGACTTATGATTGATGAACTTATGATGGGATTTGAAGTTGGACATCTTTTTTATTTTGGTGGACATTGATGTAGACAATGTTTGGAATATTCGGCATGTTTTTATTTTAAAGTTTTATTTCTGCCTCTATTTTGCTTACCTGAAGATGTGTAAGCAAGAAAGTCCATATATTTCGGTATGGATGCCGATATGATATGAACCGACGCCTGGTACTCTCCGTAGTGAAGTACAGGGGGCGCACCGTACGCGGGCGAGCCGGTGCGGGCGCTACATCCGTCGATCAGGAGTTTTGTGTGCCTCCGAGAATATTGTGCTGTAGTCATCATGCAGTGCCAACATCGCCAAAGGTAACAAGGTTACGTGTAGCTCATCTATCTAACTCATCTGACGCTTTATCATAATGAAGATGTTGATATGGAATGTAAGAAGTATACATACCTCACTGAATCGCATACTTTCCCTTGTTCGGCATTATCATCTGCATGTATTAGTAGTTATAGAACCTAAAGCTAGGGCTTTATCATTGCTGTCGTATAGATTTCACTTTGGTTTTTCAAAAGCTTTATCTGTCTGTGATGATCATATTTGGTTTTTTTTTGGAATGATTCACTGTTGTCTCTAGAGGAGGAGCGGCCGGGACATCAAAATTATTCCCTAAAAATGAATTGTTTGGCGTCTGGAGAAACATTTTAGTTTACAGCGGTTTATGGCCTACATTCAATATTATCCCGAAGGCCGTTATGGGCAGATCTACAGTTGTTTCATGCTATGCTATATATTCCCTAGCTGGTGGGCGGAGACTTTAACACTTTCCGTCTTTTGATAAACATAGGGGACGGTCTACGCCAACGTTGCGTTCTTTGCAAGATTTTAATGACTGTATATCAGCATGTTATTTGCAAGAGATATCATTTCACGGATCTTGATACACATGGTGTGATGGGCACGGGTTAGGCCGCGTCTGGCGACGTCTAGATCGATACCTGTGCTCTTCCTCCTTCTTGGATTTGTTCATGGTTACACAATCTCAGAACCTTGCTAGGGCTACATCTGATCACTCTCACATTTACTTGACATGTGATTTTGAACATTCAAGGGTGCCTGCTACTTTCAGATATCTTGATGTCCGGTCCTCTCATCAAGACTTCAATGCCCTGGTTCAGCACCATTGGCAATCCTTCCCGACAGTTGGAGGTATGTGGGATTTTTCTGATAAACTTCGACGTTTAAGGTATCAATTAAGAAAGAGGAATAAGGAGGTTTTTGGCAACATTTTTGACACGGTAGCTCGGGCCAAAGAGGAGGTGCTTACCCAAGAGAGAGACTATGATTCTTCACCATCCGAGACCATGCGGGAGTTGTATCATCAAAGTGTTGCATAGTTGAGGCTTGCACAGACACGAGCTTTTCTTTATTGGAAGCAAAAAAGCAAATGTTAAATGGCTCAAAGAAGGGGACGCTAACACTTCCTTCTATCATCAAACGGTAAAAGATAAAAGGAGACGTCAATATATTCGTAGAATCTTACGTGATGATGGAGTGGAATGTGTTTTAAGTTTGGATATAGAAGCGGAGGCAGTGAATTATTCTTCAAACCTTTTTTCTGCTGCACCTGTTGCAGACTGCGACTCCATCCTTCAGCATATTCCATCCCTACTAACGGCGAAAGATAATATCATGCTACAGGCCATGCCGACTTTGCAGGAGATACAAAAGGTTATGTGGAATCTTAGCCCGTCCTGTGCGGCAGGTCCGGACGGATATCTGGGTTCTTTCTACAGACGGTTTTGGCAGGTTATACATCTTGATGTCCTTAAGACAGTTCAAGAATTTTTCTTAGTGGTTGTGATGCCTAAGCAGGTAGCTTCGGCCACTATAACTTTGATTCCTAAGGGTAGAGCCCTCAGACATTTGCAGATTTTAGACCCATTTGCTTGACAAACTTTATATCTAAAGTGGTAAAGAGGTTGATCTCTACTAGACTTGCCAATTTATTACCCAAGCTCATCTCTCTGGAACAAGGAGGATTTATGAAAGGAAGAGGAATTACAGAACAAATACTTTTAGCACAATAGATGGTGCATGTGCTGGATCGTCGGACTAGAGGTGGCCATGTTATGGTTAAATTGGATATAGCTAAAGCATTTGACCATGTCAGTTGGTGATATCTTGTCATTCTCCTGCGGAAACTCGGTTTTGACTCCAGGCTTGTACGTATATTAATTAACAATTTAAGTGCTACTCGGTGTTCGGTCCTTATAAATGGCAAACAGACAGGTCTCTTTTGTGTTGGACGTGGTGTAAAACAGGGAGATCCTTTATCGCCCATATTGTTTATTCTTGCCTCGGAAGGGTTTTCTCGTGGCTTGAACGCTTTGATGGAAGTCAGCATGATAAAAGGATTCAATGGAGGTCGAGTGCTAAAATTTTTGCATTTGTGCTTTGCGGATGACTTATTAATTTTGTAAGTGGCTCAAATCGCAATTTTGAGAGGTTTCGTTCTTTGTTAACGTCTTACCAGAATGCATCTGGGCAGCTGGTTAATTACCACAAAAGTCAAGTAGTGGTGGGAACGGGAGTCTCAGGTGTGGCAGCTTCGCAGACTTTGGGCATGCGCTTAGCATCTCTCCCAATAAAATATCTTGGATCATTTTTATACAAAGGCATCCACATATCAAGGTATTTTACATCTCTACTCAATCACTTTGACGTTAAGTTAACATCATGGTCGTTTAAGCTGCTATCAATGGGGGGCCAGGTGGTGCTGATAAAGCATGTCCTCAGTACCATCGATAGTTACATAGGTCATCTGGAAAGAATATGCGGTGGTATGTTTTGGCACAAAAAGTTTTGTCTATAGGAGATTGTTTGACAAAGTATGCACAACGGTCTACACATGGTGTTCTGCAACGAATAGCAAGAAATTTGCGCAAAATATGCCTCATTTAGTATCACTTTCCTTCTCACCACCATTGAAATAGAAGTGGCTAAGGATCATTAGATGGGAGCTTCCTCCCACTGGAAAGATGAAATTAAATGTAGATGCATCAGTGGGAAGACGAAGCGCAGCAGCAGAATTGCAAAATGACCAGGGGCAGTTTGTTTTGGCTGTATGCTTTGCACTTCCTCCGGTTAGTCCATTACAAGCAGAGTTGTTGGCAATGACGTTAGCTTTGATTTATTATGCACGAGAGTATGATAGTTTCATCATTGAGACGGATTGTTATTCCATTCTTTCATTGTTGTCCCCTACACAGTGGGTCACGGGCATGTTAGCTGGGGAGCTAGCTCGGGCAGCTCTTTTCCTGACACTTAACCATGCCACTATCCAATATTGCCCACGAGAAGCCAACACTACAACTCACATATTAGCGCGACATGGATATCACTCCGCAGGCTTACACTGGTATAGTTCACTCTATGGCCTTCCTTGTGAGGTTTGTGGAGCAATACTTATGGATGTGCAAGTGCCTAATTTGCGACATTAATCAAATGTCTCACATTGTGTTAGCAATTTGCTCTTTCGGTTGCCTTTGTCACCAAAAGGCACACGCAACACTGGTGCGTCTTATTTCATTCCATTGGTGTCTTATTACGCTTCCATCTTTGCCAGGCTTAATGTTACGTTTACATACTTTCGCATGGTTTGGATTAACTATGTTGTTGGCTTACATGCTTCATGTGTGATGTCATTACTTCGGCGGTGCATTGTCTGAGGATTCAAACAATACTCAACCTGTCTGGCTGGAGACACATAATTTGCAGGGATTTCTTCGGAGAAGGAGACAACTTACAATCAGAGTGTTGCCTTGGTTCTCCTTGAATCAAGGCGACATGGGTATGTGTTGTCTCCTATTTTTTTCTTTATCACATGCTATTGCTCCTTTATTCAAATATGAATTCCGTTCTTCTTTGCGCGAGGTGCGACGGCTATCAAGGAGTTACAGTAACGCAGTGATTTGCTCAACACCGGTTCAATGCTATCACTTCCGAGGATAACGAATGAGAATATTTCTGCTTGAGGTAGCAGCGCGACATTTTCTTTATTTCTATTATGCGTTCGTTTCATTTGTACTCGCCCAACGCTCCAATTATATAAATATGTACGCTTTTTCCTTCGCCAAGGTTTTATCCACAAGGGTGGTTTTACTTGACAAGGTTTTAATGCGGCATATCATATATGATTGATTGTTGACAATCATTAGCTCGCTCCATTCTCTTTTTTCATATGATGAACTTTTTGTAATATGGTTTTCCTCCGCGATAAGTGAGGTTGCATAATAATACAAATTGCTTGATAAAAAAATACACACACACACACATATATATATATATATATATATATATGCTACATATAGACACATTTGTAAATACACTAAGGATGGCGGCTTCTCTCTGGTGGCGGCGATGGCAATTGGCTACGTAATGATTTCTACGTTGCCTCCATTTTCTCTATCTGGGTTCCTCTTTTCGTAATCTCTTTTTCTACTGTTTCTGTTGTTGCATACGTTTTCTTATTTCCGCGGTTGTCGAGTTACGATCGCTACTTTCAACGATCTTCATACAGCGGTGCCGCCATGGATCCACTGCGATCCTTTGCGTCTGTTCTCAAGGCCTCCGCACTGAATCTTCCTCTTCGTGAGATAACTTGATTCAAAGGTGTCCCAGCCATCAAATTCACTTGTGAAGAGGTAACTGTTCTTACTGACTCATTCAAATACTGTCTCGTAGAAACCTTTTGGTATGGCCGCCCAAAAGTTGATGCCATTCGCAAATCTTTTGAGAAAATCGGTTTCATGGCTACTGTCAAGATCACATTGTTAGACTCCACCCATATTCTGCTGCAGTTTGATTCAGAGGCTGATTACTATAGGTGTTTTGCACGTCGTACATGGACAGTATTAGGGTATCATATGCGTGTTATTAAATGGTCTTATGACTACAATCCTAAGCAGTAAGCATTGTTTGAGATTGCCAAAATGATTGGCACTCCTTTGAAGGCAGATTCAAAACCATGCAACTTGTACGCCCCTCTGTTGCCCGAATCTACATTGAAATAGATGTTGAGAAATATGTTTGCATAATTTTCAAAGTCATGATTTTAAGTGTTACATGTCACATATGGTGTTATAAATGAAAAAGATGAATAAGTGAAGAAAATTGATATTGATGTTTAGTTTTTTTTGAAATAATTTTCTAAAATGTGATGAATTGGTTGTTTTCATTTGTATATGATTTATACATGTTCATTATGTGAATATTATGTGTTTTTGGTGATTTTAAATGTCTTGTGACTAACGTGCCTTGGAAGTTTCTACAACTTACCAAAAAGGGCAAAATTGGTATTTTGAGTTTTGTAGGAACATGATATGATGGAAATATTTCAAGAGCATATTCTTATACTATTTATCATGAAAAATTTGATATCATGATTATTTATGACCATCCGGGACATTTCTGGAGTTTTCTCACACCAGGGGTATTTTGGTCATTTTACCCCCAAGGGTATTTTTGGTATTTTCACTCAAGGAATCTCTTGAGCATATTATTATATTCATTCTGGAGCTGTGTTATTATTATTTTGAAGATAATATGGTGATCTTATACCTTATTCTCTCAACCGATGATATTATTGACTATAGCTGGATATGTGACGATTTGAGATGTCACATTCTATTTTTTCTTGAAGACCCTCTTATATATGTTATAAGAGAACATTTATCATCAATATTCAGTGATATTAAAGGTGTCAAAGGTGTGGAAATGTTATTGACACATAAGAAGAAATATTGGGGAATTTCGGTGTTACACGTTGACATAATCTTGTCAAGTGTTATCTATTTATTTCTTCTTCAAAAATCTGAGTTGCTACACATATATATATGTTGGAAAACGCGAGTTTACAGTTGGGAATGATACATTATTCATTTTATGAGTTGGAGACAAGTGGACCAACCAAAAAGGAGCTAGTTGGCAAAAATTGCCAACTTGGAGTTTACTAAAAATAGCCAACGGATATATTGTTTTTCTTGGGTATTTTCAGCAGATTTTTGAAGTCAAATGAAGACTTCACATGTCCTATTATTGTGCTTGAAGTTGGGGATAATTTGGTGGTATTATCCTTTCTTATTTAATTAAAAAAAAGAAAAGAAAAAAAAATTACTTTTGAAATGTAGCCAACGGCTACATCCTTCTTGGAGCTGAATTTTCAATTTGAAATTGGTCTCCCACATGCCTATTATCTTGCCAAAGAGTTGAGAAGATGGTGGAATGGTTATGGTGCTATTATCTTCACATTTTCAAGATAATTCCAAGTCACTTTTAGTTGAAAATTTCGGCCAACATCATTTTGCCAAGGTGGACCAATCATGTTGTTTTATTTTGCCAAGTGTACAAAGCCAACCAATGATGAGAAGACATTTGGAGTTGATGATGAAGATGATGACACATTGGCATTCTTATCTTCAAGGCTCAAATCACACTATAAATAGAGGCAATGGTGAAGAAGATGATACACACTTGAAGCTCACAAGCATTCTATAGCTTTCATATTCATCTTCTTGTTCTTGTTGTTGTATTTTGTTGTAGCAAAGGTGTTCTTGATATTTTTGTTGTGCTACAAGCCTCTTGAGCTTCATTTGTAAGATTGATTAGCCATCTTTATAAGGCTACATCAATAGGTGTTAGAGGAGTTGCAACTAAGTGTTGCTTAGAAGGTGATTATCCAAGTCCTGAATAGGGTTGGTGTATAACCCAAGGATCAAGCTTGGCTCTTGTTGTAAGGTGCTCATTTCATAGTGAAATCCAAGGAAAGGTGTTCCTTGGGACTGGAGTAGGTCACATTGACCGAACCAGGATAAATCCTCGGTGTTCTTCTCTTGTTTCTTTATTTCTGTTTTCTGCCCGTTTTTGACTGCAGTTTTCACTCAACATCACGCAATTTGAAAAAATAGCTAAACATTTTCAAAATTCGTGATTTTTGGTGGAGTTATACTTCAGACTGTTAGCTTTCATTTGCAACAAGAATCACTTGATTTGAGCAAGGGAAAGTTAGTCTTTCAGTCTTTGCAAGATAACTGCTCCAATCTGGCTGCAATCTGACCAGTTTTGAGAAAACTTAAATTCTGTATTTTTCAAGAATTGTTTAAGGCCAGGGCCTTTTGGAAACTTCATCTACACATCCTAAGGAGTGTTTTGATATAAAGATCAACCTGTTTGGTTGAGTATTCAAAGAGAAACACTATTTGCAAAATCAGCAACATTCTGTCCAATTCTGCCCAGATTGACCATCTGAATCTTTTTATTTGTTTGAAGGGTCAAACGATCTTCGTTTTGTCCGATTTTTGGACAGAGTCTTGTTAACTCATTGAAGTTTAATTCTGAAAAGTTTCATAATTTTTGGAGTTGTGTAAAATTATTTGTGAATTTTTGAAAAACGGGTTCTGAATCTGAGGTGGTCTCAGATTCTGTTTTCAAAGGGGATTTTAACAAAGGGTTGTAGTGTAATTTCCGCTAACCACTATTCACCCCCCCTCTAGTGGTGTTTATTGCAGGTGCACGGTCCAATATTTGGTATCAGAGCCAGACCAACACCACTCAAAAGAAGCAAGATTTAACACCGTACGAACAATACAAGGCCAAGAAACAACAATTCTTTATATACTGCTTGTCTCAAATCCAAGGTACATACTATGGCTATTGTTTCTCACGAAGGTGAGTTGGAAGGTATGTCTACACAACGCCCTCCTCTTTTGATGGAAATAATTTTGTTCATTGGAAACTAAGAATGAGGCTATTCTTAATGGCTATAGATATCGATTTATGGTCTATAGTTGAAGATGGGCCGTACATTCCAACGAAAGTTATACAAGTTAGTGGAGTAACTCAAGAGGTTGAAAAATATAAAAGTGAATGGTCATCGGATGATAAAAAGAAAATGTCCATGAATGCTAAAGCTATGCAATTACTTTTAAATGGACTTACAACTTCTGAAACAGGTTATGTGTCTAATTGCACAAGCGCACACGACATGTGGAAATCACTAGTATTAAAGCATGAAGGTACTAGTGGTGTTAAAGAATCCAAAATTAACATGCTTATGACTGAATTAGAGACTTTCAAAATGTTGCCAAACGAATCTATAACATCTATGGATTTGAGGATTACTAATATTTTCAATGCCCTTGAAGCTTTAGGGAAGTCATTTTCGAACAGTGAAAAGGTTCAAAAGGTGCTAAGAAGCATCCCTGCTGAATGGGATCCAAAGGTGACTGCAATCGAGGAGACAAAGTCAATCACTAAGATGGATGAATTGATCGGGTCTCTTAAAGTCTACGAGGTAAAATTAAACCAACGAAAGTCCGAATCGTCTAAGTCATCCAGTAAGTCTATAGCTTTCAAAACAACCGAAACACATGCTAGTAACGATGATAGCAATAGTGATACTGAATTAGATGATGACTTGATATTGATCGCTAGAAAACTTAGAAAGTTTTTCAAACGTCCAAACAGGAATAGACAACGTAATTCTTCTTCTTCTTCTCAACCTAGGAAGAATAACACAAACAAATGGTATAATAAAGAATTAAAGTGTTATGAATGCGGTCAAAAAGGACATATTTCATACGACTGTCCCACGAAGAAAAATAATAATAACCACAACAATATTAAACAAGACAAGGACAAGGAGGCTCAAACGACAAAGACAAAGGAGTCTAAGGCAAGAAAAGGGAAACGAGCAATGAAGGTGAGCACATGGAGCGACTCATCCGACTCAGAATCCGAAACTGAGGAAGCTCAAGTCTGCTTCGTATCCAACGAGGTATGTTCTTCTTCTGATAGTGATTCTGATAGTGACATGACATTTGATGAAATGTATGAAGAATTCCTAAGAATGCATGCTCACTGTAAGAGGCTCTCTAAAGAAAAGAAGAAACTAGTTGAAGAAAATGACAAGTTGAAGACGTCCAACTTGGAATTTTCTGATCAACTAGAATCTCTTAACAAGAGTCTACTAATACTCTTGATTCTTTAGAGAATAAAATTGAATCATATAGGAAAGATGAACAAAAGTTACAAATGGAAAATAAAATGTTAAAATCTAAGTTAGAAAGTTGTAAAAATGAAATAGTGCAACTTAAGTCTTCTTAATTTACCTTAGAAAAAATGATAGAACAATTTAAATCTGGTGCAAATATGTTAGATACACTTATATCATCACAAAAGTATGGAAATGATAAAACTGGATTGGGATATAAAGAAGAAGATGGCAAATCAGATAAAAAGACTAA
>AP025074.1:10978004-11014906 GCA_036186865.1 Eustoma russellianum | reverse complement strand
GACATAATAAAAAGCATCCAACTTATTATGAACCTAAGTATAGGCAACACTCGTATAAGTCTTATAGAAATACCTATGATCACACTTATACTGTGCCTTTCAAGAAACAAAATCGCATTCCTTATACACATTATAAAATTCGGCCATCCTATAATGATTATCAACCATGGCACAACATGTATAACAATGCATCTTCACTTATGTGGAATAATCATGTATATGCTTATCCTTCTTATTTTAACCATGCTAAAAATGTGCCTAAAAGGTATGTTCAAGTTTGGATACCTAAGGGTTATCTAAACAAGAATAATGCCCCTAACATTCAAGGACCCAAATAAAAGGTACCTAAAACTTTGTCTCCATTGTAGGATAAACGCAAGGAATGCAAGAAGGAGGCAAAGTCAAAGAATCTGAAAACCAAATGGTTTTTAGATAGTGGATGTTCGAGGCATATGACGGGCAACCCCAAACTATTCACGGAACTTGAACATATTGATGGTGGAAAGGTGACATTCGGTGACAACAACAAAGGAGAAGTTGTTGGAAGAGGAACAATCGGGGACCCTAACACATTTCAAATACGAAATGTGTTATTAGTAAGCAATCTATCCTATAATTTACTTAGTATTTCTCAACTTATAGATTGTGGTTATAATGTCTCCTTTCTTCCCAATTCTTGTGATATAATAAATAAAAAGGGAGAAATAGTATTAAAAGGAAATAGAGATAGTAATATTTATACTCTTACCTTAGATAACATGTTAGATGCTAAGGTTAAGTGTCTAATATCACATGACTTAGATGTGAATTTATGGCATAAAAGATTAGGCCATATAGGAATTTCAACCATTAGTAAATTATCTAAAAGAATTTAATTAGAGGTATGCCTGAGTTAGACTTAGATAATTTTCAAATGTGCGAAACATGTATTAAGGGAAAACACATTAAAGAAACCTTAAAACCGAAACATGAAGTGAGTACTAGTCATGTACTAGAATTGCTTCACTTAGACTTATTTGGTCCAAGTAGGACAAGAAGTCTAGGTGGACACTACTATGTGTGTGTCATAGTAGATGATTACTCACGCTACACATGGACATTGTTCTTAACACACAAAGACGATGCTCCATTAGCAATCGAAACTCTTATCAAGCAACTTGAAAACATTTATGAAGAAAATATTAAAAAGATTAGAAGTGATAGAGGTGGAGAATTTAAAAACAAAGACGTAATCAAATTTTGCGAACTATATGGAATAAAACATGAATTCTCACCACCTAGAACACCACAACTCAATGGAGTTGTTGAACGTAAAAATAGAACAATTCAAGAAGTTGCTAGGACAATGCTGTGTGAAAATAAAGTACCTAAATATTTATGGGCTGAAGCTGTTAGTTGTGCATGCTATATTATAAATAGGCTTACTATTAGAAAGAAATTAAATAAAACGCCTTATGAATTGCTAAACAATAGACAACCTAAGATAGATTATCTTAAAGTATTTGGATGTAAATGTTTTGTACTAAACACTAAGGATAATCTAGATAAATTTGAACAAAAGTCTATTGAATGCATATTTGTTGGGTATTCAACTAAGTCAAGAGCATATAGGTGTTATAATCCTGCATCTAGAAAAATAATTGAATCCATACATGTGAAATTCAATGAAAATGCATGCTTTGAAGTTAGTAATAAACATCAACATAAACAAGAAACAAATGTTGAAAATATGTTTGATGATGATGTAATACTTGAGCCTATACTTGATCATCTAGAACCAACTCCCCCTGAACAAGACATGCATGAACCCTTAGATGATATAAATGAAGAAACTTTGCAATTGAAAGATAATGTAACTAATGATCCAATTACATATGATAATGTTCATACTAATGAAACATTTGAACAAGATGTGGGTGAACCTAGTCAATCTAGGAATTGGTGGCATCCTAGAGAATTAATCATTGGGGATCCAAGTGTTGGGGTTAGAACACGTAGAAATATAAGTCAACTTGAAGCGCATAGCTTAATCTCACAATTAGAACCTAAGAACGTAAAGGAAGCCTTAGGTGATATCTCTTGGTTAGATGCTATGCATGAGGAATTAAATCAATTCACAAGGAACAACATGTGGGACTTAGTACCTAAACCCGAAAACAAGTCAATAATAGGAACGAAATGGGTGTTTAGGAATAAGATGGACGAACAAGGAAACATTACAAGAAATAAAGCTAGACTAGTCGCACAAGGATATAATCAACAAGAAGGTATAGATTATGAAGAAACCTTTGCACCCGTTGCACGACTAGAAGCAATTAGATTGTTACTTGCAATTGCAAGTCTAAGCAATATTAAGCTCTTCCAAATGGATGTCAAGAGTGCATTCTTGAATGGATACATACAAGAAGAGGTGTTTGTCAAACAACCCCCTGGATTCGAAGATCCAAAGAATCCTAACCATGTGTACAAGCTTAAGAAAGCTTTATATGGTTTGAAACAAGCTCCAAGAGCTTGGTATGATAGATTTGCAAACTTTCTTATTGCAAATAATTATCAAAGGGGAACTATAGACAACACATTATTCCTAAAAAGAAAAGGCAATGATTTGTTAATAGTTCAAATATATGTAGACGATATTATCTTTGGTTCAACTAACCCTACCTTAGTAAAAGACTTCGAAGAATGTATGAAGTCGGAGTTTGAAATGTCAATGGTAGGAGAGTTGAATTATTTCTTAGGACTTCAAATTAAACAAACCCCTCAAGGAATTCATATTAGCCAACTTAAGTATGTCAATGATATGATTAAGAAGTTTGGTTTTGAAGAGTTGAAACCTACAACTATCCCCATGAGTGTTAGTACCAAACTTGATAAGGATGAAAATGGTAAACCTTTTGATGACACACTCTATAGGTCTATGATTGGCTCATTGTTATACTTAACTGCATCAAGACCTGATATTATGTTTAGTGTGTGTATGTGTGCTAGGTTTCAATCTTGTCCTAAGGTATCACATTACAATGCAGTGAAAAAGATCTTTAGATATCTTAAGCATACACCTTACTTAGGACTGTGGTATGATAGAAACGCTAAGTTGGAATTACACGCATATAGTGATGCTGATTATGGTGGTTGTAAGTTAGATAGAAAATCCACTAGCGGTACTTGTCAATTCATAGGAACCAATTTGATCTCTTGGTTTTCTAAAAAGCAAGCTAGTGTAGCTCTTTCTACCACTGAAGCCGAGTATATCTCTTTGAGTTTATGTACAACTCAAATACTTTGGCTTAAACAACAACTTAGTGATGTTGGCATTAAAATGAAAAAGATTCCAATTTTCTGCGATAGCACCAGTGCAATCAATCTTTCCCAGAATCCGGTGCTTCATTCTAAGGCCAAACACATTGAGGTGCGATACCACTTTCTTCGCGATCATGTTCAAAATGAGGACATAGTGATAAACCATATAAGAACTGATCACCAAATCGCTGATATCTTTACCAAACCCCTTAATCAAGCCACGTTTGAAAACATGCGTGCCAAGTTAGGTATGATGACTTACGATACCATTGTATAGTTCTATCTTTTGCATGATTTGCAAAATAAAGGGGGAGATAGAATAAGCACATGATTTTAGATTTTAGTTGGTAAGTCATCATTTGGTATGAAATGATAAGTTTCAATTGGTTATGAGTTGAGTATAGGTTAAGGGGGAGAGTATGAGTTGAGGGGGAGCAACATACTATTTAAAAGTTCAAAACATTTGGTTAAATTTTTAATTATAAGTTGTGACATTAAAATCATGTTAGGGTTATTTTGAAAATCATCCAAAAGGGGGAGAATGTTGAGAAATATGTTTGCATAATTTTCAAAGTCATGATTTTAAGTGTTACATGTCACATATGGTGTTATAAATGAAAAAGATGAATAAGTGAAGAAAAATGATATTGATGTTTAGTTTTTTTTGAAATAATTTTCTAAAATGTGATGAATTGGTTGTTTTCATTTGTATATGATTTATACATGTTTATTATGTGAATATTATGTGTTTTTGGTGATTTTAAATGTCTTGTGACTAACGTGCCTTCGAAGTTTCTACAACTTACCAAAAAGGGCAAAATTGGTATTTTGAGTTTTGTAGGAACATGATATGGTGGAAATATTTCAAGAGCATATTCTTATACTATTTATCATGACAAATTTGATATCATGATTATTTATGACCATCCGGGACATTTCTGGAGTTTTCTCACACCAGGGGTATTTTGGTCATTTTACCCCCAAGGGTATTTTTGGTATTTTCACTCAAGGAATTTCTTGAGCATATTATTATCTTCATTCTGGAGCTGTGTTATTATTATTTTGAAGATAATATGGTGATCTTATATCTTATTCTCTCAACCGATGATATTATTGACTATAGCTGGATATGTGACGATTTGAGATGTCACATTCTATTTTTTCTTGAAGACCCTCTTATATATGTTATAAGAGAACATTTATCATCAATATTCAGAGATATTTAAGGTGTCAAAGGTGTGGAAATGTTATTGACACATAAGAAGAAATATTGGGGAATTTCAGTGTTACACGTTGACATAATCTTGTCAAGTGTTATCTATTTATTTCTTCTTCAAAAATCTGAGTTGCTACACATATATATATGTTGGAAAACGCGAGTTTACAGTTGGGAATGATACATTATTCATTTTATGAGTTGGAGACAAGTGGACCAACCAAAAAGGAGCTAGTTGGCAAAAATTGCCAACTTGGAGTTTACTAAAAATAGCCAACGGATATATTGTTTTTCTTGGGTATTTACAGCAGATTTTTGAAGTCAAATGAAGACTTCACATGTCCTATTATTGTGCTTGAAGTTGGGGATAATTTGGTGGTATTATCCTTTCTTATTTAATTAAGAAAAAGAAAAGAAAAAAAAATTACTTTTGAAATGTAGCCAACGGCTACATCCTTCTTGGAGCTGAATTTTCAATTTGAAATTGGTCTCCCACATGCCTATTATCTTGTCAAAGAGTTGAGAAGATGGTGGAATGGTTATGGTGCTATTATCTTCACATATTCAAGATAATTCCAAGTCACTTTTAGTTGAAAATTTCGGCCAACATCATTTTGCCAAGGTGGACCAATCATGTTGTTTTATTTTGCCAAGTGTACAAAGCCAACCAATGATGAGAAGACATTTGGAGTTGATGATGAAGATGATGACACATTGGCATTCTTATCTTCAAGGCTCAAATCACACTATAAATAGAGGCAATGGTGAAGAAGATGATACACACTTGAAGCTCACAAGCATTCTATAGCTTTCATATTCATCTTCTTGTTCTTGTTGTTGTATTTTGTTGTAGCAAAGGTGTTCTTGATATTTTTGTTGTGCTACAAGCCTCTTGAGCTTCATTTGTAAGATTGATTAGCCATCTTTATAAGGCTACATCAATAGGTGTTAGAGGAGTTGCAACTAAGTGTTGCTTAGAAGGTGATTATCCAAGTCCTGAATAGGGTTGGTGTATAACCCAAGGATCAAGCTTGGCTCTTGTTGTAAGGTGCTCATTTCATAGTGAAATCCAAGGAAAGGTGTTCCTTGGGACTGGAGTAGGTCACATTGACCGAACCAGGATAAATCCTCGGTGTTCTTCTCTTGTTTCTTTATTTCTGTTTTCTGCCCGTTTTTGACTGCAGTTTTCACTCAACATCACGCAATTTGAAAAAATAGCTTAAAATTTTCAAAATTCGTGATTTTTGGTGGAGTTATACTTCAGACTGTTAGCTTTCATTTGCAACAAGAATCACTTGATTTGAGCAAGGGAAAGTTAGTCTTTCAGTCTTTGCAAGATAACTGCTCCAATCTGGCTGCAATCTGACCAGTTTTGAGAAAACTTACATTCTGTATTTTTCAAGAATTTTTTAAGGCCAGGGCCTTTTGGAAACTTCATCTACACATCCTAAGGAGTGTTTTGATATAAAGATCAACCTGTTTGGTTGAGTATTCAAAGAGAAACACTATTTACAAAATCAGCAACATTCTGTCCAATTCTGCCCAGATTGACCATCTGAATCTTTTTATTTGTTTGAAGGGTCAAACGATCTTCTTTTTGTCCGATTTTTGGCCAGAGTCTTGTTAACTCATTGAAGTTCAATTCTGGAAAGTTTCATAATTTTTGGAGTTGTGTAAAATTATTTGTGAATTTTTGAAAAACGGGTTCTGAATCTGAGGTGGTCTCAGATTCTGTTTTCAAAGGGGATTTTAACAAAGGGTTGTAGTGTAATTTCCGCTAACCACTATTCACCCCCCCTCTAGTGGTGTTTATTGCAGGTGCACGGTCCAATATTAGACGTGTCTCAGGAACTGTCTCAACGATTATACATTCAGAGTGATGAATACAACTTTTTCCAGCCAATGGAATATGAATGTCTGCCTCTTTATTCCGCTGACTACCGAGTACTAGGATATTCATCAAGCACATGTATTGCTTCCAAAGCTATGGATTTGCTACCTCAACCACATGTCATTACAAACTCTTTCATGCATGAAAAGACTAAGATGCTTACACATAAGATTCAGCCTTCTCAACATTGGACGCCTAAGAAACATAAATCACAGCAGACCGCAGAAGGCTCAGATCCCGTTGAGGAACTGGCACAAGCAGATCCTCCAGCCACTGAGGAATTTGAACAAAATATTATGGGTACTCCTGCAACATCTGTAGAAATTCTAAAAGCTGCTTCAAGCTCTCGGGATCCACATGCACAAGAAGTCTCATATGCTCAAGATTTGTCTAGATTGCATTGTTTCTCTGCCGTAGTAATGTACACTATCGAAGAAGAGGTAGAGCATGTCATCACAAATACATCAGATTCAGAGATCCATGAGGATCATATACTTGATACCCAAGAATTAAGGACAGCGGTTTTGGATGTTGCTCGCGTGCTATCTACTACACCACATACAGAGGCTGGTGCACTTGATATTGCACATCCGGATGTTACTCAGGCGGTTGATAATCTGTTAAAGATACACACTCGACATCCACATAGGAACAAAGGTGAAATGCCAGCAGCATCGCCGTCTTTTGTTGTTACAAGTGGAGCATTGCTAAGCTCTTTCACTCAATCCTCTACTGATATATCTCAATGACGGCTCTAATATGGAATGTTAGATGTGTCAACACCTTGCTCATGTGTCTTATTTCCCTCACACGTCAGTACATGTTACATTTTCTGATTTTAATGGAACCTAAGTTGCGGCCATCTCGGTTGGAAGGCCTTCGACTACAACTTATTTTCACTAATGCATGTTCTTCTGCTGATGACAATATCTGGGTTTTTTGCGCGTATTAGCGTTGTGACTTTACTTATAAAATTTGATAGGCATATAGGTCTGAAGTATGCATAAGTATTAGGATGATCTTTTTTTTGTATTAAAGTGATTAAAGACGAGATCATAACCTATGGAGGAGTTACAGCCAAAAAGAATTCTTGGACAGCATAGACGACATCAGCCTGCAAAATTTCCCAGCATGTTCTGAAGAAATGGCCATTAAACCCATTGGGACCAGCTACACTATGTGGGCTTAAATTCCATATCGCGCGTTTAATCTCCTCCTTGTCAGGGATGGCCATAAGCATGTCATTGTCCGATGTTGTAACCAAGGTATGAATAGGACCAAGAAAAGAATCAACATCAACCACTGGCTTATCTGTGAATAATTTTTGAAAGAAATCTACAGTAGCAACTCCTAATTCATCATTGGCTTCTAGTATAGCTCCCATTGAGTCGCGAATGCTACGAATGCGTTGTCAACGATACCTGTCTTTGACCAAAGCATGAAAGTAAGCCGTGTTGTCCTCATCGTCAGCCATCCACCGTAAAAGGTGTAAAAGGTGTGATTGTGCTTTGTGGGCTTGTAAAA
Organism: Eustoma russellianum; assembly: GCA_036186865.1. Taxonomy (NCBI): domain Eukaryota; kingdom Viridiplantae; phylum Streptophyta; class Magnoliopsida; order Gentianales; family Gentianaceae; genus Eustoma; species Eustoma russellianum. Next base: position 11,006,975 of record AP025074.1, on the reverse strand, counting down.
GGTGTGATTGTGCTAGAGAGAAGGATGCACGATTCTCTAGTGTTGGATCACTGTCATATGCCCTTTCTTTACGTGCATAATTGATCTCAGCCTCTGCCACATTACTATATATATATATACACATATATATATTGAAAGTTTTTGGAATTTTGTACGATTAGTTACTGTTGCATATTTTTGATATATATATATATATATTTATATAATTGAACTACTTAAGGAACTATATATATATATATATCCGTAATAAAACTATTTCAGAAATAAGTTTGTACGTATGATTGTTGTTTCGAGTTTTTCCACTATATAAATATTGTACTTTGATTGCGGAGTTTATAAAAAGAAGTAAAGGAGTATTCGAAAAACAGAAAAATACAGAAAAGAGGCTTGCATCACATTCATGGCACGTGCATTGCATAAGTAGGTAGCATGTAACTAAGAGTTACAGAAAAGAAAAGAAAAAAAGGAGAAACAAAGAAAAAAAAGTGGCAGGTAGACTGCGACTAAGAGTTGCAGAATGCGTGGATAGTGGTTTGTGGTCAAGAGCTGCAAACACTCAGGTGGACTGTGGGTAAGACCCACAGACACAACCCCGGGAGCATGCATTACACGGAAATGATATGGACATATTGCATGACATGACTTTTGCTGCACGTGACACGTAGAGAAAGGCATGCATCATGAAGTTGTGCATTATTACTTGGAGTGACTTACTTTCCGCGGTTATTATTCCATGTCTATACTGTAACTTGAATTGTGTGATTATGTGCGTATATCATTGTTATATGCTCGTTTTTATTGGACCGAGGTGGGCACCTACAGGGTGATGTCACGTCACTCACCTCTACTTCCCCCCCTCCAGGTAAGCAGGAGGACGAGTACAACTACATCTTTGTTGAGGACGGGACTGACATAGTGGAGTTGGCAGAGTGACGGCCGTGCATAAGAGCTAGAGAGACCTTGCGGTCGGTTACTTTATGTTTTGGGGGATTCACACCGACTTTCCATTTTACATTTGGTTGTAGACTGTTGACTTAAGATTGTAATGTGTCAGGTCTCGTCAACCCAAGTACTTATGTTTTATATTCATCAGCATTGTTTATGGATGTAATTTTAAATTAAGCATTTATATTTATCGTTTCTGTGAAAAAAATTCTATGTCTTTTATGACGGGTAAGAAGTTAGTTCGACGTCTTGTAGTTTCTCTTAGCAGACTAGGCAGGTGCATCGTTCCTGGTGCTAGGGCACGGGAGCGAGGCACTACAAGTGGTATCAGAGCCGAGGCTTCAGATCTGCCTCGGAAACACAGGATTAACTAGATCACTAGACATAAGTTATGACCCTTAGTAAAATGATGATTCTACCCTTAATAAACAAAGTTGACTTAAGAGATGATCTTAGGCCTAAGTTATGTCGGGTTATGGGAGGTGTGTGCCGATGGTGAGCTTTTCTTATCTAATTACCGATTTATGAGCATTCAACCTTTCAAATTAGTCTTTACTAATCTGAATTCATTTCATGAACTTAAATCACAGATAATGCCTCCACGACGTGAGCAGCCAGCTGGAAACGGAGGACACGATGGTGATGATTAGCAGGGTCAGGGGACCATTCCTCAAGTCCGTGCAGATACCCTAGCCAGGCTGACTACATTGGTGGGCCAGCAGTAGATACAGATGGCTCCCCTGTAGCAGCAGCAGGAACAACAGCAACAACCACCACTACAGGGGCTCAGGTTTTATTACAGAGAGATGTAGAAATCCCAGATTTCGATGTTCAAGGGGGTGAAACGATCAGAGGAGGCCGCGATTTGGATAAAGAATGTGTCCGAGCAGCTATGTCTACTGCACGTGCCTAATAATTTGAAGGTTGAGGTAGTACCATTCCTAGAGGGAGATGCAGAGGAGTGGTGGCATAATATGTTGATCCGTTTGACCCCACTGGTGATATGGACTCAGTTTAGAGAAGAGTACCAGAAGCACTACATCCCGGAGAGTGCAATTCTAAGGAGGATGACTGAGTTCCAAATGCTGACTCAAGGGTCTGTGACTGTGGACCAGTATATAGAGAGATTTCACGCTCTTGGGAGATATATGCCCTCTACTATGGAGAATGAGAGGGCCAAGATGCTGAAGTTCAAGACAGGGTTGAATTCATGTATCCGGTCATTGATTATCTGTGCCAGGCCGAGAACATTAGAGGATTTGCTTGAGATTTGCAGAGGGAGGTCGAGAATGACCTAGAGAGGGTAACTGCAGAGAACAGGGGCTAGAGGTCCCGAGAGGACATTCAGGCAGGGAGATCAGAGAGATGGTTGAAGGTACCCCGCCGCCACCAGACCGGGCGACCATTTAGTCTACAGCAGTAGGGACAGAGACAGACTGTGCAGCCACTGATGATTGGAGGGACTGCCGTCACTGATGCATAGCCATTGAGAGCAGTAGGACCACCACCCCCGCCTTGTGTTTATTGTGTGCGACCTCACCTCGGCCAGTGTTGGAGGACCGTGAATGTTTGCTTCATATGTGGAAAACTAAGACATTTTGTGAGAGAATGCACTATGCAGGGACAGGCGCCCCCTCCGTCGCAGGGTCAGGAGCAGCAGAAAGGAAAGGCAAGGACCAATGCTCAGGTCCATGTGATGACCGATGTAGACGTTGAGGAGGCCAGCGACGTCGTAGCAGGTATCGTTTAATTAAGTAATTTCCATTCCAAAATCATTTTAATTAAAATTTTTTGTCTTCATATGCAATATGTATAACCCTAAATGTGTTAGGTACTATCTTAATAAACAAGGTTCCCGCCAATGTCTTATTTGATAGTGGCGCTAGTCACTCTTTTATCGCCAGAAGATTTGTTAAGAATCTTAATATCTTATCCGAGTGGCTAGAGACCCCGTATCGAGTCCAAGCAGCCAGTGATCGAGCATTAGTATCCAATCATCTGTATAGAGGATGTTACCTGGAGATAGATGGCATGGAGTTCGTTGCGACGTTGATCTCGATTCGGATGAGGGACTTTGACATTATTTTGGGCATGGAGTTTATGTCTAAGTATCATGCCACTATTAATTGTCAGGAGAAGTAGGTTAGCATGAAGAGTCTGAGTATGCAGGAAATTATCTTCCAGGGGGATTCTAAGCTGAAGAAGTTGCCCCAGAACATATATTTGACTGCAGCCCAGGCGTATCGAGCAATAAAGAAGAACGGAGAAGGATTCCTAGTCTACGTCATGGGTACGGAGCAGGCGGTTCCATCCATTGATCTGATTCCTGTAGTAAACAAGTTCAAGGATGTATTTCTCGATGAGTTGCCAGGGTTGCCACCGAGCAGAGAGATAGAATTTGAAATCAATCTTATCCCGGGGGCTGAACCTATTTCCTGAGCACCATATCATATGGCCCCAGCAGAACTCAAAGAATTGAAGGAGCAACTACAAGAACACTTGGACCGCAAGTTTATTCGCCCCAGTGTCTCATCCTGGGGAGCTCCTATGCTATTTGTGAAGAAGAAGGATAGAAGTATGCGATTGTGTATTGACTATCGTGAGATCAACAAAATCACAATCAAGAACAAATATCCTCTACCACGGATCGAGGAACTTTACGATCAGTTGAAGGTAGCCGTTAATCAATGAAAATCATAATTAAATGTCATATATTTTTTCCAATTAATCTCGCAACTTGGGCATTCTTTCAGGGTGCAAAAGTATTCTCGAAAATTGATCTTCGATCCGGATATCATCTGTTGAGGAAATCAGAGGACGTAGCGAAACTGCTTTTCATATGAGATATGGCCACTATGAGTTTTTAGTGATGCCATTTGGTCTGACTAATGCTCCAGCAGCCTTCATGGACTTGATTAACACAGTGTTTAGGGATCAGCTTGATAAGTTTGTGGTCGTCTTTATTGCTGATATTCTGGTCTATTCCATTGATGAGGAGTCGCACGCAGAGCATTTGAGGGAGGTTCTAGAGGTCTTCAGGCAGAAGAAGCTGTATGCCAAGTTTAGTAATTGCGAATTTTGGCTTAAAAGCGTGGCTTTCTTGAGACACGTGGTTTCAGAGGAGGGAATTTCTATGATTCTAAGAAGATTGAGGCTATTACTGAGTGGCTCAGACCGACCAACATGACTGAAGGGAGAAGCTTTCTGGGTTTGGCCGGATATTACAGGAAATTCGTTGAAGGATTCTCGTCGATAGCGACGCCCCTGAGTAGGTTGACACAGAAGATGACAAAATTTGAATGGAACACTGACTGTGAGCAGATTTTTGCTAAGCTGAAAAGGAGGTTGACCACAGCTCCGATATTGGCATAACCATCCGGTTTGGAAGGGTTTATCATCTATAGTGATGCATCGAAGAACGGGATAGGTATATGTATATAATTTCAAATTGATTTTATATGCATTACAACTGTGGTCTAACCTTTTTCATTGCAGGATGTGTCCTTATGCAGAATGGCAGAGTTATCGCATATGCCTCACGCCAGTTGAAGACTTATGAGTAGAATTATCCCACTCATGACCTTGAATTAGCTGCAGTGGTTTTCACACTTAAGATTTGGCGTCATTATCTGTATAGAGTAAAGTGCCAAGTCATCACTGACCACAAGAATCTGAAATATCTGTTTACGCAGAATGAGTTGAATATACGCCAAAAGAGGTGGCTTGAATTGCTAAAGGATTATGATCTGACTATCAACTATCATCCAGGGAAAGAAAATCGGGTTACAGATGCATTGAGCAGGAAGTCAAGTCACGTCGGACGGACACCATTGGAAAGAGATTGCAAAGTTTGATCTGGATATCGTGGATGCTACGGCTAATGTTCTAGCGAATCTGATTATCATCCCATCTCTGGTTAATCAGATTAAGGAGGCTCAAAAGGAGGATGTGACACTTACCGGTGTTTGCGGGAAGATGATGACCAGTCAGATTGATGATTTTCAGATTCATGATGACGGCAGTATGTGGTACCAAGGGAGATTGTGTGTTCCTGACGTTGAGGACTTAAGGAAGGAGTTATTGAAGGAGGCACACAATTCAAAGTTGTCGATTCATCCGGGTACTACAAAGATGTATAATGATCTAAAGAAGCACTATTGGTGGAGCGGCATGAAGAGACACATAGCTAAATTCGTTGAGAGGTGTCTCATTTGTCAGCAGGTTAAAACAGAGCACCAGAGGCCAAGAAGTTTGATGTTGCCGTTGGAGATACCGGAGTGGAAATGGGAGCATGTGACGATGGATTTTGTTGTAGGGCTCCGGAAAACAAGGAACAACAATGACATGATTTGGGTGATTGTTGATAGACTAACAAATTCTTCTCATTTTCTGCCCGTGCCAAGCGATGTGACATCGGAGAGATTGGTGACGCTTTATATTGATAACATTGTCAGTCTTCATGGAGTTCAAGTCACTATAGTCTCAGACCATGATCTGAGATTCACTTCCAGATTTTGGTCAGCATGTTAGAGAAGGTTGGGATGGAGCTACATTTAACACTGCATTTCATCCCTAAATCGATGTACACTCGGAGAGAACAATTCAAACTTTAGAGGACATGTTGAGGGCTTGTGCACTGGACTTCAGAGGAAACTGGGATTGTATGGTTAAGCTGATCGAGTTCTCCTATAACAATAGTCCTCATATTGCTATCGGTATGGCACCATTTGAGGCATTCTATGGGTGCAAGTGCAGGTCCCCTGTTTCTTCGGATGAAGTGGGTGAGCATGCTATCACCAGACCAGAGTTGATTGAGCAGACCAAAGAGAATGTGAGGTTGATACGAGGTAGACTTAAGGTCACTCAGGACAGAAGTAAGAGTTGTGCTGATTTGAAGAGGCGTCCTTTAGAGTTCGCTGTGGTCGAGAAGGTTTACTTGAGGGTGTCGCCCAAGGTGGGGGTTACATGATTTGGTTTGAAGGGTAAGCTGAGGCCTTGATACATTGGTCCATACGAGGTACTCGAGAGGGTTGGTACACTGGCTTACCGATTGGCGTTCCCTCCTACATTGGCTCAGGTGCACAGCGTTTTCCCGGTTTCTCAGCTGAAGAGATATGTTCTGACCCGATTCATGTGTTGGATGCACTGCCGTTGAGGATTCGACCTGATGCTGTTATATCCCATTCTTTTTAAAAGGGGCAAAAGGGTCATTTGGGCTAATTAATTACTAAACCTAATTTGATCAGGAAAATTCTCCCTAAACCCTAATCAAATTTCTATTTAAACCACGCTCATGCTTCTCCCTCCACACAGTAGACGTGCGGCTTCTTCCCCAAAGGAGAAAAAAAGCGATTGCCTCCTTGCTCCAATCAAGGCGCCGCTTTTAGGAAGAAATACCACCGTTCAATCACGCTCTTCAACGCATATCAATTACCAAGTAGGTACCCCATTAACATCCATTGAATGAAACAAACAATAATCTTTAATTTCTTTATGAAAACGAGATTGTGCATTAGTATTTGTGATTGTATAGATGCTTGATTATTAGGTTATATGTGTATATGATGAATTGTATGTCCGTATATATGATCGTATATGCATATAAATGTATGATGCTATTTTCGTATGAAGAACTTGAAAAATATTATATTTATGATGTGTATATGAATACCGGAATCGGAAGAAGAGGTGTTGGTGACGGTGGCGCGTGGCCGGTGGTGGTGGGCTATGGCCACATGCTGCCAGATTGAAGGAGTGCGGATGAGGGGGGGCTGACTGGAGGGGGTGGTGCACTGGGGAGGCTGCGGCTGTGGGGGTGGGGCTGAGAGGGGGTGCGCTGGGGGTGGTGCGGGTGGAGAGGAGGGGGTGCGGTTAGAGGGTGGGTGGTGAGCCAGGGGGTTGGGGTGATGGAGGGAGGGAGCAGGTGAGGGAAGGGGGGAATCGCACGTAAGGACAGGAAGTTAGAATTGCAGGGAAAGTCAGAAGGAATATTTCACGGAGAAGAACTGAGGGCGTAGGAAGGTATGGAAAAGGAAAAAGAAAAAGAAAAGAAAAGAAAAAGAAAAGAAAAAGAAAAGGAAAAAGAAAAAGAAAAGGAAAAAGGAAAATAAAGGAAGGATCTCGTGTGTGGTGCATTCATGCATCATGACATTGCATTAGATATGCGAGACCTAAGTCGCATATCTGTTCTCTTTTGTTAGGATATGCGAGACCTAAGTCGCATATCTGTTCTGTTCTGTTAGGGTATGCGAGACCTAAGTCGCATATCTGTTGTGCTATGTTAGGGTATGCGAGACCTAAGTCGCATATCTGTTCTGTTTCATTAGGGTATGCGAGAACTAAGTCGCATATCTGTTCTTTTAAGATATGCGAGACATAAGTCGCATATCTGTTCTGTTCTGTTAGGATATGCGAGACCTAAGTCGCATATCCGTTCCATTCTTTTCTGTTCCGTTCTTTTCTGTTAGGTCCTGGGGTCATGCATTGCACGATGGTATGTATGTTTCCCAGAATGTAGGCTTATCATGCATCATGTATGTGACATTGCATTTCACGCTCATTTCGCATGATATTGTGTTTTGATTGTTTTAAGAAGTTATGACCGTTATACGTATTTGTTGAAACATGGACGGTCTATTTTCGTATTACCGTACTTATATGTGTTTCATTACTGTCCTAGAATGTATGATCTCACAGGGCCGATGCAGGCAGGGTACCTACTGAGTGAAATTTTTTTCGCTCACACTGTTCATTATGTTTCTTGTAGATGAATCAGGGTACGATTATATATGGGTTGGAGAAGACTCTGAGTGGGGTCGCTGGGACTCATAGAGACTAATGGGAGATGATGATCAAGAATTAGAGGAGTTTTATTTTATTTATTATTTCATTTGAGGACTTAGCTTAGGGACTTCATTTTACGAACTTTACGATGTCATTTAGAGGATTTTGACTTGATTTTGACTATTGATAGATAGTGGATTCTACTTTCGATTTAGGGTTTGAGTTGATTTATTTTGCTTCTGCCATCGAATACTGTGTCTTTTTTGATAAGTGCATGGATTCGTACAGACGCCTTGTATATCCTTTAGCGGAATACGGCGGGCGTACCGGTTCTGACCCTAGGGTTCGGGACGGAGCGCTACAGGTGGTACTAGAGCCCGAGGCTCTAGATCTACTGCGGAAACATAGGATTAAGAAATGATCTTAGACGTAAGAGATGACTCTAGATTTAAGTTCTGATCATAGATGTAAGTTTGATCTTAGACTAAATATGATAATAGACTAAGTTGTGATCTGAGACTAAGTTTGACCTTAGAATAAGTTTGATTTAAGCTAAGTGATGATCCGGTTGGGGGCTTTGTTGGTTTCTATTATCGTTTTACTTTCCGTATCTGACTCTCTCCTATATGTCTTTTAGATTTATATATTTCCTGAAATGCCCTTGACAAACAAACTGGAATTTTCCTTGTCGTAGCAAATATGCCGCCGAGAAGAGAACGGTAGGAACGACAATGGGAACCACTCTGAGAATCAGGCTCCACCACTGGTTGTGCTTCTCCAGGCCCAGACCGACGCACTACTGGTCATGCCCAAGCTGTGCCGCAACAACATCAGCAGCCACATGCTCCAACACCACAGCATTCGGACTTGAAATTCTTCTACAAGTGGATGCGGCAGAGTGGTGGCGCAGCACCAATGACACCGTCGAGCACTTGGATCTAATTAAAGAATTAGCTCAAGTGGTACTCCGTGCCGGCAGCACGATCTTCAGAGCATGGCTCTAAATCCACGGCGGAAATGTAGAATTAGACCATGATATTAGAAAATAAGTTACGATTTTGCCCCTAACTCACAATCTTAGATACAAATGATGATTTGAACATAAGCGATGATCATGAACATAGGCACTGATCTTAGTTATAAGCGATGATCCTGAACATAAGTCATGATCTTAGACATAAGTAACGATCTCAATTAAGAGTTGACTTTAGACACAAGTATTGACTTAGTAATAAGTGTTGATTATTTAATAATTATGATTTGGAAATAAGAGGTGACCTTAGACTTAAGAAATGATGATACTAAGAGCGATCCTAGAAATAATTTATGATCCTGAACTTAAGAAGTTGATCAGTTTTGAAACACGTATACCTAGGATATCTCATACAATTCTTCCTTATCTAAGGTTGATCATAACTCTCTAAGCCATGATCTTAGTAACCCTAGTTGAATACTATATAATTGTTTGAATGAATTATAATGTTAACCAGAATACCACAATACAAACGTTAGTTGACATATTAATGGGTCACGAGTAACTCGGGCTGCCTTACCATAACTGCAACATGGTACTCAGTACCATTAGGGTAAAGTAAAGCAGGTCCATATCTCTACTTGGACGGTAACATCAGAGCAGGCTTGGGTCTAAGTTGGGACTATAGCTACTAAGAAATGAATTATAATAGTATGATAAATACTAAGAGATGATTTATATTACAATGATAGAAACTAAATAATTATTAGCGTTATAATCAGTAAAGTTTAGTTAAGAATATTGTACAAAGGAATTTATAGTCTAGGGCTAAGATGTTGAATGTAGGGTAATCAAAATAGGTCGATGTTATTAGTCTTATTAGAGGTATTGAACAACAGCGACATGTAAGAATCGACTATAGTATGTTTCTTGGAATACTATATCATTTAAACAAATTGTGGGTTAAGTGTTGACATCAGCACATTTGGTTTAAATCTAGTAGGCTTGAATTTAAATAGAGTAAGCATGAACCAGTAGTGGAAATTTAACTAGGAAAATTAGTTGCTCAAGTAAACAAGTAAAGAAACACAGTGAATCAGTATGGCGCGCGGAAGCATGGTGAATTAGAACACCTTAAGTCGATGAATAGTTAGTGTGCCATGCTAGGATTGGACAATTTATGATCTAGATTTTATCATAGTAGGTGAAAGTTAGCCTTATAAGAAACGATACACAGACGGATTGTTCTTTTGAAAATAAGGATGGATTATAGAAATTATACGAAATATTGGACTATTATTTCTCTAGCAGATAAATATTTTATAAGCATGCAACCGAGTTATATCCATATTTTACAGGGACTTCAAAAGACATTTTATTTTCAAAAATACTTTATTGAGTCTCATTTCTTTATATAGTCTACTAGACTTTACGAGGCTATTTTTTTCGTACTTGTAAATCGGTATAATAGAAAAATTTTCAATTCTTTTGACGACCTTGAAAAGGGGAAAATTTTTAAAATATTGATGTTATTTCAAAAACGATGTGTTTATATATATTTCTTACAGAATATTTCAAATTTCTGTTTTTGTTACATCTATTTTTTAGTCAACATTAATTTAATTTGACGACTAATCGCAAGCAGTTTAATCGTTTAAGTGTTTTCGAAGTTACTTATCTGCATGCGATGAAGTTACTTAACTTTTGTGGGAAAAAAGGGGCAGCTTTCAAATATATACCTGTTTTTGAAAACGGAAGGTACCATATTCAAATCGTTTCATAAGACCTTACATTATTAAATTTTCAACTGTTTTGACAGAATTTTACCAAAATGCCTTGCAAAAAAGTTATATTGTTGTTTTTAAATGGTCATTTGAGATATCGCGTTTCAAAAACAAATCTAGGATACTTTGAGTTTTGGGTATACAAAAATTAAAATGTTTAGTATTTTAAATAGTTAAAGCTATATTCAAAATTATAGCTACGTAAGCTACTTTTCTTTTAACTTGAAGAAAGATATGTTCATACACATATTTCGTATACTAGGCTGCTGACGATATCTCTAAGAAATTAAGAGCATGATCATAATGCTAGTTCGTAAGTATATAGGAACTGATTTTGAAGACTTGGTTGTGTTAAGGAAGGGTAATGGATACCATATTGGCATACACAAAGGATGTTAGTATGGTTAATTATCTAGGTGATGGATCATATGTGATAAGTGTAAGAATCCGGTATTGTAGATTGCAATAAGTTAAATGATACACGTCAAGTGGTATAAGTGGGAGTTTGTAAGCAATAATTATAGAGAATTAAGGATTGTACCCTATAAGGACGAGATCATCTTGTGAGATGCTAGTGATGACTAAATTAAATCGTACTAGAGTACAATGTATTCTGAAATAAAAAATACATTCAGCTTCAGGGATGAATCTTGTGAACAAGGCGTTAAGTTAAAGATTGTACTACACCTAGGAACTGATTTTAGAGGGTTGCTCATGATAGCATATATAAGTACGATATAGACTGACGATTCAGTTATGAAGCCAGTATAATGATGATACCTTAAGGTTGATACGAGAACTATAGAAAGAATAGGTTACGATCCATCAGGCGGAGGACAATAGATTTAAAGATTACATTGTGTATATACACATTGAATGATTTGATGACTTAGTCCAGTAACGATGAAGTGAAATGGGTGACATATCGGAATACACAAGTGATACTATGTTCTGGCATGATCTAGGTAAATGAATTGTGTAGGACTATACTAAGTTATTGATTACGTAACACACAAGTTTCGAGGACGAAACTTTTTGTAGGGGGAGAATGTTATATCCCATTCTTTTTAAAGGGGCAAAAGGGTCATTTGGGATAATTGATTACTAAACGTAATTTGATAAGAAAAATTCTCCCTAAACCCTAATGAAATTTCTATTTAAACAACGCTTATGCTTCTCCCTCCCCAGAGGAGAAAAACAGCGATTGTCTCCTTGCTCCAATCAAGGCGCCGCTTTTAGGAAGAAATACCACCGCTCGATCATGCTCTTCAACGCATATCAATTACTAAGTAGGTGCCCCCTTAACATTCGTTGAATGAAACAAAAAATAATCTTTAATTTCTTTATGAAAACGAGATTGTGCATTAGTATTTATGATTGTATAGATGCTTGATTATTAGGTTATATGTGTATGTGATGAATTGCATGTCCGTATATATGATCGTATGTGTATATATATGTATGATGCTATTTTCGTATGAAGAACTTGAAAAATATTGTATTTTTGATGTGTATATGAATACCGGAATCGGAAGAAGAGGTGTTGCTGGCGGCGGTGCGTGGCCGGTGGTGGTGGGCTATGGTCACGTGCTGCCGGATTGAAGGAGTGCGACTGAGGGGGGCTGACTGGAGGGGGTGATGGGCTGGGCGGCTGCGACTGTAGGGGTGGGGCTTAGAGGGGGTGTGCTGGGGGTGGTGCAGGTGGAGAGGAGGGGGTGCGATTGGAGGGTGGGTGGTGAGCCAGGGGGTTGGTTGAGGGAGGGAGGGAGCGGGTGAGGGAAGGGGGAATCACACGCAAGGACAGGAAGTTGGAATTGCAGGGAAAGTTAGAAGGAATATTTCACAGAGAAGAACTGAGGGCGTAGGAAGGTATGGAAAAGGAAAAAGAAAAACAAAAGAAAAAGAAAAAGAAAAAAAAGGAAAAAGAAATGGAAAAGGGAAAAAGGAAAAAGGAAAATAAAGGAAGGATCCCGTGTGTGGTGCATTCATGCATCATGACATTGCATTAGATATGCGAGACCTATGTCGCATATCTGTTCTCTTCTGTTAGGATATGCGAGACCTAAGTCGCATATCTGTTCTGTTCTGTTAGGGTATGCGAGACCTAAGTCGCATATCTGTTCTGTTAGAGTATGCGAGACCTAAGTCGTATATCTGTTTTGTTATGTTAGGGTCTACGAGACCTAAGTCGCATATCTGTTCTGTTCTGTTAGGGTATGCGAGACCTAAGTCGCATATCTGTTCTGTTCTGTTAGGATATGCGAGACCTAAGTCGCATATCCGTTCCATTCTGTTCTGTTCCGTTCTGTTCTGTTAGGTCTCGGGGTCATGCATTGCACGATAGTATGTATGTTTCCCAGAATGTACGCTTATGACCCCGAGCCTAACAGAACAGAACGGAACAGAACAGAATGGAACAGAACAGAACAGATATGCGACTTATGATAAGTGCATGGATTCGTACAGACGCCTTGTATATCCTTTAGCGGAATACGGCGGGCGTACCGGTTCTGACCCTAGGGTTCGGGACGGAGCGCTACAGGTGGTACTAGAGCCCGAGGCTCTAGATCTACTGCGGAAACATAGGATTAAGAAATGATCTTAGACGTAAGAGATGACTCTAGATTTAAGTTCTGATCATAGATGTAAGTTTGATCTTAGACTAAATATGATAATAGACTAAGTTGTGATCTGAGACTAAGTTTGACCTTAGAATAAGTTTGATTTAAGCTAAGTGATGATCCGGTTGGGGGCTTTGTTGGTTTCTATTATCGTTTTACTTTCCGTATCTGACTCTCTCCTATATGTCTTTTAGATTTATATATTTCCTGAAATGCCCTTGACAAACAAACTGGAATTTTCCTTGTCGTAGCAAATATGCCGCCGAGAAGAGAACGGTAGGAACGACAATGGGAACCACTCTGAGAATGAGGCTCCACCGCCGGTTGTGCTTCTCCAGGCCCAGACCGACGCACTACTGGTCATGCCCAAGCTGTGGCGCAACAACATCAGCAGTCACATGCTCCAACACCGCAACATTCGGACTTGAAATTCTTCTACAAGTGGATGCGGCGGAGTGGTGGTGCAGCACTATGACACCGCCGAACACTTGAATCTAATTAAAGAATTAGCTCAAGTGGTACTCCGTGCCGGCAGCACGATCTTCAGAGCATGGCCCTAAATCCACGGCGGAAATGTAGAATTAGGCCATGATATTAGAAAATAAGTTACGATTTTTCCCCTAACTCATAATCTTAGATACAAATGATGATTTGAACATAAGCGATGATCATGAACATAGGTACTGATCTTAGTTATAAGCGATGATCCTGAACATAAGTCATGATCTTAGACATAAGTAACGATCTCAATTAAGAGTTGACTTTAGACACAAGTATTGACTTAGTAATAAGTGTTGATTATGTACTAATTATGATTTGGAGATAAGAGGTGACCTTAGACTTAATAAATGATGATACTAAGAGCGATCCTAGAAATAAGTTATGATCCTGAACTTAAGAAGTTGATCGGTTTTGAAACACGTATACCTAGGATATCTCATACAATTCTTCCTTATCTAAGGTTGATCATAACTCTCTAAGCCATGATCTTAGTAACCCTAGTTGAATACCATATAATTGATTTGAATGAATTATAATGTTAACCAGAATACCACAATACAAACATTAGTTTACATATTAATGGGTCACGCAGTAACTCGGGCTGCCTTACCATAACTTCAACATGGTACTCAGTACCATTAGGGTAAAGTAAAGCGAGTCCATATCTCTACTTGGACGGTAACATCAGAGCAGGCTTGGGTCTAAGTTGGGACCATAGCTACTAAGAAATGAATTATAATATTAGAATTATAGAAACTAAATAATTATTAGCGTTATAATCAGTAGAGTTTAGTTAAGAATAGTCTAGTGCTAAGATGTTGAATGTAGGGAAATCAAAATAGGTCGATGTTATTAGTCTTATTAGAGGTATTGAACAACAGCGACATGCAAGAATCGACTATAGTATGTGTCTTGGAATACTATATTGTTTAAAAAATTGTGGATTAAGTGTTGACATCAGCACATTTGGTTTAAATCTAGTAGACTTGAATTTAAATAGAGTAAGCATGAACCAGAAGTGGAAATTTAACTAGGATAATTAGTGGCTCAAGTAAACAAGTAAAGAAATACAGTGAATCAGTATGGCGCGCGGAAGCATGGTGAATTAGAACACCTTAAGTCGATGAATAGTTAGTGTGCCATGCTAGGATTGGACAATTTATGATAGAGATTTTATCATAGTAGGTGAAGGTTAGCCTTATAAGAAACGATACACAGAAGGATTGTTCTTTTGAAAATAAGGATGGATTATAGAAATTATATGAAATATTAGACTATTATTTCTCTAGCAGATAAATATTTTATAAGCATGCAACCGAGTTATATCCATATTTTACAAGGACTTCAAAAGACATTTTATTTTCGAAAATACTTTAAAGAGTTTCATTTCTTTATATAGTCTACTAGACTTTACGAGGTTATTTTTTTCGTAATTGTAAATCGGTATAATAAAAAAAATTTCAATTCTTTTGACGACCTTGAAAAGGGGAAACTTTTTAAAATATTGATGTTATTTCAAAAACGATGTGTTTATATATATTTGTTACAGAATATTTCAAATTTCTGTTTTTGTTACATCTATTTTTTTAGTCAACATTAATTTAATTTGACGACTAATCGCAAGCAGTTTAACCGTTTAAATGTTTTCGAAGTTATTTATCTGCATGCGACGAACTTACTTAACTTTTGTGGAAAAAAAGTGGCAGCTTTCAAATATATACCTGTTTTTGAAAACGGAAGGTACCATATTCAAATCGTTTCATAAGACCTTACATTATTAAATTTTAAACTGTTTTGACAGAATTTTACCAAAATGCCTTGCAAAAAAGTTATATTATCGTTTTTAAAATGGTCATTTGAGATATCGCGTTGCAAAAACAAATCTAGGATACTTTGAGTTTTGGGTTTACAAAAATTAGAATGTTTAGTATTTTAAATAGTTAAAGCTATATTCAAATTATAGCTACGTAAGCTACTTTTCTTTTAACTTGAAGAAAGATATGTTCATACACATATTTCGTATACTAGGCTGCTGACGATATCTCTAAGAAATTAAGAGCATGATCATAGTGCAAGTTTGTAAGTATATAGGAACTGATTTTGAAGACTTGGTTGTGTTAAGGAAGGGTAATGGGTACCATATTGGCATACACAAAGGATTTTAGTATGGTTAATTATCTAGGTGATGGATCATATGTGATAAGTTTAAGAATCCGGTATTGTAGATTGCAATAAGTTAAATGATACACGTCAAGTGGTATAAGTGGGAGTTTGTAAGCACTAATTATAGAGAATTAAGTAAGGATTATACCCCATAAGGACGAGATCATCTTGTGAGATGCTAGTGATGACTAAATTAAATCGTACTAGAGTACAACGTATTCTGAAAAAAATACATACAGTTTCAGGGATGAATCTTGTGAACAAGGCGTTAATTTAACAAATATAAATACACCTAGGAACTGATTTTAGAGGGTTGCTCATGATAGCAAATATAAGTACGATATAGACCGACGATTAAAGATTTAAAGATTAGGTTACGATCAATCAGGTGGAGGACAAAAGATTTAAAGATTACATTGTGTATATACACACTGAATGATTTGACGACTTAGTCCAGTAACGATGAAGTGAAATGGGTAACATATCGGCATACGCAAGGGATACTATGTTCAGGCATGATCTAGGTAAATGAATTGTGTAGGACTATACTAAGTTATTGATTACGTAACACACAAGTTAAGGAGGGGAGAAAGTTATATCCCATTCTTTTTAAAAGGGGCAAAAGGGTCATTTGGGCTAATTAATTACTAAACTGAATTTGATTAGAAAAATTCTCCTTAAACCCTAATAAAATTTCTATTTAAACCACGCTTATACTTCTCGCTCCCGATAGGAGGAAAAAAGTGATTGCCTCCTTGCTCCAATCGAGGCGCCGCTTTTAGGAGGAAATACCACCGCTCGATCACGCTCTTCAACGCATATCAATTACCAAGTAGGTGCCCCCCTAACATCCATTGAATGAAACAAACAATGATTTTTAATTTCTTTATAAAAACGAGATTGTGCATTAGTATTTGTGATTGTATAGATGCCTGATTACTAGGTTATATGTGTATGTGATGAATTGTATGTCCGTACATATGATCGTATGTGTATATATATGTATGATGCTATTTTCGTATGAAGAACTTGAAAAATATTGTATTTTTGATGTGTATATGAATACTGGAATCGGAAGTAGATGTGTTGGTGGTGGCGGCGCGTGGCCAGTGGTGGTGGGCTATGGCCACGTGCTGCCGGATTGAAGGAGTGCGACTGAGGGGGGGCTGACTGGAGGGGGTGATGCACTGGGCGGCTGCGGCTATGGGGGTGGGGCTAAGAGGGGGGTGCGTTGGGGGTAGTGCGGGCTAGGGGTGTGGGTTGAGAGGAGGGGGTGCGGTTGGAGGATGGAGCCAGGGGGTTGGGGTGAGGGAGGGAGGGAGCAGGTGAGGGAAGAGGGGAATCGCACGCAAGGACAGGAAGTTGGAATTGCTGGGAAATTCAGAAGGAATATTTCACGGAGAAGAACTGAGGACGTAGAAAGGTATGGAAAAGGAAAAAGAAAAAGGAAAGAAAAAAGAAAAAGAAAAGGAAAAAGGAAAGGAAAAGGGAAAAAGGAAAAAGGAAAATAAAGGAAGGATCTCGTGTGTGGTTTCTGTGCATTCATACATCATGACATTGCATTGGATATGCGAGACCTGAGTCGCATATCTGTTCTCTTCTGTTAGGATATACGAGACTTCGCATATCTGTTCTGTTCTGTTAGGGTATACGAGACCTAAGTCGCATATATGTTCTATTAGGGTATGCGAGACCTAAGTCGCATATCGGTTCTGTTATGCTAGGGTATGCGAGACCTAAGTCACATATCTGTTCTATTCCGTTAGGGTATGCGAGACCTAAGTCGCATATATGTTCTGTTAAGATATGTGAAACATAAGTCGCTTATCTGTTCTGTTAGGGTATGTGAGACCTAAGTCGCATATCTGTTCTATTAGGGTATGCGAGACCTAAGTCGCATATCTGTTCTGTTATGTTAGGGTATGCGAGACCTATGTCGCATATCTGTTCTGTTCCGTTAGGGTATGCGAGACCTAAGTCGCATATCTGTTTTGTTAAGATATGCGAAACATAAGTAGCTTATCTGTTCTGTTAGGATATGCGAGACCTAAGTCGCATATCCGTTCCATTCTTTTCTGTTCCGTTCTTTTCTGTTAGGTCCTGGGGTCATGCATTGCACGATAGTATATATGTTTCCCAGAATGTAGGCTTATCATGCATCATGTATGTGACATTGCATTTCACGCTCATTTCGCATGATATTGTGTTTTGATTGTTTTAAGAAGTTATGACCGTTATACGTATTTGTTGAAACATGGACGGTCTATTTTCGTATTACCGTACTTATATGTGTTTCATTACTGTCCTAGAATGTATGATCTCACAGGGCCGATGCAGGCAGGGTACCTACTGAGTGACGTTTTTTTCGCTCACACTGTTCGTTATGTTTCTTGTAGATGAATCAGGGTACGATTATATATGGGTTGGAGAAGACTCTGAATGGGGTCGCTGGGACTCATAAAGACTAATGGGAGATTGATGATCAAGAATTAGAGGAGTTTTATTTTATTTATTATTTTATTTGAGGACTTATCTTAGGGACTTCATTTTACGAACTTTATGATGTCGTTTAGGGGATTTTGACTTTATTTTGACTATTGATAGATAGTGGGTTCTATTTTCGATTTCGGATTTGAGTTGATTTATTTTCCTTCTGCCTTCGAATACTGTGTCTTTTTTGATAAGTGCAGGGATTCGTACAGACGCCTTGTATATTCCTTAGCAGAATACGGCGGGTGTACCGGTTCTGACCCTAGGGTTCGGGACGGGGCGCTACAGAAGCGAAGTATGAGGAGATTCTGATCAGGATCGTGGATCGCAAGGACCAGGTATTAAGACACCGAATTATCCCCTATGTCAAAGTTCAGTGGACCAACCACATGGAGCGCGAAGCGACTTGGGAGCCCGAAGAGCATATGCGAGAGAGATATCCGCACCTCTTTGATTAAGGTACGTCAAGTTTCGAGGACGAAACTTTTTGTAAGGAGGGTAGAATGTTATATTACGTTATAAAAGAAATAAAAATAAAAATAATGAAATGAAATCTTAAAATCCCTCCCTCTCCCACTAACTTCTCTCCATCCCCTGTTATTCCTCCACTCACCCCTTAATTCTCTCCATCACCCCCTCTTAATCGCTCTATTTATTCCCTACAAATTAACAACCGAACTCCCCCTTCCCATTTACACACTCTCGGCAATATAGCAAAAGAAAAAAAAGTGCAGCAAGTATAAGAGAGGAAGAAGAAGGAGGAAAAGAGAAGGAGAAGAGGGGAGTTAGCAAAACCATTCCGAATCCGACCCTTTTGTGTAGCGAATTCTTTGTTTAAGAGGTAGGTTGCCTATTCCCCCTCATTTCAGTACGAATTAAGCATGCTTAAAAGGTATATTGTATTGTATTATCTTTTCTTTCGTACATACGTGTTTGCATATATACATGTTTATACGTACTTATTTGATTATATTTTTTACATCAAAGTCATTTGTATTATTATGCAACCTTACTTTTGGTGGAGGAATACCGTATTGCAAAACAAGTTCATCATACGAAAACAAATAGTGTAGTGAGCAAATGAGTGCCAACCTCTAATCATATATGATATGCCACATTAAAATCTAGCCAAGTAAAACCACACTTGTGGATAAAACTTTGGCGAAGAAAATAGCGTACATATTTATACAATTTGAGCTTTGGGCCAATCCAAATGGAATGAGCGCATATGACAACAGAAAATTTGACATTGTCGCTCCAAACTCATATGCTCTCAGCGTGTAACCGTGGAAGTGATAGCAAGCAATCGAAGTTGAGTGTAGCACCGTGAGACCTCCATTCCTTGAAATCCATCGCACCTCACAGAAAGCAACATGGAATTGAGATGTTAATATTGTAAAAATAACATATGCCGAAGTAAAGAATAGGAGATAGCACATACCCCTGTCGCCCCCATTCAATGAGAACCAAGGCGACATACTCATTATAAGCCGTCTCATTATACAAAGCAAGTCCAGCAAATTATGCGTCTCCAGGCAGATAGGTTGGGGCATGCACTCTGACCATGCGTTGCGAAAGAGTTGATACCTCACATGAAACATAGTAGCCAAACACATGGTGAATCCAAGCAAGGTAAAAATATGTAAGTATAACCTTGAGTTCACAACATAGGAATATGTAAAAAATACACCAATGAAAGGAAAGAATTCGCACCAGTGTTGCCTGTGCCATTTGGGGACATAGGCAACCAAGATAGAGTATCGCCAACACTATGTGAGACATTTGATCAATGGTGCAAAGCAAGCAGCTGTACATCCATAAGTATTGCTCCACGAACTTCATAGGGAAGTCCATGGAGAGAATTATGAGTTCGTACTCTGGCGGATCTGTACCCATGCTGAGCTAACCTGTGAGATGCAGTGTTTGCCTCTCGTGGACAATATTGAATAGTGGTTCGGTTAACTGACAAGAATAGAGCTGCCCGTGCTAGATCAGCAGCCAATGAACCCATAAGTGGCTGGGCAGTCGACAACATAAACAGAATGGAATAGCAATTCATCTCAATAATGAGACTGTCATACTCTCGTACATAATGAATCAGAGCTAACGTCAGTGTCATCAACTCTGCTCGTAATGGACTAACCAGAGGCAGTGTAAAGCATATGGCCGAAACCAGTTGTCCCTTGTCGTTTCGCAATACAGCTCCTCTTGCTGCTCGATTTCTTCCCACCGCTGCATCTACATTTAATTCCATCTTCCCAGAGGGGCAACTCCGATCGAATGATCCGCAAGCGTTTTGAACGCAATGGTGTAGAGAAGGCTAGGGCTACTAAATAAGGCATATTTGTTGCAAACTTTTTACCATTCATTACAGCACACCACGTATAGATTAAGGCGCGGACTTTGTCAAAAAAACGCTTATAAACAAAATTTTCTTCACCTAAACGTATCGCCGCATATTCTTTCCAAACGCTCCACGTTACAATCGACGGGACTATCGCCCTCAGCTGGCCTGTCATAGATGTTTTAGTTGATAAGCGTCACCTAGGCTTAGGTGAGCCTTAATGGCGCGGCTGTGAGGCATATGGCCCGAAAAATAATGGAGATTTCAGCCTATAATGGTCGTATCCTTGGGCAGAGTAGAAATACGTGATCCTGAGTATCAGAGCTCTAACGACAAAAAGCGCATTACGAAGGGAACACCGTTTGCCAGCACCGCAGATTATCTACCATTCGCAAGGATCTTGTCCAAAGCCTCCATAAAAATATTCGCATTTCAGGATGTGAGTTCGGCCACCATACATATCTGCACTCGGCCAAATGTCTATCCGATGCAGTTATTATGGTATAGGCCGATTTGATCGAGAACTGCCCATTAGCGTCCGGTATCCATTGAATGGCATTATGTGCTCGTTCCACCTTTGATTCCATAAAGTCATTTATGCTACATAACCGCTTCCAAACCGGGGAATCATAAATATACGAGTACAGTGAATGCCGATTACCATATTTTTTATTGCTGAACTCAGCCCATAGTGTTTGAGAATGAAAATACTTCCACCAAAGCTGGCAATCATAAGCCTTTTGAATACCCAAAAGATTACGTATGCCCAGGCCACCCTCCTCCATTGCACGGCGTATGGAATACCGTGATTGCCAATGATACATGCCTTTCCAAAGAAAATCTGCCATCTTACGATTCAAGACATCAATTACGCTCTTTGGCAAGCGTGAACTAGCAATAATATGTGTTGGCATCGAGCTTAGAACATGCTTTAGAAGCACCACCCGGCCAGCCATTGACAACAGCGTAGTCGACCAAGATGTTAACTTAGCATCAACGTGATTAATGAGATATGTAAAATACCTGGATCTGTTACTACCTTTATATAGGAATGAGCCAAGATATTTAATCGGTAAAGAGGCCAATCTCATACCCAAAGCGGTCGATCCTGA
The DNA here is from genome assembly GCA_036186865.1 of Eustoma russellianum. Classification (NCBI taxonomy): domain Eukaryota; kingdom Viridiplantae; phylum Streptophyta; class Magnoliopsida; order Gentianales; family Gentianaceae; genus Eustoma; species Eustoma russellianum. The sequence goes on along the minus strand of AP025074.1, from coordinate 10,985,259 downwards.
GACACCGGAGACTCTCATGCCCACCACTATTTGACTTTTATGATAATTAACAAGCTGCCCAGATGCATTTTGATAAGAAGTCAAAAAGGAATGAAACCACTCAAAATTTCGACTTGATCCATTTAAGAATTCCAATAAGTCATACGCAGATCCCAAATCCAAAACACGAGGCACTCACCCTGCATTAAACCCTTTTATCATGCCAGCGTCCATCAATTCCTTCAAGCCATAGGAGAACCTTCCGAAGGAAGAATAAACAACAAGGGCGATAAAGGATCTCCCTGCTTTACACCACGTCCCACCAAAAAGAAGTCTGCTTGCTTGCCATTTATAAGGACCGAACATCGAGTAGCTCACAAATTATTGATCAAAATACAGACAAACCGGGAGTCAAAACCCAATTTCTACAGAAGAAGCTCAAGATACCACTAACTGACACGATCAAATGCCTTGGCCATATCCAATTTGAACATAGCATGACCCCCCTCTAGACCGTCTGTCCATTACATGCACCATCCCTTGGGCTAGAAAGATTTGTTTAGTAATGCCTCGTCCTTTCATAAAACCTGCTTGTTCTGGTGAAACAAGTTTGGGCAACAAGCGGCCTAGTCGAGTAGAGATCAATCTCGTAATCATTTTGGATACAAAGTTTGTCAAGCAAATAGGTCGGAAGTCTGCAAATTTCTGAGGATTCGGCACCTTGGGAATCAGTATGATAGTAGCCAAGGCTATCTTCTTAGGCATCCGCACTCCTAAATAAATTCTTGAACTTCCTTAAGGATATCAGAATGTATTACCTGCCAAAATCGTCTGTAAAAAGAGCCCGAATATGCATCTGGACTTGCCGCACTAGATGGGCTAAGATACCACACCGCTTCTTTGACCTCCTGCAAAGTCGGCATGGCTTGCAACATAATGTTATCATCCGATGTTAATAGAGCTAGAATATGTCGAAGGATATAAGCACAGTCAGCTACCTGCTCCACTGCGAAAAGTTCCGAAAAGTAACGCACCGCTTCCGCTTCAATGTCTGTGCCGAGCACACATTCTGTACCATCCAGACGCAAGATTCTGCAAATATGTTGCCTTCTCCTCTTATCCTTTACAATTTGATGAAAAAAATGAGGTGTTGGCATCCTCTTCCTTAAGCCATTTAACTTTCGTCTTTTGTTCCCAATAAAGAAATGCGCGTGTCTGCGTAAGCCTCAACTGTGCAACACTTTGATGATACCTTCCACGCCTAGTTTCAGTGGACGCAGAATCAAAAGCCCTTTCTTGAGCAGTTACCTCCTCCTCGGCCTGAGCAACCACATCGAAGATGTTGCCAAAAACTTCCTTATTCCACTGCTTTATTATATTCCGTAGATGGCGAAGCTTATCAAAGAAACCCTACATACCTTCCACCGTCGGAAATGACTGCCAATGATGTTTAACCAATGCATCAAAGTCTGTATGTGTAGCCCAGACCTTAAGACATCTGAAGGCAGGAGGTCCTCTTGGATGGTAAAAATCACATGTTAAGTAAAGTGGGGCATGATAAGAGGTAGCCCTAGCAAGATGTTGGACCTGTGTAATCGGAAACATATCCAAAAAAGATGAAGAGTACAAGAAGTGATCAAGACATCGCCAAACCCGGCCTAAGCCTCGGCCATCACACCATGTTTATAAAGACCCCTAAATTGATATCTCTTGTAAATCACATGCGGATATACAGTCGTTAAAGTCTTGTAAAGAAAGTAACGTGGGCACAAATCTTCCCCGGTGTTCATCCAAAGATCGGAACGTGTTAAAATCCCCACCCACCAACCAAGGAATTGACAACGAAGTATGAAACAATTGTATGTCTGCCCACAATGGCCTTCTAGCAGATATAGAGTGCAGGCCATAAACAACTGTAAGCCAAAATCTCTCTCCATACTCTAGCAATTAAATTTGATGGAGTAATTTTGCTGCCCTGACCGCTCCTCCTCCAGCGATAGTATGGAGTCCTTCCAAAAAAACCAAATATGGTCATCACAGGTGGATAAAGCTTTGGAGAAACCAAATTGCAGTCTATATTGAATAACAACAACGAGGCCCTAGCTTTAGGTTATATGACTACTAAATATGTAGATGATAACGATGAACAAGTGAAAGCAAGCGATTTATTGAGGTACGTATACCTCTAACATTCTATATCATTATCTTCATTACGATAAAGAATCAAAAGAGTTAGTGGGGTGAGCAGCCCGTAACCATGTCCTTTGCGATGTGGGGACTGCATGTTGACTAGACGCAGCACTCGCGAGGGCCACACCAAGCTGGGGATCAACGGATTCTTCTTGAGTTGCCATTGATCGGCTTGTGTCTAAATATGTGGATTCAAAGAGATTAGCCATTACGACAAAAAGGTCATGATCATGCGCATCCAAATGGTTGATATTTAGCAGGATAACCAATTCACTGTCCGAAAGAGAGGATGTGTCTATATATATATATATTTTTTTTTAGTCGAATAATGTGTATGTTATTAATGTGCCTCGCTTATGGCGGAGGATTGACGTAGTGCAAAATGTCATCAGCAAACGAATAATACCAATGTAGGGCAGCAAGAATTAGCAAACGCCAGTCATATATGATATGCCGCATTAAAACCTTACCAAGTAATACCACCCATGTGGAAATACCTTGGTGAAGGAAAAAGCGTATATATTTATACGACTGGGAATAAAACAGTATAGAATGGAAATGCGTGTGAGACAATGTAATAGTCAGCTGCAAAGCCGCCAAAGGAGATGAATCATGACGAGGCGACCACATAGGAGGAGAGAACTGAAATGTATGAGGAATCTGGAAAACAATGTGGGTCAATGAATATACATATCCAAATAGTTGAAGCAATAGCCAGCAAGTAGATGATGGACAACTGAACGAGACAATAGTAGGCGATTGTCGTAGGTTTCCAGTGCAAAGAATCCACATGTGAAACATGATCCCTCAGTTGATGCACATAATAGTGAGCAGCAACCCATGCAAAAAAAACAAATAGCGTCGTGAGTAATTGTGAATAACAGATAATAATCCAGATAACAAATGAGGTGCAAGATATAAATACCCATGCTGCCTGTATCCACTGATACAGGCAACCACAAATACAAAATAGCCAAGCAAAGAAATAGCACACAACACATCGCCAAGATAATAGCCTAGAGTGAAAGACGAAAAAATACCCGAGCTGCCTGTATCAATGTATGATACAGTCAACGGCCCAATAAAGCACATCATGTTATAGAAGCCATTAGGCTATAGCCGAATATATCCAGTAGTAACATTCATCCGTATAGCAGCTAAAATAATTGGTGGTCAATCCCTGGATACTTGAAAGGTTAAAAAACTGGGATGATGCAGTCCATGCTGAGCCAAATAATGCGCTGCCATATTAGCCAGCCGAGGGGACATGTGCAATAGTACCATTACACAATCGAAGGAAAACACATATCCTCGCTGTATCATGAGAACGTATGTAGTTAACTACCTCAAGAGAATCAACCTCTACATCAATGTTCTGGTAACGTTGGGCGAAATAGATGAGAACCAAAGTGGCAGCCTGCAAATCTGTCTGGAATGGAGAAGAGACTGGGAGTGGAAAAACAATAGCACTGCGGAATTGGCCATTTGTATCTCGGATGACTGCGCCACCTGCGGCCGAAAATGAACCAAGTGCCGCATCTACATTTAATTGGAAATGACCAGAAGGAGGTGCGAGCCAACGCACAATAGTAGGTTGGCGATTATGAAGACTCGGAGAAAGACCAAGAGCCACCAACTAAGGATCGAGCGAGGCATGTTTGGTGCCATTTTGACCTTGACACCAAATATAAATATCACGTCAAATAAGTTCCTGTAACTTGGAGAAGGACCAGCTCTCACTACCAAAAACCAGGGAAGCATAAATGCGCCAAACACTCCATAAAATTATACCCGGCACCATAATACGTAGACATCCTCTGAATGTAGTTCCGCAAGTCGATGTCAACCAAGCAAGGAAATATTGCCTCAACGAAACAACAGCCAACGAAGGACCATTCAATATGAACGCATAGATATTCCATATTTGATTTATATGATTACAACGTAAGAATAAATGATCAAGTGACGCTGATGCTGTGCGACAAAAGGAACAACATGTAGGGCCAGCCAACATGATCCGATGAAGATTATCCTGAACTGGTAAGGCACCATGATACAACTTCCATAGGAAAACTCGGATTATTGGCTTTCATAATGATATTTGTATGACACTTATTGATCAAGAGCACATCCTTTTGAATTTTAAACATGAACCTGATTATGTTCGTTGTTTTTATCGAAGATCATGGAATATATCTGGTTGTCATATGCGTGTTACAAAGTGGACAGTTGATTTTGACCCCTCCTCAGATGTTCCAATCTTCGTCCCAGTGTGGGTAGCGCTTCCAGGTTTACCGATTAATTTATAGCAGAAATCTGCATTATACGAAATTGTTTGGCCTTTAGGTCATCCAATTAAACTTGATATTGCTACTGCGGATGAGTAGCATCCCTCTGTTGCTAGGGTATGTGTGGAAGTGGATGTATCTCAGGATCTGCCCCAAAAATATATATTTGCAAGCAAAGAAGATGATACCGCAGCAGATAATATATGAAGATCTCCCTAAGTTTTGCATCACATGTCGTAGACTAGGCCATGCAACGGGACGCTGTGATGATAACCTACCACAGCAAGCTGCAGTTAAGTCTAAACCTGCTACAAGATGAACACTAAAGAAAACTAATACGTGCAGTGCCATGGATAACAAAATTGATGCAGGGAAACTGCCTGATGCTCCAGTATCTTTGTTGACAAGAGATGCTTTGCATGGCCATATACAGGAGGGCCAGCCATCATCTGCTATATCATCTTCGACTGATCATCCAAATCCTTCAATCTATAATTTCTAAGATCTTTAGAAATTGCACGATGACAAAGAAGATGCCATATTAGCGCAACAAAGGCAGCAAGATGATCCTGACTATTGTTAGGTTTCAGATTCAGACATGGGCCAAACGATATACATTTGGTGAATAATGAGAATTATGCATCTTTTATTTCACGAATGAAATCTGATTCAGACGCTATTGGTAGGCGCCTGCAATCGCGTCCCTAGCTGCTGATGATGTTAGCATTCTTGCTCAATTACAACTCCTTCAGATGTTGATAGCGATGGGTTTATTCCTGTACCACCTAGGCGGCGACATCGAGCCCGTAAAGATCTCCCACCTAGGCTGTCAAAGTAGAAGGCTTGGATGATGCAGAGTGATCAGTCCATATGAAGGCAGCGGACTGATGGTTTGAGCTTGGAAGTTGGAATTGAGAGGTTTAGGTTACGAATGGTGGACCCAGCTGGGTGAGTAACTAACGTGTAGATGGGAGCACGCAAGATTTGCAGTGGACATTGCGGAAGGTGAAGTGAAGAGAAGGGAGGAAGAAGAAGCTTGGCGGGAGAAGTTCAAATAGAGGGAAGTTACTATTTTGTCCCTGATGTAATGAATAAAGCAACGATTTTAATTAGGGGCATTTCGGTCTTTTTCTCATTTTTTCTTTTGTATTTCTGTTGTAGCGGTTACCGATTGGGATCATTCTCTGAAGTTTTACAGAATCCCATTTTCTCTTCTAAATTCTCTTCCGTTCTCTCTGATTTTGCTGATTCCTTCGTGCTTGTTCTGTTGATCAATGAGTTGATTTGTTGTTCTTGATCAATGCTGTTTCCTCTTATTGTTCAATTGTGGTAAAATTCACATGGTATCAGAGACTTGTCTTCGTAGATGAACTTTGGATCGTTCATGGCTTCTAGCAGCAATGCATCACCTTCTGGTGCGAACACACATTCTGCGAATGTTGATCCTTCGGAGGATCCATTCTACATACATCCTAGTGATAATCCGTCGATGATATTGGTCTAGCCGTTGATGGATGGTAACAATTACCATGGTTGGAGTAGATCAATCAAGCGAGCACTTGAGTCGAAGAATAAATTGGGGTTCGTGGATGGATCAATCGAGAAACCAGTTGAAGGAGCAAGGAGATTTAATGCCTGGATCAAGGCTAACAATATGGTCGCCTCATGGTTAGTTAATTCCTTGATTTCCAGCATTGCTCAAAGTGTAATTTGGATAGATAATGCTGTAGATATATGGAACGATTTGAAATTTAGATATGGTAATATAGACTCATTTCGTTTGTCTGACTTACAAGAGGAATTTTATGGAGTCAGACAAGATAATATGACGGTTACAGAGTACTACACAAAGCTGAAGGGAATCTGGGAGGAACTATCCGTGTTAAAATCAATTCCCGTGTGTACTTGTAAGAGGTGTACTTGTAATGTAAGCAGTTCGATTAGTAAGTTTGTTCAGGATGACTGTGTCATCAAGTTCTTAAAAGGTTTAAATGATGATTTTGAGGCCGTTAAGTCTCAAGTTTTGTTGACATCCCCTTTACCTGATTTAAAAACGGCATTTGCCATGGCCGCTAAATTGGAACGGAAGTTGTTATACTCTGGAACTCACTCTCAGACAGAGTTTGTTAATACCCCCTCGTCTGTGATGAGTGTTGGTTATGGACCTAGGAACAATTCATTTGGTTATAGAGGTTCAGGAAATGAAGGGGTGAGTTCGAATTGGTCAAGTAATGCTGGTAGGGGAAGTAAGAAGGAGATTCCAAGGTATGGAAAGGGCAACGCTAAGGTTCCATTTTGTACATTTTGTAGCATGACTGGGCATACAATAGACAGGTGCTATAAGAAGCACGGGTACCCACCGGGATATAAACCTAGGAGTCAGGTTAACATGGTGAATGTTGAACCGGGAAATCAGAACCTTAGTGAGGCAGCTAGCCGTGAGGAATTGAGTCCTTATGAGGCATGTAGTTCTTATGGACAGGATTCAGAATTGATGTTGCCCCAGTCCACACCTGTTTTTACTCCTGAGCAATATGCACAGATTGTTAACATGTTGCAGGAGCACAATGCAAAGGCAGGCAGGATTATCAATGATGGGCCTGGCCCCGTCAATTCCTCCCATGCTGTGATGTCAGCTCAGATGACTACTGACCATGGTAAGGCGTCAGGTAAGACTGTTTTCCAAAACTTAAACATATGGATTTTGGACTCTGGAGCTAGTGATCATATATGCTCATGTATACATCTCTTTGAATCCTGTTTTCCAGTCTTTAATACTTCTGTTAAACTCCCTGACA